>VXBQ01006205.1:0-143420 GCA_013400175.1 Phainopepla nitens | reverse complement strand
GCTGGTTGATCTGAATGCGACTTTTTTTTTTTTTTAATTATTTTGCAAATTAAACCATCTGTAGCCTAACTGTAATATATCTAGTGGTTAATCTGAAAGAGTTGTAAAATATTGCTTTAATTAACCTTGTAAATACTCCAGATAAATGTTATATTCTTGTATATAAACTTTACATAATAGTTTACTCATTGTCTCTGTCTGTATTCACTTTAATCCATTTTGGGAAAACTGGGAGGAAGATGTCCAACTGGACTTCGTCATGGCAAAGCAGAATTTGTCATTCCATCCTAAGTTGCCAGTAGAAAATCACAAGGAATCCTCTAGTGCTGCATTCAGAAAATCTGTAGTGGACCTCATTTCCCCGAAATGAGCCCACAAGACACAGGACTGAGGTTCAGTCAGCTCATTTTAATATGTGTCTGTTGAGCTCTTGGAGATGAGGCTTATTTTCTGTGGCTCCTTTGTTTGACTGCCTGCATTTTCTCATCTTCTCAGAGGACTTTCCTGACATGGAATTGCAATGAGACCGCTGTCTTAAAAATTAAATCTGTCTTTCCATTTCTTGAAAAAGACATATTAAGGAGAAAAATGTCATTTGCAACTTGCAATTCAGAATAATGGTAGAGCAAAGCAATTTTTTGTGTGTATGTACACTCACTATCCTTATTGAGAAAGAAAATAAAACCTACCTAATAGTGTAACAAAATGAATGTTTTTCAGCATTTTTCTTACAAATGTTTTCCGGTGAAGAGTATTACCTGAATTTTATTGTACTTACCCTGAAAAATAGTCTTGCTTCCTGGTGCTGTTACACATAGAAAATTATTCTTAGCTTCACTGGCAGGATGAGCAGTCCCATATTCCCAAGAACAACATTTTATGTTAATTCTTCACTGACAGAATACAAATCTAACACTAGACTTTTCTGTAAAGTAAAAAAATCACATTTCATAAATTTAGTGTTATTTTTTATCATCAGGATCAAAAGATGAAAAGTAAAGATCCAACATGTACATTGATTTAGAAAAATGAGATATTTGCCCTCTCCCACAGTCTTAATGCATTCACTACACCTGGTAAAAGCAGTGGTAGGATGCTGACCATGCAAGAAAAGAGCATTCCTCACAACTGTCCTTAAAAGTACAAGAATTTAAAAAAAAATTTAAAAGAGAAAAAAGTAACCAATCACCAAACAGAATCCCCCTTTAAAATTGGCTCTTAATTATTTTATGAAATGATATCTGTATTTAAAGGCCAATACCTTGCTGAAATGTCATTAAAACCTTTCTCCTGAATGCACCTGACTTACCAGGAAACAGTTTTGATTCTTTTCATGCTATGGTGTAATTACTTTAACACCAGCACTCTGTCCATCATCTTACAGAGCCATTTGCATTCAGGTGTTTCATCACTCTACCCATTCTGCTCAGCTTATGATGTAATGCCTGTACCTGAACAGCCTTGGGTTTAGAGGGGATAAGCTCACAGATACAGAGGAGCTGTCTGAAGAGCTGAACCTGCAGAAAACAGGCATGTGTGCCCCGTGGAGGAAAGCGCTTTGAAGAGGCAATTGTTACAATGCAGTCACTGCGGACTGAAAATGAGCAGGCAGGACTGTTGCACACAGCCTGCCTTACAGGTACTAAGTTGTCCTACAGCAGCCATAAAATTATCTTAATTGGGCTGTCCTAGAAGGCAGCAGTACTGATGCTGATGAGGACAGACAGGTCACAAGTTGCTCACTCTGGGGTCGTGTTAAGGCCGAGACCATATAACAGATTTTTGCCAAATTACTTAAATATATGAAAACATATCACCTACGTTCAACAGTGCCCTGTCTTAAAGAAAAACCCCACACCACATTCTCCTTCCTCTATCACAGCGTAAACAGAGTTACACCAGCAAAATCCTGTTCGTATCAGGACAAATTCAGGAGAAGAAGAACAAACTAAAGTGCCAAACATTCAATTTTGCTAGTATGATTAGCATCCTGGATTAGAGCACCCTGCCATAAAAAAGCCTTCTGCATGTGGCCTTGGCTGAATCATTGGCACTTCCACTCTCGAGGTGAATTGACAGGGGTTGGATTACCTTTCAGATAAACAAGATTTAGGCAAATGTGAAGCGTAATGGGATTCACCTTTTCTCAGAATTCCATTACTTTGTTCTAACAGTACTGTATTGTATTTAGAGATGGGTCATATCCACCTCACCAAGAAGTGTCAATGTTTGTTCTACTGTTTCTAGTGGTGTAAAAGCCAGACATTGCAAACTATTCAACTGAAAATAGGATTTTAAAGTCACAGCCAGAGGAAACTTCACCTCTCAGATACTGGCAAAGAAGTTGCCCATACTTTTACTGTATTTGTATTTGTATTTGTACTGTAAGAGTATTTTTACTCTTACTTGCTCAAAAATAACTGAAAATCTTTGACTCTGCCAGGAAAATAGTAAGCCAAATTTATAACAAAAATTATCAGAGCCTGTTACTTCTCATAATTGTGCCACACATACTTCAGAGTAACTTTATTAGCTGGTATGGTTCACTCTTTATGAAGTTTTTTTTTTGCAATTGATGAAAAAAGGCAACCCACTGCTGCATTTTTTCAGACACTTTTTTGTCTTTTTCTAAATAAAACAATGTTTTTATGCAGCCAATTATGTAGCTTCCATTGTATTTACTTTCATAAAAACTATAAAAGCAGCTGACTACAATGGATTAGCTTAAGAACAATAATAATGACACTTGACATTTATACAGAAGTTTCCATTTAGTTTCTCAGACTGCCTTCACAAAACCAGGCATTAATATCCTTCTTTTGCAGATCAGGAAAATGAGGCACAGTGAAGTGAAATAACTCATTCAAAACCACCCAGCAAGTCTTTTACAGTCAAGAAAAACAATAATTTTTTCTCCAAGTTTTATGCTCTAATCACTAGCCCACAGCAATCAGAATGATATATAATCAAGGCAGCACTTAGATTATAATTTGAAAGCATAACAGCAACCAATGCTCCCTCCAACTTCTTCCCCTCAAGTGTGTAAAAAAAATGTCTGCCCAAATTCAAATTTAAAACTCATCAGCAGTATTCCTTACAGTCTTTTCCTTTCTTTCTTCTTGACCATTCTCTTTATCCTTTAACTTTTTCTTAAGCCTTTGTTTTCTCCCTCACCTCTCATTCACTTCAGACACCCACAGAGAAGCTACCCAGCCCCTCTCTCACCCCTCTGATACAGACACTTTTGCCCTCAGAAAGGTTTATTAAAGAACTCATGCAGGATAACTACACACAAGCCATAAAAATCCTAATGACTGGCTCAAGACTTAAAAAGACCCATGTGGAAAATCCAGCAAGAGACACGTAAATTTAATTAATGATTTTCTTTGAGGACAGGCGGGCATTTAAATGCCACAAAGAGCATCACAGACACGTGCTGATCAGCTCAAGCCACTATACCTATTCTGCAGCAGGAGAATATAAAGCTATTTAAGGAATACATGAGCAAGAATGAAGAATAAACAGGTAGAACACACCTTCCCTTGCTGACCAGGTCTCCTGCATATCTCCCTGTTGTTATAACAACATATATATAAAATCCCTTTGTTCTCCAATCTTGGGCCATGAAGCACGTCTCTCAACCCTCTTTCAGATGTCTCACTACCTCTCTTCAGCCATCAAGTGTATCGACCAAGAGCAGAGCCACCAAGCCCCCGGAAAGGACCACCACTGGGTCCCTGGGTGCCTGCTGGGACAGGAACAACCCCCCTGCAGCTAGCAGAACAGCTCAGCTTTGGCTGATGCCCACTGCCATCCTCACCAAACCTACCAGCTCTGACAACCTTTGTGATGCGGCCACAGTTGACAGTGCCGGAGGAAGGGCAATGGATCCATTGCTACCAGGGCAATAGGCAGCCTTCCTCAGGCTGGGCAGCCAGGCTTTTGTTATTGGAGCCAGAAGTTCTTATTTCTAGGCTTCAGAGACCTGCCTATATGATTTATCTAGAAGTTGTTTTCTTATCAGCAGATGTAGTTTTAGTACAGCCTGACTGTCTGGTGAAACAACCACAGGAATGGATCTTGTTTGCCTCTGTACAAAGAGGAGAGTGCAAGATATTCACATCACAGGAATCCAAGACTCCAAGCTCTCTTACAAACATAAATTAGCCCACACTATATCCCTTTGGGGTGAGTTTAATAGAGTAACATTTTCCAAATGCATCAACTGCTTTCAGGGTGAGCCATGGGCTCCTAAATCACCTAGATACCTTGGAAAATATTAGCCGCTGTCCCCCACTGGAGTTAAAGCCAGTTGGCCGGGGTCAGCCAGCAAGCCTGTCACCCAGCCAGCCTGTCACCCAGCCAGGAGGAACACCTCAGCAATCAGCCAGCCAGCCCATTGCTCTCACAACTGATCAAAATAACCAACCAACACGGAAAGCTGCACTGCAGAGCAGCTGGTGGAGCAAACTTCAAAACCAATCACCACACACACACACAGAGTCGGCAGGAAGGACCAGCACAAGTTAGGGGTGTGCTCAGTGTCTTACAGGACAGACCCAAGAAAGACTCTATGTACTTTCTAAGACTCACAAATAAGGCAATGCTATTAATGCAGCTCTTTCAAAACTCATATGCAGCAGGTCATCCTTTTGGAGTCATTTTCAGACCACAAAAGTGATGCTAGAATTGTGGACAATTTTCTGTTTGGACACAACAAATTGCCATTAGAGACACAGCCAAAACTATCAGCAACTGGTAGATTTAGGACTGATCTAAGAAGGTAGCAGAAATACTAATTTAAGAACACTTTCAACTTCCCAGATCTTTGTTTTCAGAGCTTAACCCTGACAGTCTTCATTAGACATAAAACTTTCCATATGGAGCTGCTATGGAAGGACAATTAAAGAGTTTTCCAGTGATACCTGTTTTTATCAGGCAAGAGATAACAAATCCTTCTCTGGCAATTTCCCTGCATTGTTAGTTAAATTCAAATCCCTAACATTGTCTAATTGCCTCTTTTGTTATGTGAATCTCCAGCCATGCACCATAGGGAACCCTGGCTGGTTACACACTGAGACAGGTGCTTTAGTGGCTGCAGGGCTCACATCATTAGGCACACGCAGAGCTATTAATCATTTCAGTTTACTCTGAGGCACAAACCTGAATTAAGTCAGGCCACTTTCCTAAGCAAAACAATAGCTTAATTGTAACAGGTAAGGCTCAAGCATTTTGAGAGGTAGAATTTCAGGGACAAGGGCAACTCTTTCCCTCCCAAAAAAAGAATCAGGAAAGACAAGAAAATACAGTGTAATTTAAGAATTAGGAGGCTTAATCATTTGTTTTCAACAAGAGAAGAAAAATGATTTGAAGATAATAATCTATTCACCTCACACAGCCTGTTACCTTCAGATGCTGAATTCCTTGATATGGGAAAAGTTGTCTCATTTACATTCTGTGATCTGCAGTGCTGCAGTCATCCCAGTGATACAAATGGCAGGTTGTTTGGGGTTTTTTTCACACAATGAGGAGTTTTAAATAGAGATGGATTTTCAAAAGCATCTACTAAAGCACAAGTTCAAAGATTTCAAAAGTATTCTTAGGTTTTGATTTTTAACGTAACTTACACAACAGAAGGAGGAAAAAAATAACTTTCTTGGAAACAACATAAGAAGGCATTTAAAATCCTGTTGGATGCCTGCAGATGCTTATCTGTTTCTTGAGATACCCACATATATTTAAAAATCTGGCTGCAAGACATCCTTAGAGAGTTTAATGTACCTGGCACCCAGGGATTTTGGAAATGGGACCCAGACTGCTGAAAATATTAGCAAGTAGTGGTATTATAATCTATCTCACACATGTGAAATGACAAATTTGTCTTTTTTGTTTCAACATTTCACTAGAATATGATACTTGCTCAAAGAGCTAAATAAGACATCTTTGCTTCTCCACAGAAACAGACTTTGTAAATTCATAAGGTACCTCTGGAATTCTAAAGCTAGCTCTGCCTTCACAAGAAAGCACTGCATGGAAATCAGTCCCTCAATTCAGAACTCATCTTTAGAAACCTTACTAGAAAGAGCTTTAGAAACCTTCTCAACATTGAACTGCTACATTAAGTAGATGAACAAGAAAAGGTTTTTATTAAATACTTCTGTCCAGAACATAATACAGCTGGAAACTACATTAAGACTTGTCTTGCAGCCGCTGCAACTCACTAGTACATAGCAAGGTTTAGTATAGAAGTCAGATAGTTACAGTACACAGAATCACAGAATATTTTGAGTTGGAAGGGACCCACAAGGATCATCAAGTCTGACTCTTAAGTGAATGGCTCCTACAGGAATGAGACCAGTGAACTTGGCATTATTAGCACCATGCTCTAACCAGCTGAGCTGATCTCAAAATGGATGAAGGCGATGTATTTCCTCTCATGTGAAACTCAAAAGGATCACTGGAGACATCTAGACAATAGATTACAATATAGCACATCTATGCTGGTAACATGCCACAACCTACCTTAGGGTGAAGTTCACCCAGCAATAACTACATTTATTGTTTGCATATTGCATCCAAATGTGAGCTGCTCCATAGAGCAACCATTTTCTGCACCCCACTGCCAACTGTGTGCTCCCATCATCTTCCTGGATCACACAAGGCAGACAGTGTGTGGGCTCAGCTCTTTTACCCAGCCCCAAATGAGCCCTGAATTAAAAGAGCTAGATACCATGAGTGGCTTGTGATGAGTTTGGCAGCTGAGCAGGGAACCTACCTAGCTCCATGGCTGCACCATTTCCTTGGCTGCATGGGGACCAAACAATGCAGGGAGCTCACATAAAGTACACCTCAAAAACAGGCCCTCAGCCCTGTTCTTGCAAGGAAACAAGTATATTACAGCAGGCTCAGTCTTGATTTCCTGCTGTGGCTTGCCCAGCACCAAGGTAGGTTGGTGAGGGCATAGCCTGTCTCTGGAGCACATTGAAGGGTACCCCCAGGGACCTTCCCTTCATGACAAGGAGCCAGGGCTGGGGTGCCCTTCCAGCCCTTGAGCTCCCACAAACCAGGAGAGCAGCAGGCAGGAGATGCCAGTCGAATGACCATTTGCAGAGTAGGGCTCAGCACACCTGAATCTTGGATATGAAAAATACAGCTTTTCAGTCTTATGGTAGTCTTGATAAGGCTGCGCACCTCGAGGCCCAGGCTTGCAGCATTTGCCAGCTGAACTCTCCTCCTGCTTGTCTGTCTCTCACACTCATTCTATCTTTGATCCTCTCAAGGAGAAAAAGGATCTAGAGAACTTGTGGAAAACTTTACACACAGCAGTACTCAAAAAGGAGATAAGAAGGAGGTGCTGGTGAATACTGTAATGCCATAATCTACTTCAGAGGGAGATTCTCGTCTGGCTGATGCATTTCATTTCTGACACACTATTGAAGGGATAGTGCAGAGACAGAGGTTAAAAAAAAAAAAAAGAAGGCAAAATTTGCCAGGGAATTTGGTACCAACACGTATTCTAGGTGGACTTAATGAAGTGTGAAATGATGGCCTAGAGCTGGTCCTAGGGAAATAAGCAGTAAAATTCCAGATACATTAATAGAAACAGAGGTACCAGCATTTACTATTTTGAAGATTCTGACTGTTCAACAGCAAGAGAATCTATTTTCTAATTTTCATGCCATGTATAAGTCAAGGACACCAAGGATTCAGAAGAGCCACTCCTGCTCAAACTCCAAGTAGAAGAGAAGCATTGTGAAGAGATTTAATGGAGCCCTGGTCTCATATAGCTGATAGCTAAAATGCAATACCTCACTAAGTCTGAATAAAATGTATTTATATACAAATATAATAGTAAAAGCTATTTGGAAGAAAAAAATCAACCCTGATTGTCATTGTGTGGGCATATAAAGAGGTGGAGAAATAACTGTGGTCAGGATAAAGTCATTTGCATAGTATACTGTCAGGCTAAGTGCAAAGCTGCCCAAAGTTCAGTGAAGTCAGCCTGGTAACGTGCGGAGCAGATGCTGAAAGTCTGACAGCTGGAAATGTTGGAAGCACTTGTCATCAAAAGGTGGCAGGAAGCTTATGTCAGCTGGAAAAGAGCCTGGATGCTTGTTGCTAGGGCAGCAGAGAGGGTTTTGACAGATGAAAGTGTTGGTGAGCAACGACTGGAGATAAGAGCGCAGATCCCTGGGAAGGCGGAGGAGGGCTGGTTCTTCACGTTTATCTTTAGTGATAGGGGTACAAAAGGTCACTGCAAACCCCCAATGTGGGGCAAGGCCTTGCATGGTTCTCAAGTCATCTGCCACTAGCTTAACCCTAGAAGGGAATTGTTAGTGTGACATTTCATGCTCATTCTCAGTGTTATGGTATAAATGCCACAGCTAGCAGGGAGGCTGCAGATGGGGAAGAAAGCAAGGGATGTGGGGAAGAAAATATTCGTCTTTGGGAAGAGTTAGATTTGTTATACTTGACCTTGAGAACCTGAATGACAAAAGTTACGTCTGTGCCTGGCAAAGTGCCTTCTTTTTGTATTTAATTTCCTCTAGCCACATTTAGGGTAAAGCAACAAAGACCTAGCAGACCTGTCTCAAGTAAATCTTATTTGGTCCTATAAAAAATAGAGGGGGAAAAAGACCCAAAAGTTCTTTATGGGGATAGCTAAATCATAAGTATGTTAAAGAACAGGAAGAAAACTCAAAGTCTATCAAAAAATGCACTGTCTTCAGACAGACTGAAAAATAAAACCTTGTTTTAGTTTCTGGTTTCAGTCCAAATCCAGTAAAAAAACTAGAAAACAACAAAAAATAGAAATCCTTCTGCAAGTTTTTTTTAAACAAGTTTCCCCAAATGTACAATATTGCTCGGAGATTTTCCAGAGCAAAAGCTCTTTCAAAAAACATTATAAAGGTTACAGTATCGATAGCAATTTCAGATAAATCTAACACCCAAGGTCTTTGTCAATTTTCACACTATGAGAAGTTTCATTAATCAAGTACAGCTGGCTGAACATTTTTTTCATTATATGGTTTATTGGTTTGGATGACTCAAATAAATTGGGGAAATTCGCCTGGTGCTGTTTCCCTTTCATTTCCAAGGCTGGCGGTGGACATTTCTGAAACTATATATTCCAGTTTTGGTAACAGATTTGCAGAGTCACTATCATAAGCTATACTCACTCATGCACGCTCAAAAAGATAAGCGAGACAAGATGGCAAACACTTGTCCAGTCCATGAGAGACCCATGTTCAAATCTGTCCTCTCTGCCCCTCTGTGTTCCATGTCTTCAGTTCACATTGAGACCTTAACCGGTTACCAGAGAATTTGGTAACTACACACTCAAATGGGGAGTATGCTCCAAATTATAGAATAATTCAGAAAGAGAAGGAATAAACCTATGGCCTGATGACTGGGTTACTCACTTGGCACAGCAGTGAAAGGACATGAAGTAGAAGGGTCAGAGCCCTTCTCTGATCCTTAGTCTCTCCCTTGCCTCTGTAGATGTGTGCTATGGTGCCACATCAGACTCACAAACAGAGAAGATTCAGCACAAGAAACCTGACCCACAAAGTCTGATTTACTTCCTTGATCCATTTGGATTATTTTTTTAAATCTAGATATCCTCAGAAAGAAACAGAGCTCCACCTCAGAATACTTAATGTCCAGCATTAATACTTTCATCCAAGTGTTAGGCAAACATTTCCGTAAAAAGTTTGAAGCAGTTTGGAGTCTTGAATATAAGTTGTTAACATCCCAGGTAAATTGCCCTACTCACTCAAACAGCAGATAAAATGGGAGAGCTGGGACTACTTCCATCTCATGTTTATGATCCAATCATTTTCTTTTATTAAATGTACATGAAAACCAAATGAAACAGTTTGCCAGGTGTTAAAAAATGTTTCTATAACCTCAAATCAATCCTTGTGTTGTGCTAACAATTCTAAAGAAATTAAGTTTCCATTCAGTCCATAACATTTTCTTTGCAGCTCAGCTGCCCAAATACTTTAAACCCAGCAACTATTTGCACAGCCCTATAAATTAGGTTTATTAAAGGAAACAATTAGCAAGCCTGTAGCTTACAGGAATTTCAATTGGTACGGCTACAGTGCATTGTTTAAGTAATTAGAAAATTATTCCAAATATTGTAAGTATTTGCAACACAAATCTGGTGCACATAGATGCTGTCCTATTAATAATGGAAGCTATAAAAAGCTTGAAAAGCTAGTCTGCAGAGAAGGTCACATGCTTATTATTAGTCTTACCAGTATATGCTTCTCCTTGTTACTGAATAGCAATATTGAAATAAAATAGGAGCATACAGGGAAATGTGCTCCTGTGCTGCCAAATTTGTGAGAAATCTAAAGATATCAAAGTTTAAACAGATGAGGATCTGTATAAAGACATGAACATAATAATTATTGAAGTTAAGGTATACCGCTGAACTAGAGTTCTGTATAAAATTACTTAGGAGAGCTATAAAATCAGTAGCAATATACCATGAAACCAAAATGAGTTTTCAAATGAATTTCTATTTCAAAATGAAAATAGTGTCAATCATAAATGAAATGCTTTGACCACAATGTAATATTCTCTACTATCTTGAAATGCAATTAATCTGCTAAAAGAGAGTAATACTTCCAAAAACTATTAGCAGACTTAAAAAACTCGGCACCTCTGATTTAGCTATTAAACTCTAGAGATGGGCTAGCAGCCAGATGTTTATAAACTCTTTTCAGGTTACAATTTAGTTACGGTTACAGGGTTAGACAATGTACTCTCATTTAGCCCTCCAACTGACTAGCTTAACCATTATGTGTCGCTACACTGGGCATATGCACCCTGCTGGCTGCCACTATCCAATGCCAAGTCATCTATTTCCCTGCTACTGCTCGGCTGAGGCTGCTCCATTCATCCCCTAGACAGCCTCCTTTCAGGGGAGCATTACAGGCTCAACAGACCTCTTTGTTGGAGCTCTATTTACACCACCATTTTTTGTTACTCGGATTGTGAAAGGAAACAACAGGAGATGGAGAGGAGACGGACTGCTAACACAGTGGACCAGAAGTCATCAACCTCAGTTCTTTGAAGTGATATGCACAGTAAATACAGACACTGTACCAATATGTGAAATAACTTGGTGGTCTAAGTGCAGTTCCCAATAGACATGCGGATTTATATCTACAAGAAGTCAGCATCATAATCAGCAATAACTGGCAACGTTCCCCACTATTTATAAAAAACTGCAGTGTAATTATTCACCCAGCTCACATTGATTATAATGGGATTTGCCTGGATAAATCCCCATGTAACTCTTTGAAAATTTGGGAGCTTTAGGGCAGTTGCTGCTTGCTGCTCCGAGGTGTAAAACCTTATTCACGTTCAGATGGAATGCGCTCCCTTCTGAACACAGCTAAAATGCAGCAGTAAGTATTATGAGCCCTTGACTTGATTACTGCTGTCTGCAAGCTGTTGTGAGATAGAAATGCACCTCCCTGCAGCAGGACAGCACAATGACCGTGTGCCTCCGGGGCAAAGGAGTACCGGAGCACATGCCAAACTTTGAAGATGTCTTTAATTCCCTTTGACTTCCACACGACTAAAGCAAGCACATGACCGCTCCGTGGCATGGATTTCAGCATGTGACCCAGGATGTAAGGCATACAGCAGTGCTCCAGAGGCCTCACAGCAGCTTCAGTTGTCAGGTTTTATTTGGGGAAGCTGCTTTGCACACACACCAGGCTGCTCAGCAGCTGCCTCCCCGGTGCGCCGTGGGCTGGCTGCTCCTTGCCCGCACCACAAAGGCTTTTGCAGCCACTCTGCTCCACTCTGTTGACTTCAGCAGGAGCACTCATTTCAGTGAGTGATGGCAGCACCAGGGTTTTATACACTGAGGTGACAGACACAGTATGTTGAACCACCAGCTGAGCAGGCATAAGGGGCTTAGAGAACTAACTCTGTGCCTTTCAGCCAGATCTCCTACACCAGATAGCAGCTCCATTAAGGGTACATGTGTATCGCTCATTTCTTTGCCAAACTCTGACTGAAATACACCTGTTATCCTCCAGCCCTGTTACCTTCATTATTTAGCACAGTCCCTTATTATACAGCTTCAGCTTCCTCCCTCCTACTCCATCCTGAGCTTCCCTGGATGGCAGCTCTGTGCTCCTTTGGTTACCAGATTTTAAGTTTGCAAGGCCATGGCACCCCGGTCCCACTGGCCATGCTGTCCATTGGCCTTTCCAGCACTCTTCACTACCATCTTCCAATCCAGTGGTGCCTTAGACAAAATAAACACCACCAGAGGCAAAGTTAATGTTACTTCTCTGTGACATCCATCTCCTATTTCTATAGTGGAAGAGATGCCAAATAGTGGTGGTGTGGAAGATAAGTCTGCATGTGCTGCATTTACTATGGCCCACAACCAGTCTTTCAGAACATTTTACTGGTGCACAGATTCTGGGGTTCTGGGATGATAAATATCTCACCTGCTTTCATTTTATAAAATGCACACTTTTGGGTTTCCTGTTTCAAACAACAACAAAAAAAGAAATAGATAAGACTAACACCTAAAAAATTAAAAATTACTAAGAGAAAGTATGTTGTTATTACAGGAAATTTTCTCTCCCTAAACCAGTCACGTCACTGGGGAAAAAAGGAGATTGGTTTTTGAATTTTCATTATTTGAAGTAAAGAGGCTTGCTTCACTAACTTTGACATATATGAGGAGAAAACACATTTTAATGTCTTGCTTTTTGGCAGATTAATTTACTGCTTCTTGTCTGGTGTATTTTGCTGCTTTTTAAGAACACCTTCACAAGCTAAAAGTGTTCTTCTTTTATCTGACAGTATCCAGAAATTGGACATAAAATAGACAATGTACAGAACAGTGTGTTTGTGTGCATGTTTCAGTGCATAGAAATTTGCACTTTTCATTTTAACCAGTACAAATGACAACCAAAAGCAATAGCCTTTCAACTTTTGCAAAAATAGGTCCCATTTTTGCAGTTTATGGGGTGGTTAGAAAAACAAAATTTTATTGCCTGTAGAGGGGAAAAAATTTCAGTAATTTGAGCTTATAGTGAAACCAGCTGATCTCCATCTTGCTTTATCTGTATTGCTTTATTCTTTGATCATAAATATATCCAATGAATATTTTTATGTTATTTTATTTTCTGGTAAATTGTATGCATCATGAGATAAAAAATATACTACTTACTATGATTTTCCTAATGGCTTTTCCTTTCTAGTACAGTATTGTTTTGTAGTAATCACATGGAGAATTTGCCAATATCTGACAGACCCAGCCTAGAGCTTCAGCAATTCTGGCATTCCTGCAGAAGTTCCAAGAAGAATAAACAAAGCATTATTTTTTACTTCCTAGGAGCCCCAGAATCCAGCCCAGTCAGTTAGAAAAAGTTATCTTGTAAGGCTAAAGCAAGCCTTTGAAGCATATCAAGTTTATGAAAACATAGACAAATCCAGAAAAGCATTCTTCAGGAAAAAGCTCAAAGAATAAAATTTAAAGTGTTTGTTGTATTCTGTTGTTTGGTGGGTTAAAGATAACAACTTACAGGGCTGCCTGGTCATCAAGAGGTTGGGATGGAAAAACAGAGCCCCTGATGTTAATTGCACACAATTTAAATTTGGCTTAGGCTATCTTACACAGCTCCTTGCTTTTGATTAGATTTCTGCCAAGTGCTCAGACTCTCTTGTTTGGTAAGTGCTACAGAGGTACAGCGTGCACAGATTGAACTTGGGTGCTGTTGGTTTATGCAGAAACATTCATCTATCCCCCAATCCCATTTTGGCTGCCCATTCCTGTTTCTTAAAACACTGTAAAAACAAAGGGGAAAAGCAGGATAACAACATACAACTTTTCCCTTGAAAATTTCTGTTTTGTCAGAGGTAAATTCTCCTTAGACTTCCTTTTTTTTTAAGAGATTCTGCAGTTGCATTTTAAAGAGCACTTAGAAATATAAACCTACTTTTATAACAGAAATAGATTTAATGATTTAAGATTATTGCAAAGATTTTGATTCATATTCTGAGTTAAATGCCCAGTATGGAAGCTATGTAATGAAACTGCATTATGTTATGACCTGCAGCCTACTGTATTGAAATATATACATATTTTAAAATTATGTACTTGTAGGGAAACAGCTAGGAAAGGTTCACCACTTCACAGTGATTAGGGACTTGTAGGTGGCCAACTCTTCAGGATCCTCAATAACAGACTCAGAAGGGGTCAGAAGACAACAGGCCACCACCATTTTGGTGTTCTATGGATCATATAAAAAAACTAATTACTTACATGGCAACAGCAAACAATAATAAAGTTCAATTTGCTGTTGCCTTGGAAGGCTTTGAGGAGGCTGGTCAAGAGATCTCTCAGGCTGCTTCCCCACAGCTGCTCATCAGGCACATGAAGCAAACCCAGCAGGGAGAGCAATAGAGACACCTATCCTCTCTCATGTTTAGAGCAGAGAGTGGAAAGGCCAACAGAAGTGGTCTGGGCTGCACTGGGTCAGGTGGAACAGGGGGCAGCCTTGTCTGCTCTTGATGCCAGCACTGCCACCCAGGCACTGTGAGCTCGGGGGACACCCAGCAGTGGCACCTTCCTTCCCACCCGCTGCGGGGGCGTGACTGCCCCCACGGCTGTGGCATGGTCCTGGAGGGGCAGCAGCAGAGCTGGAGGGAAGGGGAGGGCAGAGGGTGGCTGGAGAGAGGCTGGAGGTGCCAGGAGGTGTGGGGCAGCTGTGGTGGGGTGCCTGGCTGCAGCCAGTGTGTGTGGAGGCTGTGTGCACGTGCAGGTGCATGGCTAAGAGGTGGTGTTGGCTGTGTGATGAGAAGCCACATTTTCAGGTCTGGTGTCCCACAGGTTGAGAGGGAGCACAGGTCTTAGGGGAGGCCAGATGCACCCCAGGCATCAGCAAGAAGAGGCAGAGACAAGCCTGCACCTCTAAACAAAAACCCAATTCTCCTGCTCTTAAAGAGGCACTCGTGCTTCTCAGCCCACTGGCTTGGCATCACCCATCCTTCCTAGCTAGCCCAGCAGAACTGGCCACTCTCTTACCAGCTCACTCCTGGGGACCAAGACTCTCAGGCCCTCCTCTGCCTCTGTGCATTTTTCCTTTGCTCTTGGAGAATGAGAGCCATCAAGAGATTTTCAGCTATTTCCTGACCTAATACAGCTTTCACAGAATTTTACAGCAGCTGGCAAGGGTGAAATGGTAGCTCTCTGTGCAACTCAATGCATTAATCATTATTCTTCATTACAGCTGAAGTAGTATCAAAAAGCCCAGGCACAATTTTTGGGTAACGTTAATTTACACCTCATTAGTGAGTGCTTTTTACCCAGCCACCAGAAGAGAGGCTCTGACTGCACAAACAGTATCTAGTCTTTATCTGAGTCTGCTGCTGACAGACACTGTGTTCACAGGAGAGTTTAGCATTTACAGCAGATACTTTTTTTGCCAGGTCAGTTTGCCACTACTGAGTGGACACTGGTGAGGGCAAGTCATGCACGTGGTCATACATTCACTGATCATGCATTGCATGCTGATGTTACAGATCCCTACTGCATCCAGGAATCCATACTTTTCTTGGAGGGCCAAATAAAATTTTCACTGTCACATCTAAATTCTGGCACAGATAGGCTGATAGATGAAGAAAAGATGTCATTGTCAGAACACGTAGGGTTAAAAAAAAAAACAAAACCAACAACAAACAAAATAAACAACAAAAAAATCAGTATTTTCTATAACTTCCTTACTTTAATAAGCTGGAAAGGAGTATGCAATAACATGAAATACTAGCAAATGGTCTGCTGACTTTGAAATACAACTAATTTTATTAAGACTCAGTTAACTAGGTTAAGTTAACTCTTACTTGTAGCTCGCTACAGAGTCAAATCATGGCATGCAATGTTGAGTAAAGTGGGATCTAAACCATCCCAAGCAATTTCCAGTTTTATTGCACAGTGACAACAGACATCAGATTCAATTAGCAAGACATGAATGCATTTTCAGAATCTGCAAGTTTTTTATCACTTGCTAGCTGGTAAACAAATAAATTATGCAGTGTGAATTGAAACACATGTCTACTCAGAGCCATATAATGTAATTGTTGTAATTTAATTCAGCTCTAACGAGATTAGAGTTTGCGGATGTGTAATCCAGTATTTTTGTAAAGATACATTACCATATATTTGAACTACAAAAGCAAGTCTGTTTTATCATATTTGCTGACTTGTCAACACCTTTACTTGACACTGCAAAAGTTCAGTGAGTGTTTTCTTTACCCTTGTTCCCTCAATTTGATCAACGTGACCTTCAAAAACATGAGATCAGGAGCTTCTTGCCTTACACTTTTTCTGACAGAAACAGCAAAAAGAGCTGAGAAAGCAGAATAGGCAGTTGGACATCTGGATGGCTTTGAAGCTCCTGCTAGGTGAAGTTGTATCTTTTGATACTTAAATCCTTCTAAGAGTGTACATCTCTCCCCAAGTGAGTGGTGACTTGGATTCCCTGTTTCTCCCTTAGAGAAGTAGAAAGTGCCATGCAGTCTTTAAGGCAGATGGCAAAAGTGTAGCATATCCCTCACTACTTGAGAGCAGAACTCAAGGGCACACCACCCAGAGGGCTAAGGTGTATATGCCCAAAAAGAACATAAAGGGACACGCTTCAATTGTTATTAACCATAACAGCCACCACCACATGTGGACATTTCAACTGAAAAAAAAAAAAGTACCCTCTTCAGTTTTATAATTTCTATAGAAAATTTAAAGACATTTACAGAATCGGAAGATTTGGAAGGAAAATCGAGAACCAAAAGTCATCTTTGATAATGACCTTCTCTAAGAGAACTTAGTTTGCAACCAGAAGTACTATCTTTAGACTTCATTGAGGACTCAAAGTCAACCTTTCAGCATCTTTCTGTGTGAGCTCTACCACAGGCTTTATAGTGTACCTGTACAGTTGCTGGATTAAAGCAGCTGAAAGATCAGACCCAGACCTTTTTGATTAAGCCTAAAAGACACTTTGTTTAAACCTCAGCTTGCTAATTTTATTGCGGTGATTTTGCCCCCATGTATTGAAGAAGTAAAAGAGAATTTGCTGCCACAGGAAGCCTGGAGAGGCAGTGAAATACCCATCCATGAAGATTTTAATAATTCAGCTGGACTCAGCCCTGAGCAACCTGATGTCCTTACTCTGTTTTGTGCTGGTCCAGATGACTGCCAAGGTCCCTTTTGGTGGAAGTCATGCTTATAAGTGTAGATCTCTAGAACACCCCATCATCCCAGTTGGTCAGTCATTCTGAAGGAATTACATGACCACTGTTCCTGAGGTACTGCAAGCTCCTAAGCACTTTCCATGCAACAGGGGCAGAGGGAACTTAGCAACATATCCAGCAACTCATGGGACAAAGGGGGTGGTGAGCGTGAAGGGAAGAAAACCCTCACCTGGCTGTAGTTCAAAGTGAAGTTTTAGTATTTGTTTTGAGTGCATTTCAGGAAAGTGATTTATTATCAGCAGAGGAACAATGGAAGCAAAGTAATTTACATATTGCTTGCAAATATTTTCATAATCAAATTGTATGTTTATGGCAATACCAAAAACATTTAACGTTTTGCTCACAGAAGTATATTTAATAAGGAATTTTCTTTTCTCCAAAAACTGTACTGGAATTTCTATTATGTTGGTTTAATCAGTTCCTCAGGAAAACGAAATAGGGAGCGGCTTCACAGTGATCATTGTGGAGATTGCTGCTGCGGTACAATGTTTTCCTTAAGGTGTAAATGTAATAATGCTTAATAAAGGTAATGCTTCCTGTCTTTGCAAGTATAACATAAAGAAACGATCCTTTAGCCATCATCTCAAGCCCTACTTCGCCGGGAGACGGGTGGGAGAGGATGGAGAGGAAAGTTTGTTACCTCCCTGTTTCCGCCTCACCTTTTCCTAGTTCCTTAATTACTCATTACCTTAATGAGGCCATCTCCAGCGCCGGGCTTGCCGGTGCGCTCCCCGTAAGGGGGCACCCTTGGTTGCGTCCTGCGGGACCGCGACGGCTGCTGCGAGCTGCTGCTGAGCCAGCGCGCTGCCGGCAGCGGGGATGTGGGGGGATGTGGGGGGATGTGGGGTCCTGCGGCACCCGCAGGAAGCTGGGAAATGAGACGTTCAGCGCTGGCTACCCACCGCAGCGCTGCAACATCTAAGGTCAGCATCCACCATCTAACCACTTCCTTCCAAATGGAAAAAAAAGCGTGGCTACTATTGTGCTTTTTATTCTGAAGGAGGTATGGGGAAGAGCCACGTACTGAAAACCCATATCCAGGTTTCTGCACATTCAAAAGTTTTAATTGGATGCAAACTTTGGCTAACACGAGGTAGTAACTTGCAGCAAAAAAGAATGGCTTCTGGCTTTTGTCTGCTTGCTTGCTCAGATCTGGATCCCAACTGGTTTAACGCTGGTTGTGTCTGAACAAAGAATGTGCTGCCCATCAGCCACCGTGACACAAGGCCTGGATCTGCAACTCATCCAAGGCAGGCATCTCACAGAACATTGCAGCTCCCTTCCAGGAATGAAGACAGTGCATGTCAGTCTCTTTAGCTTGATTTCAGGTTGTAGTTGAGGTGCAGTCAATGCACACACAGATCTGTAAGCCAGGAGGTGCTGCTGACTCCTGAAATGTAGGCCCAGAAGGCACCAGGTCAGAGGGCAATTAACATCTAAGTTAATTTGAATCAAGCTCAGATGAAGAACAAGAGTCTTAACTACAAGAACATGAGACTCTGATCTAACACAGAAGCTTACTCCGACTCAGATGTGAAAAGAGAATGATTTATAGCTCTAAGACAATCCCCTCCTTTGTTAGGGGCTCAAGAAAACTTTAATAACTCTAGAAGGAAGAGAAATACCCCTTAGACTTCTCATTTTATATAGAAGGAAGCAGAAATAGGGCTTTAAGCCCTTTTATGGGTTTCCATTTACTTTGGATATTGCAGCCTTGGCTGTTGCCCAGATTGTGCTTGTTCAGTGAAAGCAAAGCCACTGTTGGTCCTACAATGTGAATGGCTTGTCAGAGCTGTTTTGGAGCTGTCTTGCTTAAGATAACATCCTTGTCAGGTTACAGGTGGGAGTCACAACACAGTTCTCAGGGGTTACATCTAGCAAGACAACCAAGCCTCTGTGGAAAGCAGCGAGTGATGGCTTTTACTCAGGTGGAGAATAGCTTTTATATAGGAAAAAAAAATAAATTGTGTTTTATTTTCTTTGTATGTGCACTGATGCTGTTGTCAGTCTTTAGCAGGTTCAAACTTTTAAGGAAAATACTCAGAGTTTTCAAAATATGTAGGAGAAAAAAGTCACTACCCTTATCTAGATGAAGTATTGCTACAGAGGGTTTCCTGAAACAATTGAAGACCTCTATTCATCAAGTTACTCAGGCACATGCCTAATTACAGAGAAAGCTTGTTTTGTGGTTAAGGTGCTAAAACTGAGGATAGGGGTGCTTTGGTTCACTTCCCTTCCTCTACCACAGGCTTATCTGCAAACCTGAGAAAAGTAGAGTAATGTGTTTTCTACACCTGACCTCCCTATTCAGTAGTTAAAAAAAAAAATGGTAAGGCATCTCAGAAATGACCAGTCCTTAAAAAGCAATTTGTGAGTTTTAAGGGAAGATTAAACAAATAATGGGAATTACACAGGAAATGCACACTGGCAGAATTGTAAGAGCACAGGCAGCTTCTTTGTTTTTCCATCTTCATTAGCTGATAACTTTCTTAAGCCATCTGTAGATTGAAATCCAGTTTTTGGTAACTGATCTTCCTGAACTGTGATATCAGTAACTTACATGATCAGTACTTTATCTCTTGACAATTGCCCCTCAGATTCTGAAGGATCAAACCCCATGACGTGACAGGTCTGCTAAACTCCAAAGCATGAAAACCTTGATACAGTTTACAGACTGTTTCAGTACAGGATATAGAACTATCCTGATCTATGACAGCCTAACTATTAGGGGATTTTCACAGTGACATAAAATTGTAATGCAGAGATTGTGAAACTCACTAACTATACAGAGCTAGGAAAAGTGATGGCATATTTGTCACGGCATCATATACACAAGTCAAATAAAGTCACAGATAGTGCAGCTCATTCAGAGTTTTATCCTCCTGGCACTAATTCTCTACCTTTACAAACACAAGCTCTTAACCCTGAGTGCACACAATACCTGAGAGCACATAGTATAATCATATACAATACTACTTTATAATTATGTTCCCTTGAATGCTCTGCTAGACCAGTCTGCTGTATGATTTAATAATTTTATGTTCATGTCAGCATCTCAGCTTTTCAAGTTTTTGGGTTTTTTTCCCTATGAACGGTTGCCTTACTGATTTTAACAGACATTTAGGATAAAGGGCACAACACTGAAGTGACTAAGGTCATTCATGCCACCCATGTATGTTTTCCACTGAAAAGATTTTGCACAAAACTGATATTGAATCAGTGCTGGCACACTTGAATTCAAAGTACACATACTGAGAAGGTTCCTGGGAAAGCCTGGGGGTTCTAAAAAGCATGCACTTGGTGTTGCCTTGGCATTATCCTCCTCAGCAGTATTTAAAGTAAAGGATGTATACTACAGAGAATCAACCACTGTCAAAAAAAATGCCTACAGCCTACAATTCTTACAGTTTTATTACTTGTGTAACTCAGTCTTCAGCAAATGAAGCTTCATTCCCAGCCATTGGTTTACAGGAGCCAGTCACACCAACAAGGTGACATAAGCAATACAGGAAAAAATACATTTTTAAATATGTTTCATCTAATTTAGGGAGGTTCCCATATGATTATAACCATACAACACTTTAATAAGATCTCGTGGTGCTTTTTGTATTGCATTTTAAAATAAACAAAACATCTGCACCAGAAACATGTTAGGGCCTCAGTTCCCAGTGCTGAGTTGCATCAAAGGTTCCTTCTCCAGTAAAAGAGGAACTGAAGCAGAGTCTCCTTCAGTAAAAATAGAATCCCCAGAGGCTCAAGTTCACTTTGCACTGAATTTTTGCAGTCCTGCTTCATGGTCTGTTTAGCTGGGAGAGTAATGTCTTCTCACACCTACCGTGTATCTGTGTATGAAGTTACTTTGTAATAGTGAACACTGGTCACTGTGGGTCTCTGCCAGGATAGGGCTTATTGCATTTATTCCACGTTAAATAATTTAAGAGTCACCAAAACAACTTCCAAGTTTGTGTGTTAAGTAGTACCTGCCCTAATGTTTCATATCCAGATACTTTAGTATAGTTTTCTAACACACCGTTGATCTCTTTGCATGAGCTTACTCTCTTGAAAAGCATGTCATAAAGCAATGCTAAAGTTAAAAATCTCTACCCATAAAGAAACTGCCAGAATCTGGTCCCTACATTTCAAACACTAGCAAATAGGACAAACAGTAGGAAACAGAGTTGGATGATTAACGAGATAAATGAAAAATAACTGGCGTACATTTTTGTATCAGATAAGAATGCCTTCTGATTCAGGGGCAGAAAATGTAATGATGGTCGCATTTGGGATTTAAACGCTTGGTTAATGCATACAGGAAATTGTCCATTTGAGATGAAAACAAACAGGAAAAAAAAAAAAATCTACTGCTCCCCTAAGTATAGGCAGGTCTAGGCTTCTACACTGCCGTTCTTGCAGCTGGCAATTATTATTCTTGCATTCATGTGCATATAGTTTTAGTTTGATTTGGTGAGAAACATTGAAATAAATCAAAATTTGAAAAACAACCACATACTCATTAAAAACAGCCCTCTGTTTCTACTTGCTTACAGATTTTTTTTTACTTGCCACCCAGCCTTTGCCTACTTGGTTTATACCTGTATGGTTCACATACAGGTTATACAGCAGAGTGTCTAATACTGGAAGAGAAGACACCAAACACTTTCCTCTGCCCATAACAACTTTTGCATCTTTAAGAGCAAAACAGAAGGCAAATCAGGTGAAGAGGTAGAACACACTATTTTCAGTGGGAGGGCTAGGCTAGGGCTCCTTTTATCTGATCAAAAACTGCTTTCTTTTCCATTTTCTGTTCCAAGAGCCCAAATGAAGCAAGTAGCCAGCCCTCCATTGCATATTATGCCTTGATAGACAGCATCAGCTGGTGAAAGTTTCTGTCTGAGTCTGAGGTCATGGTGGGTCTTTGCACATATACACATCCCTGCTCTGGATAGTCACGCTGTTCTCAGACATAGTAAGAGCCCAGAGAGAGTTGCACAGTCCTGTTAGTAGAAACAAAGCAAAGGATTGCAATGATTGACTCCCACCCTGCCCTTCAAAGTGCTTTGCAAACACGTGAAAAAAGAAAAGCTTGGTTTCTTTTTGAAAGAAAAAGGAAATGAAGGTCAAAGGGAGCATAAAACCAGCCCTAACTGGAAAGGGCATTCATTAGGTTTCTCAAAAAAGAACAAAAAATAAAAAGCAGCAACTACTTACTAGATGCAAGTGAAACAGCAACAGCCTGTACCTTCCAAAAGAGCCTTATCCAGGCTTATCGAGAATGTAAAAAGTCTCCTGAAAAAAAAAGGCATGCTGGGGAAGGCTCCTATTTCAAAGAGGCCAGAGCAAAAAAAAAGTTGCAGCAAAGCAACCAAGGTTCAGCTGTAGATAATTTTGGGCAAGAGGGAAGAGATTGCCCTTCACCAGATGGCCACATATAAAGTAGTACAAAGGAAGGGGGTAGGCAAAGGGGAAAAGGAAAAATAAAGAAGAAGAGTTGGGGTTTTTTTTTCCTGTTAAGTCTTGGCCTGAAATAAAATGTAGGCCATTCTGATACCTGCGTTTTTTTACTCCAGATGGTAGCTGACAGTTTGAGGTCAACTTCCAAAGGACAAGGAAGCAAATCAGAGAAAATTATTGTTTCTCAGCTACTTCTGAGAACTTTGTTATTTCAGATTCTGCAAAATAAACATGGAGTCTGTGTTCTGCTAATTCACCTTGTGAAAACCTGATTTCCAGTGAGTTTGCATATATGTTCAAATAACACTCTTGTTTCTCCATTTTACCCACAAGTTTTGCACTTAGCAAGGTGCAGGCAACTGCTTGAAACAGTATTATGTACTTTGGGATGTAGGGTGGCAACGAAGAATGCTCGTCAGAGAACTACCATCCTTGAAAACACATTCTATCCTGTCCTCCTCTAGCCTATCCTTTTTTCTCAACATAAAGGCAGAAGTCTAATATAGCAAATGGAGAAGGAAGGAAGGAAAAAGCTTATTAGTATTCCGACTCTGTATTTTCCCAAAGGAAATTCGGACTCTCAGGTACTCAACTGATTCTTATAATGCAATTTGCTTGCCGTTGGAAGCTGTCCATTGATGAAAATTAAATAAATATGATATATAGGAACAAAATTGTTCTCCCCTGGAATAACACTAATCCTAAACATCTCAGATGGAAAGGTAGATCAAACACAAAAGCCTCATGTCTGGTACCATAGGTGGCTGCCCATTTTACTGATTGTATAACTTATATCATGTAGCAGTCACAGAATAAGAACTTACTTGGGAATATAGTTGAAAAATGAAACAGTATAGTCATGACAGCATTGATTTCTGTACCTAAATAATGAGGCAAATCTTGAAAAAATAAGGTTAGTTGATTTACTTAACATAGAAATTCCTGCCAATTTTCAATGTGCTGTCAAATATAATCGTATTAACTAAACCTTTAAAACCCCAAGTAGCCTGGTTTATTATTTCTTCAATGCATATGTTTTTGGGTATTTGAATATGCCTACATCAAAAGAAACTAGATTTTTAGGGAGCCAGTTAGCTTGTCTTGCCAAGTTAACAAGTTCTGGTAAGGTCAATCTCTTACAATAAATCTAATTATTACACAGTTACTTTGTTTTTGTATACAGTTTTTACCTTATGCTATAAGATGGAAAGGATAGTGGGATAATGCTCTTCTGTCGAATTTCCTGGTGATAGTCATTCTTACTTCCTCAGGGCAGGGGAGAGCATTGTGAGGGAAGCAGAGGACAGATGGATGTTTTTCAGTTGGTGCTTGTGTGACCTGTTTAATCTGCATAATTAGAAAATGGGAAAGCTGTCTATGACACTGATGCTGACTTCACTTCTAGGTCCTTTTGAGCTAGCTTAAAGTAGGGTAATGAGAAAAACATTTTACCTTTGGGCAGCAATCTAATTTGTCAGGAAATTCCTCTTGCTATGATGAGTGGATGAGGAAAATTTGGAATAATATGATCCATATGTTAAAGCTCCTATTTAGCAGCAATGCAGATGCATTATTTTAGGGAATTGTCCAGATGGTGACCTTCCAGTATTAATAATAAATCAATACTGAGGTTTGCATCTGTATGACTTGATTCCTATCGTTGTTCTCATTTACACGACAAAATACTCATGCATTTCGTGTAGAGGCTAGTAGTATTAAAATTAACAATCTGGAAGACATAAAAATCAATAAGGAAAATTGAAACAATTACTGCCAATAATAGATACCAATTGATCTGATAACAGCTTCACCCAAAAGAAGGTTATGCTACCATTTTTTAATTGATTAGCATTTAATTTTGCAGCTAACACGATAACAAAATTCTATTACAATTTTGTATTAGAAAGTAGCCAATTTACTGAATACATGCACTCAGTTTTGGCTTTGCCACTTAAATTCAAGCTTTACTGTACTGGAAAACAAAAAAAGCAACCCTCAGTTGCACAGCAGAGAGGGTTCATGTTGAACAGTAGCCAGGCAGGCAGGCAACAGAAAACCTTTGGTGGCCTCTGGTGAAGACCGGGAAGCCACAGGATCTGTGGTCAGGGATGAGTAGAGGCCACTGACCTGTGGCATGTCAGAAGGGCAGCAGGGCATGGAAGGAGCTCTGTCACTTATGGTCACAGAGAGCAGATTGAACTCTCCTAAAGTCAGGGCTGCAGGGTGGAGAAAAGCCTAACACTGAGTGATCTAGTGATGCTGTGTTGTTATTTTCTACAGGCATTTCTATCTCTTAATTTATTTAAACTTGTATTGTAAAATACCGGTTTGTTCAAGGATTCCATGCTTTCTGGGGCTTGGGGGGATTATTTTTAAGTTTTTCTCCTTCTTTCTTAGGGAAGAAGAATTGAGTCCTCCTACAGTTGAAGTCTGTGGCAAAACTGTTTTAAGTTTCACAAGGAGTAACATGCATTCCTTCAGAATTCTATTTTTTGGATTAAGGAAAGAGATTCATCTGCCATAGAACTATCCTTTAACTCTAGGTGAATTGTGCTTTTTGTTTGCTTTTAAAGAATACCCCTGCACCAAACCAAACATAAATTTTTCAACTGTCTCCCCTCAGAGTTTTTGGGGATTTTATTTTTAGCAACATTTCTGTACTACCTACCAAAATCTGTCTTGCTTTATCTTTGCCATCATCAGGCTTCCACAGTCCAAAATCCATGGTTTATTAACATGACTAGAGAGAACTGACATGGCAAGGCTTTTAACTCTTCAGTGGGTATCAAATATGGGCTTATTGGAAAAGAAATAGAATATTTCATCACTGTGGGCAGCTCAAGGTAATATATGTGTTGAATTTGATGAAATTTCATTTAGGAAAAAGAATTCAAAACTTTAAGCCACTGCACTTTGTGCTGAAGAAAGAGGTTTTAAGGAAATCCTACATTAGTGTGGTTATGTACACAAGCACCTCCCAGAGCAGTGCAGCCAAGTGTGCCTCTCTGAAAGTTCCTAAGAGCAGCTCTAAGGCTTAAAGGGCAAACTGCCTCCACTGATTTCAGAAAACTTGCTCCCAAAGCTTTAACCGTGCGGCCACAATACCTAATTTGAGTTCTAAAACAAACTTTAATGTTTCTTCCAGTAAAAATAATTCTATCAACAGACAATTTAGATTCTAATCATATGATATGAGGGGTCTGATGACTTGTATCTCATTGTTATAACCAATTACTTCATTGGATTTACTAATTATTTACAGGGTGCAAGGCAGACTAACATTCTAGCGTCAAAGGCACTCCTGAGTCAGATCCTGTACAAGTAACAATTTATGTCTAAGTTTTACAGTTTGACAGTCTGTTAATCAAACCTGACCACACACAATAGAAATATGGGATGTCATTACTTTGAAATTACTCTCTCAATTTTGCCAACAGTCCCACTGCTGCTTATGAGGGTTGTTTCTCTTTATTTCACCATCAACCTTTGCTGGTGGAAAACCCTGTCCATGTGAGGAGTCCTCACAGTTATTACTGTTGCATCACTTTCAGAGCAATCTCTCTTGGGAAGAACATCTCAGGATGTCCCATTTTTGTTGTTTTTCAAGTGGTTGAGATAAATTTCAGATGGTATATAGTGACTTGGCTATATCTAACTTACTTCAATTATTTTCTACCTCTTCTAGTCTTGTTCTGTCCTTTGTTTCCCTCCTTCACAATTCCAAACTGTTTTAATTGTATTAGCAATCTGTTCACAATTGCCATTTTTTGTGAAGACTGAAGCAAAACAAACTGGGTTTGATGGGGTTTCATTCCTGTATTTTTTCCTGTATTATCCATTTTTATTCACCTTTAAGTTAGAGCGAAATACAGAAGGGTAAAACTTGCTGAATTTATATAAATACTTCAGTGGAAGCTACACATGCAGCATTCTGCGCCACTCTGCAAAATACACAAGGTCTTGAGCAATTTTTCTTTTTTTCTATCCATATGTTAGTGTACAAATTGTTCCTCATGATCCATAAAGGCAATTGGAATTGAGGGTTAATGTTTAGTGTGTTGGATTTAATTAATTCTTTAGGTGGGTAACTTCAGGTAAAATTGGGATTGGCAACACTTGGATTTTCTATTTGATAGATTTTGCTTTGTATGCAGTGAAATTGCTCTAGGCTGCTGTCCTCACCAGCCACCTCTGCATATGAAACCCCTTTTGCATTGTGGAGCTGTAGGTCCTTCTGCTTCTTGGGGTTTTTTTGTTGCATAGCTGACCTGAAGTTTGACATTAAGTCATTTTACAACTTGTGTTTGTGGTGTGAAGAGAGAGGGGGAAAACCCTTCAACTTTGTACAGCCATTGTGCTCACTCAATCCCCTAACTTCTGAGTTAATCCTCAATTCTCCATTTATGCACCTGAAAGTGATGAGACATCAAAAGGCTTGACATAATGGATAAAAAAACAAAAGTACATTCATATCAAAACTACATTATGATTCTTTCTGATGATCATGATTTCCTACTCTACCACACTTTAATGTTGCTTGGAGACCTTCTTTATTTTGACTATTGCCAAAGATTTTTACTCCAGTGAGTTACTACTTCCTTCAAACTGTGGGCTAATATTCATTTCGTTTTGCAGCAGCAAACACCCTAACACTTAAAGTATGAATATGCTTGACAGCCAGCAATGTTGAGAGCGGGTTATGAACTACTTTTGGAGCCACAGCTACTCAGCCTTGCTACAGGCAGGCCAAGCTGACACATTTTCCTATAGAAAGGGAATTTAGTTCGAGTCTTATACAGAACAATTGGATTCATTTCATTGTTGCAGAAGCAACAAGATCAGCCATATCTCATTAAGGTGTAACATGCCAGTCAAAGAAATGGTAAGTTTCTGTAGCTAAAAGAGCTCACTGAATATAAATTCCTCAGAGCAAAATTGTTGCTAAATGCAGCACGTGGCATTTAATCCCCTACTCCCAAATGTCCCAACCCAATAGAGTCTGCAAAAATGTTAATGGCTCCTGTCAACTCTCTGAGACTGTGTTGTGTGTAACAGGTCTTGAGAGACCGAAACCTGGCTACAAACTATCATGAAAATGGAGTTTCTCAGCATTAAAAAGGACTTGTCATTTCTGCTGCTACAGGACAAGAAGTAAAAGCCTGAAAATAAGAGCTGACAAATTTTGTACCTGTATCTTAAAAACACACTGGTGAGGGAATTTAGCTAAAGTTGAAGAAAATACTTCAACAGAATAAAGCTAGAGGAACAGGGGCTACAATATCTGCAACTCCTTCAAGAAGCGTTGGACTTACATCAGATGCATTATGAGGTTGATCTAGTTGTTCTTGAGGAATCCCTGGAATTTCTGGTCAGACAGCAGGTCAAACTGAGTCCAGCACAGTAGCTCTGAGTGACATGCAGAAATCCTGGACAGACATAAAGAAAAGTCAAATTCTACCCAGATAAAATTTTTAGGTGCATTAAGAAGTTCTGGTGTTTTGGTGAAAGATAGACTGACACGAGCAATCTTTCATGGTCTTATGACAGAAAACTCTGATGACTCTGTGGGTTCTGCCATGACACTGCTTTTTTATGTGTTGTACTACAGGAGTGATGGGAAAAGACTTTGTGGAGATTTGTCCTGCCTGCATGGCTTCCACCATGCTGTACCTGCCAGGGTACATCACCCCCAGTACCACTGGCAAGGACCAGAAGTGAGCTCTTGAATCTCTTTTGCCCCTGGGTTCATGAGAATAAGGTCTCCTGGATATTCCTGCAGTAAACTAACCTCTCTTTTCCTTGAGAAGAGCTGTTCTCGTGCCACAGACAAATGATTGAACTCCCTGATCAATTTTGTGATTAGGAGAACACTTAATGCAGTAGCCACTGACATATGCCAGGCCTTTGCGGATTGGGGGTTTCCAACAGGCAGATCCCTATCTGCAAGAAAGTGCACAATTTTCCTAATGGCCATAGGAAGGCAAGTTTCTTCCTTCCTCAGAGTCTGTGAAAGACTCTTCTTGTTCTTTTTTTTTTTTTTTAGCTCCTATCTTCCCCTTTTAAATAAGGGAATTATGCTGACATAATCACCTTATGTCCAGTTACTTAACATCAAGCAGATGGTTGCTAAAGTTCTTGCATCAGCAATAAGATTTTAATTATTCTTTGGTAACTGTACATCCTGCCACTAGTAAACCTAGACATTTGTAGCCATTTTTATGATGTCCTTATCTTTGATGGCAGCTGAAATGTGTTTATGCATCCTTGATACAAAGCAAATATTTTGTTGTTCTTTGGCTTCTTTATTTCCTGTAAATTTGATCTTGACAGTTTTACAACATCAGTGGCGTACCAACAAGAAATTTGTCCGATGACATCTGTGCAGTCTGTGGACAAAAAAATCTTTGTGGATATAAAAAAAGAAGGGATCACTGAAAACACCTAACAGCTGTCCTGTATTAATAGATATCCTTTCCATGTAATTATGAAACTATTGTTTTCTCCTCTTCTATGCTGTATTAAAAAATAATGATGACAATAAATACCAAGAAAAACAAGGAACCAAAACCATGTTCAGAAATGACATTGTGCAGAGGTAAAAATAGGAACATAAACTATTTTTCAGTTTTGTAACACAAGTTGAGGCCATGTAGATTTCTGGCTGACAAACTGATGCAAGAGTGGCCATTATCTTATCCAGGCTTAAATCCACCTTCCAGATGCTTGGTGCACAGCCTTTGTGGGTGTGCCTGGCAAGACATTAGACCAGGCGTGCTGACCCATCAGCCAGGTCTGCTAATTCAGGCTCCACTCCTGTGTATTGCAGAGGATTTCCTCCAGCTGTGCCTGGGGCTGTTTGCCAGGTAGTTTTAAGGCAGATGTGGAACCCTTCTCAACCAATGTCCTGTACCCTAGAGCTTGACAGAAGAGCCAGTGACCCAGGGATACCGAACAACTCCACATCTTGCATTCCAGAAACTCAAAATGAAAAGTATTGAATATGTGCTGGAACAATGTTACTAATCACCTACTTCTGCACTTCATAAAAGTATCCTGGCTTCTTGCGAGCTGGAAAATATGAATATCAGTTTGGATGTTCAGGACATTGGATTCAGCTTTACAACAACTCCAAATAGTCCAAATATTTTAAGTAATTTGAAACTGCGTGGTTATGAAACTAGGCAGTGTCCACACTCAGTCATTAAAATTATCTGCTGATGGTTTGACCAGGTTTGCAGACATAAGCACTGAGTCTTTTTTGCATTTGAAAGATACTTTAACAATGCAGCTGATACTGGGTTTCATGAATCCTGCATCCACAGCTGGTGCATTGCTGGCAAGGACCAAACTTGCCCAGACTGCCCTGAGAAAGCTGATTTGAAGGGGTTGTTAAGCAATACATACCCTCTCTGTAACTTGTGTGCTTTTCATTTGGATTTTCTAAACCATAGCCTGATTACTTATTAATTCTTGTTTTGATCTACAGTGGAGGGATGAGACGGCCACATTAAATGAATGGAAAACCTGCTTTTATTAAGGAAAAATTATATTGAGGAAAGATGATAGTTCTGTTTGCCTTTACCTTATCTAAGACCACAAGTAAGCTAGGTAAAGTACATATATATTTTCTTTCTTGATTTCAAGACATCCAGAATTAATTTTTATAGCGAGAGGAACACTTTGAAGAATATAAATCACAATTTTTTAAAGATCATGCTGTGGATTTTGTTCTTTAAATTTTATTTTTTTTTTAATTATGTAATGCATTTTCAGAGCAAGTGGTCTTTTCCCTTTTAGTAGTTAGTGACCAAGATTTTTCCTTTAGCAAATAAAAAAATAGTTCAAGATCTGCCTCTGTGTCTGTAGAAAACTGCTTGAGTGAAAGCAAAGTTTAGCTTCTTTTCTTGGAGCCTATTTTAACCATAGGATACTTAATTCTAACCTTACCTCTACCAAAAAAAGAAAATTAAAAAAAGGGTAAATTACAGGTGTTAAGGAAGTAAATAATAAGCACTAAAAAAAAAAAGTTATTTCAAAAATTTAGTCCAACATTGTATCTTTGCTTCTGACTAAGAAAAATACCAAGATTTACCTATTGTTGCATTTTCTTTCCAGTTTCCTTATGAACAGATTGTGTGGGAACACCCAGATATTTTATGGACAACTCCTGGACTGTCTCTGCTATCTGGTGGCTTGGCAGTGGATTGTTGCAGGCATCATCCAAGGCATTACTTACTGGTTCTAGAATACGATGCAGATTATTGGTGAGAATTCAAAGTGTTGGACATTTACATGCCTACAATAATATGCATATTCTGTACTTAATTTTAAAAGACTAGAGAAAATAGCGATTTCTGGAATTCTGGTATGCTAGAAACACTTTTGCCTCTTTTTACATTACACCAAGGCTATGTAGCATGCTATGAAAACATATTTTTTCAAAATAAGAATTAAAAGAAGTTGACAGTTTTAATAGGAAGTGTGTGCTAGGAAAAAAATAGATTTCCCAGAATGAAGAAATAGATAAGAGAAGTAGCTTCTGAATTCAGATTAAACATGATCAGTATTTTAAGAATCTCATTGTTATTAGAAATCAGAGATACACTGACTTAACTTTCACTTTAATATGTATATAAGAAAAAAGCAGATATTGTATGAAGCCATCTATAGGTGAAAATAAGGTTTAGATGCTAAAAATAGGAAATTATATGCTTAAAAGAACCAACCAAAATAAATGAAAGAGCGAATCTTGAATACATAGAAAGAAGGTGGCTTTTTTAGCCTAGATGAAGTAAAAAAGTTAATAATTCTCATTATGTGTTATGCCTGCATTAATAAATGCAAAATACATGTATATAAGCTGTTAATTTTCATTGTGCTGTCAAAGTTGCCTGCCTGTGGGTGCAATGGAAGCAGCCTTCTCAATGGCTAGCAAAGAACAGGGATACTTTGGTCTCACTGACACTTTGGTTGTGCAGAGTACTTGTTAAAAGCAGTAACACAACAAGTAGCCAGCTGTGAGAGGAAACTTCCAATGCAATCAACTCACTTACAGTGAGGTGTTTGAGCAGGGTTTTTGTACCATATTAGATGCCCAATATCAAAACAGCAATAAAAACACTAACTTGGACATGGTCTCATCACAGTTACAGCCAAATGTTGTTGGTGTTTCCATCTGAAAGTTTTTAAGACCTGCTTCTGTATGTGCCTGGAAATGTCCTTAGCTGCGCCTAAGCCCTGAACAGATCCAGAAGTTCATAGTCCTTCTGGCCTACCAGAGTCAAGCTATTAGGGTTCACCTAAAATGTTCTGTGGCAGCAAGGAAAATACCACAAAGACATCCCTTTCTTTTTGCATCAGCTCTGAAGGATGAGTCTGGTGCCAGTCTTCCATTTCTTCCATTTTTCCACCAATTAGGACACTTGTCCCAGTAACCTTCTCAAGAAAATACGACCCCACCTGACAGCAAAGACAATGTTCTATGTGGGGTGTTCTCCAGCCATTCTAGTTTTATGGACTACATTTACAAAGAGAGCAAAAGGTAAGAACACTCTTTTCATGCCTATGTTAAGACTGCTGAACAAAGAGAAGAACGTGGCGTTGGATTCAAGGACTACGTATTTGTGTTTCCCACACTGTAGCTGAGAGAAGCTTTAAACTCCACTTGTGCAAGTCCGAAGAGTATTTGAACCCTACTCTGAAGCATCTATTGCCACATATAGTACAATAAAATTAGGCAGAAGTCATCCTCCATAGATGTCTTTCATAAAGGAAATTATAGAACCTAGAAGCTACAACAGACAGAACTGCAGTGAGAAAGCACATTTCTACATTAAGCCTTGCAGCCATGATTTTCAGGAGATCTGGACATTTAACTTTCTGTGACAATGAAATACAGAGAATCAGTCCTTAGATCCACTGACTAGGAGAGCTAGAACAAAACCCTTTGCTGCATAAACTGTCTTTTATAGCATTTGGTGAGAAGTGGTTTATACAAAGAATGCAGAAATACCCTTGGCTAGGCAGGTTCTCTCCTGAAACTTTTGCAAAGATGAAGACATATAAACTACATACCTGTATATCTAAACAACTTTTCATCATTAAATATTTAAATAAAATAGCTTTTGCTCATACTGCTGATCAACATGTGTAGATAACTATTGTTGTTTAACCTCAGAAGGCAGCTCAGGACCACACATCCACTCTCTCACTCTCCCTGGGGTGGAGCAGGGGAGAAAATCTGAAGGGTAAAAGTGAGAAAACTTGGGAGTTCAGATTAAGGCAATTCAACAGATAAAGCAAAAGCTGTGCTCACAAACAAAGAACAAGAAGGAATTAATTCACTGCTTCCCGTCAAGAGGCAAAAGTTTAGCCATTGCCATAAAAGCAGGACTCCACGCAGAAGGCAAATATCGTAACTCCAAACATCCTCACTTACTCTTTCTTTCTCACAACTTTTAGTGCCGATTATGTTGTCATGGGTCATAACATCATGTGTGGGACATCCTTTTAGTCAGCTGGGATTAGCTGCCCTCGCTGTCTCCCCTCCCAAATTATGATGCTCCTCCTGCCTGCTCGGTGGCAGGACAGTGTGAAAAACAGAAAATACCTTGATGCTGTGCAAGCACTGCTGAGCAAATCCCCTGTGTTATGAAGACTGTTTTAGGCACAAATATAAACCACAGCAGCACAGAAAGAGTTATGAAGAAAAATTAACTCTATTCCACCACTACTATTATTACTACTCCAGCCTATTATTATTAGTACAACTATTCATAACAATGGCTACAAAAAGTAATTATCTCAAAACAAGTGTTAGAATTTGCAGTAGCCCAGCTCTCTGTTCTTGAGATGCAGATAAGTGATGGGACACACAGGCAAGTGAAACAAATCCAGAGTAGATTCTCTTCGTATTTATTCCTTAATGTCCCTGTCTAAGATCTTAGAGCCATTTTCAAATTAAACCAAAACATCTGCTGCTGCTCTTCTTCGAGAGGCCACTCCAGGTAGGTCTTTGTGTTCATGATCTTCCGCAGCTTGCAGAACCTCTTGGGAATCGTTTTACTCTGGATGGGCTCCAGGAGGACAAGAATCGCCGTGTCGTTGTTCTCATCAAAGAGGCGGAAGTGCGAGAAGTCCAGCTCGTATTTGCACCACTCGCTCTGCACAAAGTGCTCGGACAGCACAAAGAGCGTTTTGTGGCTCTTCTCAATGCAGTCGATGATGTTGTCCACGATCCACTTCCCAGGCACAAAGTCCCGCTTGTGCAGACACAGCCGGAAGGGAGGGCAGGCCTGCTCCAGCTCCCGCACCATGGTGTTCTCCACCCACTCGGAGTCGTTCTCGCTGTAGGAGACAAAAGCGTCGTAGCAGACGTCCTTCAGCGGGGCGCGCTTGGGCTTCCGCTTGGCTTGCAGCCACGCCCATGTCATCCGCAGGTACCAGACCATGTGGTACTTGTACCCGACGGCCACCAGCAGCAGGATGACCAGGAACACAAGGACGCAGATCAGCGACACCACCAGGGACCTGTGGCACTCCATCAGGGAGAGGTGCACGGCGCCAACCTGCGCCCCCCTCACCGCCAGCGGAGAGTCGCACACATACTTGTCCGGCCACCCCACCAGCACCCGGGCTATGCTGCCCTCGTGCTGGACGAAGGACAGGAACTCACAGGAGCAGATGAAGTTGTTGTCACTGGCATCCAGCAGCTCCATTCTCCTGAAGGACTCAAACTCCTCCTTGGAGAAACTGTTCAGCTTGTTTCTTCTGACGGACAAGGCCACTAAGTTTGGAATGGGTGCAGCACCCGGCAGGGTCTTCAGCTGGTTTCTTGTCAGGTACAGCTCTTTCAGAAATGGGAGCTGCAGTCCAAACTCCTTCAGGTTGTTTGCACTAACATCCAAAACTTCCAGTGTTGGAGGAATGCAGGTTGTTACTCTAGGAATTTGAGTGCTGGATAGATTTAAGTATTTCAGGTTTTTTGGCCATTCACACACATCTGGAATCTCACCAAAATTATTTTGGCTAATGTCTAAAACAATTAGGTTTCCTAGATGAGACAAACTTTTACTTGTTATTTCTATGTCACTCAGTGAATTCTGACTTAAATTTAGAGTTTGTAGTGATGGCCAACCACCCTGACAGGCTGAATGTTCCAAACTGTAGTCTCCAAGCAAATTTGCACTAAGGTCAAGATATTCTAATGACCGAAGATGTTGGGAAATTCTGCATGGTACCAAAAAAACTTTCGTGTTTCGAACTGTGACTCTTGTGAAAAAAGACAGTAGATCTTCCACAGGCTGAAGATCTGTAAACAAGTAAAATTCTTCTATAGATAATTTCTCTATTGTGAAAACTCTAAGTGTCTGTGATGGCTTTGCTTGAATTTGCATTCCCCATTGTCCAGTTCCCAAGAGTCTACAGTCTATCAGCTCCAGCTCCTCTAATTTTGGCATGTCTTCTAAAATGCTGGCAATCTCAGGCACAGTAGCATCTGTTAGCAAGGTCTGTCTAAAAGAAATTTTCTTTGCAAAAGATGAAGACATGACTCTCAATAGCTGCATTTCTGCAGTGATACTGAACGCTATTCTTCTCACTTCCAGCCAAGTGACAGAGTGCAAAAGGTCCCTAACAATTTCTGAGAATACACTGATACTTCTTATGTTTATGATCATGTGATTTATCTCCTTAATTGATTTCAAACTTCCCTGCTCGTACTGACTCAGATTGCTACCATCAATCCACAACTTGTGCAGAAACTCAATGCCCTCAAAGTTCCCTTGCCTTATCACAGAGAACTGTGGGCTGCCCAGGTGGAGAGAGCTCAGGTTTCTCAGGCTAGAAAAGGGGGAGCTCTGGCCCAGGTCTCGGTAGGAATTGCCTTGAAGGTGGAGGTGCTGGAGTGAAAAAAGGTGCCCAAACCACGCAGGAGACAAGTGAGCCAAACTGTTATTTGATAAGTCCAAGAGCTCCAGTTTTACCAGGGATTTAAACGAGTCCTCATCTATGGAGCTGATTTTGTTGGACTGCAGCAGCAGGGCTCTCAGGTTCACAGCCTGCTGCAGGTCCTGTGATTGGATGTGCTGTATCCTGTTGTGGGCCAGGTTTAACACTGTGATTTTGGCCGTGAGCCCAGGAGGTATGAAGTCCAAGCCCATGGAGGAGCAGTTGCAAAGCTGACTGGCATCACATGAAGGACAAGCCTGCTTCAGTGCTTGCTGTTTGGAGAGGTTTGCAGCTAAGACCACGTAGATGGCCAACACTCGCCAGGTGTGTGTTGTCATTATATTGCCTAAAATATGAAATACAGTCAGAGAAAATATAAGATGCAGAGCTTGTTTTGGAGAAGGTACATTTTGGTTAAATCTAAAATATAAGTTTTGCTGTTCTGTCTTGTTGAGAGCACTGTTAAAATATTTGGTTTCAACACAGTTCAGAGGTGAAACAGATTCATTACTACTCTGATTCTCCTTCTATTTAGTAAGTAGTCTTCATACTTCAATCTCACCTCAAGTCTTTTTCTTCTGAATCTGTGAATATTATTTTGTTTATTCATTTTTCACCACAGGGAGTCTTCTGTACATGTTTCAAATCCTGGTTATATCTAGTGGAGTCAGCATCTTATAATAGATAGTAACATTCAGGTTTAATACTTACTTCAAGCATATGTCTAATCTCTATTCTGACAATAGAAAGAAAAGGAATGCATTTGCTTCAGTCCGTTCTTCATTTTATCTGCCTTTTCCTACTCTGATTGTAAATGTCCTATGAGCAGGGAAACAAACACTTGCCCGGATGACTGTCTTGGTTTGAAAGACAGGTGTTTGTAAGGAAGGTAGGAACCTCCCTTGGAACAGAAAATGTAAACCCCCTCCCTCTGAATTATTATAATTTTTAAATTAAAGGGCTCTCAGTCAAAGATACAAGGATAGGAATAACAGTTCTTTACTAGTATGTATAAGTAAAATAAAATAAAACAAAAACTAACAAACCACAACTTAATAGGAAAATTAAAATAAGACACAGTAGTACAAAAAAATACTGACAGAGTTAGAATACAACCTGACACCCTGTCAGTCAAGGCATTGGTAGCAGTCTGATTAAATGGTGGCTGCAGTTCTTGGAGTGACAGATGTGGTTCTGTTGAAAGCAGGGTGGAGTTTTCCTCTGACGGTTCAGTGGTGATGTAGAAGGGTCTGGTCTTCGTCTGGGAATCCAGTGGAAAAGGCTGACTGTGGTGTTCCAGGTCTCAGATTATATCCGTGTAGGAATGCTTGGCTCCTCCCGCTGTGCGGAGCATTTCACAATGGGATGATGTCGTCTTATCAGTCATGTAGTGAGACTCAAATGGCCCATTAACAGAAGATATCTCTGCTGGAAGGAGGATGGGTTCTGGAAGAGATAAAGAAAACTGTCCCACCTGTTTTCAACAGATGGCAATAGAATACACACCCCCAGCCTCATCTTGCATTTGCAACCTAAGACAATGACTCTCATGTTGCCATCAGTCGGATACTTACTAATGAAATTTAAGCTTGTAAAACTGACCATTGTTGCCTACTGCCTCAGCTCTTCCTTTTTATTGCCACATACTTCTCCTCTGCCAGTGTCTTTTTCTGTTTTGGGAACCTGTGGCAGAGAGAAGATCAGGCGAAGCCACAAGGAGGAGCCAGGGGCTCAGATCAGATCAGCTGACTGGACTAGACAGCTTTTTCCAGCCCCACAGCCTGTTTCTGGTCTTCTGGACTGAAATTATTCAAGAGAAGCAGCACAGATGTGGATTCTGTGTCATTCCACATTCCTCTCACAGTATTCATAATAATTTGGCATGACTTTTTTTTGTTACAGAGCTTCCTGCAATATCCAACTTGTCTTTACTCCCAACAGGATGCCTTTAGTTCCTTTGTCCTTCTGAGAAGTTGGAAAAACAATTTTTGAAGCCTGAGAGCTCTTTTCCCTTTAAAACATCTATTGCATATTGAAATATAACCTTTCTTGACAAGGATCAAAGAGCATTTTAAAAATGTAATTTTCCCCAGTGTGCCACAAAACCCACCTACTCCTACTGAGAGTGGACAGAGTGAACAATCCCCAAAGAGGCCAATCAATGAGTCCACAAAATCATTGTGGGCTCTCTATAAGGTTAATCAGGTAAGATTGGCTCCTTGAGACCTGCTTTCTCCCTCAGTCATCCCGTTGAGACTCTGCAGAAGATCTACTCTGAATACACATTCTGATTTGTTTTACAGTAGCTGATTCATGTATACAAATTAATACAGAGAAGTCCCACCCTTCCAGTTGCATTACTTTTAGTCATAACTGCTTAAGATTATCCAAAAGGGGCAGAATTGACTGAGATGGTTTGGGCATATGGGGAGGGGAAGTTATGGATAATTTTTTCAGTCATTCCATCTCTTCCCAACTTCAGGACTATAAACATTTTGACCCCTTGTGTTACTTTAATTTTATCTCTGTCTCTGATGTAGAGCTTTGGATCTTGAAGGACAAGGTTCTCTTCCCTGTCTTTAGATGCCCACAACTGAACTGGTCATCCACCATGTCCTCCAAAGTCAATGGAGAGAAAGAATCTTTTAGGAGCAATTAATATTGTGTGTCTTGGATACCCAGATTAAGATGTGATGACTCCAAGAGAAATGACCCCCATTGCCTTAAAATGGGGTATCACAGTTTAGATACCTAGGTATTTGTCCATGTAAATCCAAAACAAAAGTTGTGGACTGTAGTTAGACTCATCTGCTGTCCAGATGAGGCCCTTTTGAAGGGTTTTTTGGTCTTACAAGAGTACCTGGATAATGCAATGCTGTAGGCTAAAGGAGTAAATCTAGAAGTAGTGTGAGTTTCACTAGCAACAGATTTAGGTGGTATTTTTAAAATTGTCATCAAAATACTTACTTTCAGAAAATGAAACAACCAGATCAATCAAAAGCTGTCTATAAGCAGGTTGTTTATATTATAGGTGGAAAATTGGCAGCACACAAGGGAACTGGGCAGGCACTGCACAGGAAATACCAGCAGAGTCTAATGGCTCTCCACCTTACCAGCCTGAAACCATCCAGGGACTGCAGGAATGAATTGCATTTGGTGATTCAGGATGTTTACTTTCCAATTTTTTTGCTCATCTGTAATCTGAACAGGTACTCAGAGGAATCCCATTTCCACCCTCACTCACTTTCAGCCAGTCTCTTTCCTTTCCCATTCCTGTCTAATGATTTTGCTTGAGGCCCTGACTTACAAGGTCATTTCAGGCCTCCCCACACCCACTCAGACATATAGCCCCAGTCCATGATATCATGGCACTATCAAGAAATCACTTCTCCCTGTTGTGCTCGGAACTAAAAAGCTGCAGTAAGAAAATGCAACTGAAATGCAACTAAAACTATATAAACTTGCACAGATGCCCTTATACCATAAGGTGCTGTGATGAACCAGGCATTCAAAATGTCTCTGAGCTATGGAAAAAGGGTTCAAGCCATCAGACATGCTCAAGATTATTTTGACCCACATGAGTAGAAGTATTGGAGGAAATATGCACATATTCTTAAACAAAACCATGACTGACAACAGAATGAGGTTCTGTAAATGCTCACAATTGGGGAAGGTTAATGTAAGGGCTAAAATAAAGCATGCCAATAGCATGAAAATTGATTCTAGATTGGCAAGCACTACCCAGCTAAATGTGGGGTGGTAAATTTGAGCAGTGCTATGGAGCCTGCAGAGGGAGAACCACTGGTTGGTGAAGAGGTCAAACCACAAGCAGATTGGGGAAAGCTGCTGCTCTCCACCTGGCAGTGTGTGGGTTACACATGTCCTAGTTCCCACCCCCAGCACTGCCCTAACAGCCCTATGCACAGCCTCTGCTTGTTTCCCACAGAGAGGATGTGCAGCAGGTCAGAGTTAGGTGAGGAGGCAGCTGATGTCCCAAGGCCATTCAGTGACCTCTTTCCTGGTTGAATTCCTGAAACCAAGGCATCCCACCTTCACTCCCAGCCTTTCCTGGGCAGTCAGTATCAACACCCAGGTGAGACAACATACAAATCGGACAAAGAACATACAAGGAACCCTCCCATGAGGAAACTGGGCAGAAATGGCACAGTCTGACCCAATTTGTCTCTTTTTCACTTGCTGCTTTCCTCTCTCCCTTTTTCCAGGGTACATTGGTCCCATCAGCATGTCACAGCTCTCCAGGAGAACCTTCCTGCTCTACTTCTGCCAGCAGCCAGAAATTCCTCCCCATGCCACACTCCTGCTCAGCAGCCTTGAGCACCCTGAATCCCCCATGCAGAGGAGGATTGGTGGCAGAGATTAGCTTGCCTCTTCCCAGGGCTCTGTGTTTGCTTCTTGCTCTGGTATTGCAGCTCTATTGTCTTTCCCTGCATCTCCAGCTTTCACCTACCCGAAAACTCACCTCTGCGCCGAAAAGATTCCCAGAGATGCCAGCTGCAGCTCCAGTGTCTGCATGCCAGTCAGCCTATGTTGTGTTTTGTCTCTCTCTTGCAGATCATTCTTTGCTCAGCTTCCTCTTACGCTGCTGTTTCGTTTCCACTTCACCTCTCAACCATGGCAGTATAAGCAGGGTAATTCCCATCTGGGTGATCTGATTGGCATAAAAGCACTAACGCTATCAGTCCTTTCAAATGTGGCAACACACAGAAGTCTGAGTCTACAGTAAGAGTGTACTGTGTGAAAACTAAGGCTTCTCCCACGTCTCTTTGACCCTCTTTTTGTTATGAATGGCAAGATTTATTTCCCTTCTTACCTCTAGGCAAACATTTCTCCTAATTTGTTTTATCAGCACTCATTTTTTTCTCTCAGATGATTCACTCATCACCTACCTGGAGTTCAGCCTTGATTAAACCATGAGCTATATTTCTCTGAGAGAGTTAACAGAAAAATTTCTTCATAGCAGACTTTGGACTAACCCTTGAGATAAAATTGTAACAGAAAAACAGAACTGAAAGTGGTGTTTGCAGGCTGCACCTACAGAAATTAACTCATACAGACAAATGTACATGTACATAGGAGTGTGAATAGATATGCATTTATAAAAGCACATAAACACATATGTATACATATAAAAATGTATAAATATAGCAACAGACAATATACACAAATTTTGCTATTTTTCAAATACTCAGTTAGCCCATATGCCAAGGCTTTACTATTTCACCACAAAATAACTGCACGGCTAAAATTTAATTAAGATCTAGACTCTTCCGTTCTTAAACTCCAGCAAAACAAGCAAAAGGGAAATCAAAATGTTGAGTTAGAGAAACCACACCTAATTTAATCCCCTCAGAGACAATTTCAGGTTCCCATAAGAAGATCCAGAACACAAGAAATCCAAGCACTCAGTGTGGGACTAACTACATTAATATAAACATCCGTTTATGTTAAGCTTGTCTAGACTCCCTTTGTAATCAGTGAAGAGCAATATGGTAATTCTAGGAGATACCTCACACTGAAGTAGAGAGATGAACTGCCTCTCATCCCTGTGATTTTCTTCACTGACTACAAAGGAACAGAAGCAGACCTGTAAGAGTTGCATGGCCCAGTGATTACACATATATGCTCTCCAAAGTAGAAGAGTAAAACTAAGAACTGAGCCAGTCTGCAACACCATCTAGCCCACATATTAGAAACATAATCTCACACCCAAAAATAGAAGGCTTCAGCTATTTCTGTGGGTAGGTAGAAAGGGAAAGTGGTGGTGATTGTAAAGATAAAAATAAGCATTCCTAGGAAGAAATGGACACAGGGGAATACTTGTTGAAGCTCATGGCTTTTAATTTCAATTGCAAATTACAACAGCATTGTTAGAAACTAGTTTGGGATAGTGGTCAGGAGTAAAAAGTACAGAAATACTCCGTGCTGAGCAAAAGGTATTTAGAAAAGTATTTCAAGTCCAACACGGTTTCCAAGCATCATTGTTATTGGCAGGGACTTTTAAAGACCAGAGTATCAAATCAGTGGAAAGCCTAAAATGGGTCTTTCCAGCTGGTAAAATGACAATTATCTCTGTACACAACAAAGCCAGTTGCAGTTACAAAGAAAAATAAGAAAGAAAATATTCTTAGCAGTAACAAACAGTGACACACAGCCTTTTATGTAAATATGTTGCAATGGGGGCTGCTGACTTCTATGACTTCAAGGCTCCTTTCAAGTTTTCCCAAAACACCTGCTGCTGCTCTTCACCAGCAGGCCACTCCAGGTAGGTCTTTGTGTTCATGATCTTCCGCAGCTTGCAGAACCTCTTGGGAATCGTTTTACTCTGGATGGGCTCCAGGAGGACGAGAATCGCCGCGTCGTTGTTCTCATCAAAGAGGCGGAAGTGCGAGAAGTCCAGCTCGTATTTGCACCACTCGCTCTGCACAAAGTGCTCGGACAGCACAAAGAGCGTTTTGTGGCTCTTCTCAATGCAGTCGATGATGTTGTCCACGATCCACTTCCCAGGCACAAAGTCCCGCTTGTGCAGACACAGCCGGAAGGGAGGGCAGGCCTGCTCCAGCTCCCGCACCATGGTGTTCTCCACCCACTCGGAGTCGTTCTCGCTGTAGGAGACAAAAGCGTCGTAGCAGACGTCCTTCGGCGGGGCGCGCTTGGGCTTCCGCTTGGCTTGCAGCCACGCCCACGTCATCCGCAGGTACCAGACCATGTGGTACTTGTACCCGACGGCCACCAGCAGCAGGATGACCAGGAACACAAGGACGCAGATCAGCGACACCACCAGGGACCTGTGGCACTCCATCAGGGAGAGGTGCACGGCGCCAACCTGCGCCCCCCTCACCGCCAGCGGAGAGTCGCACACGTACTTGTCCGGCCACCCCACCAGCACCCAGGCTATGCTGCCCTCGTGCTGGACGAAGGACAGGAACTCACAGGAGCAGATGAAGTTGTTGTCACTGGCATCCAGCAGCTCCATTCTCCTGAAGGACTCAAACTCCTCCTTGGAGAAACTGTTCAGCTTGTTTCTTCTGACGGACAAGGCCACTAAGTTTGGAATGGGTGCAGCACCCGGCAGGGTCTTCAGCTGGTTTCTTGTCAGGTACAGCTCTTTCAGAAATGGGAGCTGCAGTCCAAACTCCTTCAGGTTGTTTGCACTAACATCCAAAACTTCCAGTGTTGGAGGAATGCAGGTTGTTACTCTAGGAATTTGAGTGCTGGATAGATTTAAGTATTTCAGGTTTTTTGGCCATTCACACACATCTGGAATCTCACCAAAATTATTTTGGCTAATGTCAAGATTATTCAGTTCGAGTAGACGAGACGTATATTCTGCAGTCTGCTCCAGAGATTTTAGAGAGTTCTGACTTAGATTTAAAGTTTGCAATGAAGGCCAGGAACCATTACAGATTGTCTCATTTAAACGCTTATTTACAAGCAAATTATCGTGGAAGTCCAGATACAGAAGTGATGAAAAATTCCTTGCAAGATTGCATGGAACCATGAAAACATTAGAGCTTGCGATAGTGAGTCTTTTTAGTTTGTTTATTTGTGACTCCATACCTTCCAGGTCAAAAAACAAATGAAAATTCTGAATCATTACCTTTATTATCGTTACTGTTTCAACAAAACTTTGCCCGCTCCTTGCAATTTCTTTAGTGTTCCACATTCCCTTCCCCTCAAGCACACAATTGATTGCTTCTAACTCTTTTAAAGAGGTGATTTCCTTCAGTAACACTATTGCTCGGCTAATAGTTTGATCTGTGAAGAAAGCTTCTTTAAACGTAAGTTTTTGTATCCTAAAAGGACGTGTAGAATTCTGCACCAAGCTTTTTTTTTCAACTGGTAATTTGATTCCTGTCACTTCCAACCAAGTGACAGAGTGCAGAAGGTCCCTAACAATTTCTGAGAATATATTACTATTTTTTAGGTTTATGATCATGTGATTTATCTCCTTAATTGATTTCAAACTTCCCTGCTCGTACTGATTCAGATTGCTACCATCAATCCACAACTTGTGCAGAAACTCAATGCCCTCAAAGTTCCCTTGCCTTATCACAGAGAACTGTGGGCTGCCCAGGTGGAGAGAGCTCAGGTTCCTCAGGCTAGAAAAGGGGGAGCTCTGGCCCAGGTCTCGGTAGGAATTGCCTTGAAGGTGGAGGTGCTGGAGTGAAAAAAGGTGCCCAAACCACGCAGGAGACAAGTGAGCCAAACTGTTATTTGATAAGTCCAAGAGCTCCAGTTTTACCAGGGATTTAAACGAGTCCTCATCTATGGAGCTGATTTTGTTGGACTGCAGCAGCAGGGCTCTCAGGTTCACAGCCTGCTGCAGGTCCTGTGATTGGATGTGCTGTATCCTGTTGTGGGCCAGGTTTAACACTGTGATTTTGGCCGTGAGCCCAGGAGGTATGAAGTCCAAGCCCACGGAGGAGCAGTTGCAAAGCTGACTGGCATCACATGAAGGACAAGCCTGCTTCAGTGCTTGCTGTTCGGAGAGGTTTGCAGCTAAGACCATGTAGATGGCCAACACTCGCCAGGTGTGTGTAGCTCTTGATTTGTGTTTTGCTAAGATGGACATTTTGCTGTAAGAAACAGATAGAAGAGAAGGTAGGGTCAAATCTTAATTTTTAACAGCAGCTGAAAACTCTTGAAATGCTGCACTATTTTATTAGTAATCTCAGATTAATTTTTTTCTTTTAATGTTATCCTGTGATGTTAGTCTTCCTCTCCTACTTGAGCTTCTCAGTCCTGCGAACACGATGTGTTGCTCTCTCCTAGAGTACAGCCATATAATTTGTCAAGAGCCATAAAGGACCATTCCTCGTGTCCCACTTTTCTTGTATGCACATTGGCTATAGCTCTCACTTCTTTCATATCTCATATTATGCCTCCTCTCAGCAAAGAAGCTACAGCTGCATGTTTCACCTCCAAATAGAGGAAGATGGTTAGATCACCAATGATCTGGATCAGGGGATCAAGTGCACACTCAGTTTGCAAACAACACCAAGTCGGGTGGGAGTGTTGATCTGGTGCAGGATAAGGAGGCTCTATAGAGGGATCTGGCTTGGATGGATCCATGGCCTGAGGCCAGTTATATGAGACTCAACAAAATGAAGCACCACGTGCTGCACTTGGGTCACAATAACCCCACGCAACACTAAATGCTGGGGTCAGAGTGGCTGGAAAGCTGCCCGGCAGAAAAGGATCTGGAGGCATTGGTCAACAACAGCTGAATATGATATGCCCAGGTGGCCAAGAAGGCAAATAGCATCCTGGCCTGTATCAGAAATAGTGAGAGCAACAGGACCAGGGCAGTGATTGTCCCCATGTACTTGGCACTGGTGAAGTTACACCTCAAATCCTGTGTTCAGTTTTGAGCCTCTCACTTCAAGAAGGACATCGAGGTGCTGGAGCGTGTCCAGAGCAGGGCAACAGAGCTGGAGAAGGGTCTAGAAGGTAAGTCTTAAGAGAACCAGTGGAGGGAGCTGGAGTTGTTTAGCATGGAGAAAAAGGAGGCTCAGAGGGGACTTTATGACTCTCTATAGCTACCTAAGGCTATAGTGAGGTGGGGGTCAGTCTCTTCTCCCAGGTAACAAGTGTTAGGAGAAGAGAAAATGGCCTCAAGTTGTACCTAGGGAAGTTTAGATTGGATATTAGGAAAAAACTTTCACAGAAAGGGCAGTCAAGCACTGGCACAGACTGCCCAGGGAAGTGGTGGAGTCACCATCCCTGGAGGTATTTAAAAGACATGCAGGCATGGTGCTTAGGGACATAGTTTAGTGGTAGGGTTGGTTAATGGTTTGACTCAATGGCCTTAAGGGTCTTTTTAAACCAAAGTGATTCTGTGATTCTATGATTATAAACGTCCACAGCCCTTGCACTGCCCATTCTGTATGGCTATATGGCAGGCAGAAGCCCAGACAGAGCCTGCTCCCCTCTCAGCCCTTCAGTGGGCTGAGGTTTCCAAAATCACAAACTTTCCTGGAAGAGATCTGGGGGTCCCCTGCACAGAGTCTCACCACCCTCAGGGCTTCTAAACGCAGAGATCCTGCCACACCCTTTTGCACACTATGTAAGCAATTCACATTCTTTACTGGAAAAGCAGAACAAGCTGATATGCAATGAAGTCTATCAGACTTTTCTGTAAAACAACATCAGTAATAGATGAGAATTAGATGTTACCGTCATCCTATAAACAGTGGATATAATTAGAACAATACTGATTTTAATGTAAAGAAGGGCTGTGTTTCCTGCCACAGTTGCCAAAGAACACTTCACCAAATTTGAACCACAAACAGTTCCAAGTACTGCACATGAACAGTTCCCATAAACCGTGAATAAGCAGAGGTTAAGTACCTACCTTGTGTACTGCATGCTGTGTTTCAGTCTCCTCGTGTGCTGGTCATGGCATCTGAATGGTCACCTCATACCTACAAACACAAAAAAAGATGAAAATTTTTGGCAGGTCTGATGAGGTGACAGTCCTGGAGTGATAAAATATTTCAGCCTCAAAATACTGTTCTCTTCAAACAAAACTTCATGTTCCCAGTTTCCAAGTGTCCTTTAGCTATGCAGCCAGTGAATCATACCAGTTTGGATTTCTACTCTCTAGTGGTGGCTCCCCTGAGGAAACCACGGCTTCTGAAGAGTCCAGGATTGTCCAGCACGTATGGCTCACCCTTCAAACTCGCATTTCAACCAATGCTACCGTTGCTGCTGACTGGGGACAAAAAAATGAGAACACATTGTGGTTGAACTCTCTTCTTTGAAAGATAAAATTTAGTGTCAGTCTCTCCTTTTTGTCAGTCAACTCCCATTGCTGGAAAGGCTGATGCAACCATTTTGCACAAGTTATTCTTTCATAATCACTTCCTCCACTATTAAGTGCAGAAATAGTTCCCAGGCAGAACTGCACTCACCTCCCTGTCTCTCTGCTTTTGATACTTTTTGCCTGGTAGGCACTGGGGGTTGTTAACTCTGCTGAGAAGCAGAACATCTCAGCACAACCAAGTTATGCAAGTTCTGTAAAATATTATCAATATATAGAGTAATACATATATTATATTAAGTGTTGGAGTCAAATTGTTTAGTCAAGGAGAGTACTGTAGAAACACTCATCATCCTTTAATTTCCTAGGACACTACAGTCATATGTCATCAACAGAAAAATTAATAAGAACAGGAATAACATTCTGTCTGAAGCACAAGACACAGTCGGAAGTATCTCTCTGTAAACATCAAAGACAATTTTGAGAGAGGAGGTTTGATTGCATTCACTGTAACCTGACTGAAATAATACATGGTTGTTCAAATAGCCAAGTATGCTGTTTGCATAAAAGGGCAGGGAGTCATTCTACCAGCTCTGAAAGGAAGTCCATTAAATTCAAACACTAACATTCCTATTGCAGTTATGATTTTTTTTTTCTATATACAGAAATTGTACACATTTTGCTGCCCTCTTGCACCAAGAACTACCTGCCTGAGAGCAGACTGGAGATGGACTGATTCCTGCCGCATGTCAGAGGGCCCACAGCAGCATCTGTGTCATCAAGGGTGGCAAACCCCACAGAGAGCCCAAATGCACCTCATAGCAACCTTCAGTCCCACTGCACTAATATTAGCATTGCACATTAGGTTAAGAGAAAAAGAAAATGGAAGACTGAGATACCCTTGTATTTTCTGTCTACTACAGAGGATAGCTGAAAAGCAAAACATTGTAAAACAGAGGCAAAGCACCTGCGGGGCAGAGAGGAGAGGGGAAATAGTCTTTTAGTGAAAGGATGTCATCAACTCCCCCAAAGCCATCTCTTCCCTCTAGCACCTCTCAGCTGAAATGGTTCTTGTTCTTCAATCGGGAAGACTTCAGTTTTCAAAACATTAACTCTGGGTTCAGTGAGACTTTTCAGTGTATATTTTTGTCTTCAAAATTGCACCTCCCTGATACAGTAAAAAAATCTTAGTTAACTTGGGAAGAGTTTTGGAGAAGAAGACCATGTACATAATTCAGTGTGAAATGGACACACTCTTCTGTCTGTTACAGCTTCATCACTACACATTTGTGGAGAATTGAGGTAGGCACCAGCTTTTTCAGAAGAAACCACTTTCTCCTAACATCCAGGCTCATCCAGCTCTCATCATAGATGAATCTATACTGGACCAGGTTTCTGGTTTATTTCAGAAAGAGAAGACTGGTATGATCATGCCACAGTCCAAAAACCAAGCAGTCCATTTTAGCAAGCTGCTTAAAATGCCAAGAAATGGGTGTGATTATCAGGGTTTAACACATTATCCAGACTCAGGAAGGCTTTAGGATGCACAAAAATGCTCTCCACAAGCTGCCACACACACACACAAACAAGGTGCCAGCCACCTGTCTCCCAGAGCATTAGCTTTTAAATTGAGATGCAGTATGGCTCAAAAAAACTTCTTTTGAAATCAAAGACTCTAAAGTAGGAGAAAGCTGCTCTCTTTCAAGTTAAGAATACTCTTCAACTGCATTTTCTCCAGAGTAACTGCATGTTTAGCACTGAACAAAGGTGCATCTTGTAGGTGCTTTCTCTCCTCTTCCAAGTTTAAGCTATGATTTACCTTCCTCTTTTATACTGTTTAAAACAAGTCACATGCCTTAAGCTACACTACATTTTCCTAAGAGAAGCATATGGATCTACAACAAGTGCTTTTGTAACTGCAGATGTTCCAAGCAGAGACACCACACAAGCCTTTACCAGCGGTAGATGGGGATAAGATAGACGCGATCATTACTTTTGAAGCTGTCTTGCTTTAAATGTTCCTGTTTATCCAACAGCAGCACAAGCAGTATCCAAACTGGGCATGATGCACTCATTAAGCACTTCCTGTTCCTATTCTCACACAGAAGGATCCTGCAGCCCATTCTCCCCCCCTTCCTCTCTTTCCTCCTCTATGTCAGCGTCCACATTGAGAGCTGCCTGTTGCTTTTCTGAGAGACAAGTGAGTAGTGCAGAAGGAACCCAACCCAGGCAACACCCTGCCCTAAAGAAAAAGCAGAAACAGTAGAAAAGGGAGAGAGGCAGGAATCCATTAACCAGCCTGTGACACAAGCAGAAAGCATACTTTCCAAGTCTTTGTAAACAGCACAAAACTGCTTCCTCATACTTACCACTGGTAACTAGGATGTGCCAGCGTGTCAGCAGTGCCAGGCAGGCTGAACCCAGGATGCTCGTACCCTAAATGTCCCCAGAATAGGACGGCAAGGAAAAGCCAAAAGTCAAATCTGTCCTTGCAGTCTTTGGAGCAGAAGGTATAATACTCATGTAATTGAAAGCAGAATGGCTTGGCATCCTTTCATGGTCCTGGGAACAGATTCTTTGTGCGCACTGCTGGTGCCTGTGCTTTAATCTGTCTTGCAGGGCTTCAGGTATTCATCTTCAAGCTACAATAAAAGGTACATGATAACAAAAAGTAAACCATTTTAACTTCATTGTGTTCCATATCAGGCCTACTCTGCCAGTTGCTCAATCCCCTGGTTAGATCTTAAGATTGGAAGTTTAAATGCAAAGGACGTGATTACCTTTGTTTTTCTTCTGGGCAATCCTCACCCTGCAGTTGTGGCAGAGTATGATAATGATGTATAACTGGTTAGTCATTCAGCAGCCAGCCTACAGCACTGCCTCTGCCAAGGAAGCAGAGTTGTATGTTTATTTTTGTCATATCCTTTCTGAAAGCATTCAGTCAGAAAAACACAGCACTGATTTGCTACCTTAACTGAGGAGCATCCTGCAGGGAAGTTCATAGGCTAAGACACCAAAGCTTTTCTTAATGATATAGAAAGTTTCATTTTTCTAGAATAGTTGTAACAGTATAACTCAACAAGAGAAAACATGTAATTTCTGCCAAAGTATTTCTGATGAGTTCTTGACTCCCAAGGAAACTGCATCAACAGGAACTAGCCTACATGCAAGGCAAAGCTGGACAACGCAGCTCCTTTCCAACTTTGCCCTTTAAGTACAGTGAAAAAACTTGTTTCTTACACAAACACTAGGATACACAGTAAATACGTATTTTCCCGTCATATACAGTGGAAAAAAAGTCAAGTTTTGACACCCTATTCTGAAGACCACTGTGACAAACACACAAAATCCTGTTATCGCCACACAGACTTGTTACTCCAAAAAGAGAACTCTGAGGCCACTCACATGGTACTGGGAGCTCAGAGTTCAGCCCAAATGTACTCGGGCAGATAGGCTCTCCGCTGCTGCTGGGGATCCATCCCCTAAAAACAGACATAATCTGGAAATCATATTTTCTTTTAAAATATTTTCTGCAATTTTCATTGTGTTGATTGGTACAACATTGTTAGCGTACAAAGCTGGTTCTTAAGTTTTTTTAGAAATCTTCAGGAAATACTTCTGTGTAGCTTTCTCAAGCACCAATCACAGTGGTTTGAATTACTTTTTTTCTTTGCTCTACGTCCATCTCACTCTTTTGTGTTTTTCAGTTTGCTTTGCTGTATCCTAGACTGTATGACAAAGGTCATCTAACATGGACTGCCCAGAATGGTGTTTGAACACCTAAGCCATATTTCCAGTTTTTAAAATAAAGAGGTGCCATTACTGTTTCCAAACAAAGATTTTGCAGGATTTTGGACTGAGCCACAAGTACTTACGGCAATGGGCTCCTTGCACAGGCTGCACTACCAGGGGGGCAGGGTTGAGAAGAGAGAGGAATGGGATCTCTTATGCTCGCTGTTTGGACAGCTTCTGCTTCATTTCATCTCACCAGGAGAGAAAATATCCTGTCACAGCCCAGCGGGTGCAAGTCATCACTGGCAGGCTGTTGTGAGGAAGTTAGGGTTGAACATCCTGGCTTTGGAACTTCCCATAAGGAGGAAAAAAGCTTTGCTCAGCTTCAAGTAAAAGCTCCTTCAGGAGAGGCTGGGCAAAGGGATGTGCATGTTGGTGCATTCCAGTGTGGGAAGGTCCAGCAAACATTGTCTTGCCTCATTCAGAGGAATGCATGGACATACTTTGTGCTTATGCCTATCTAGTGCTAATAGGCTGAAAAAAAAGTGTTTTCTTTTTCCTGTTTTGTTTTGGGTTTTTTGTTTCTAGGGTTTTTTTTAATGGAAGGGAAATATTCCTGGGAATGGGACCAAGTAATTGCAGAATCAGTTAGAGTTTGTTTCCTGTATGGAGGTGGAAGGCACTTTGCTGGGATGCAGAGATACTTATTTAACTGCTTGTTATACAATAGAAAAAAATTGTGTTTAACAGTTGGGCAAGAATCTGAGCAGGAAATGAAGCAGATCATTATCACATACCATAAAAATATCAGGATTTTTGTATTTGTTCCAAAAAAGATAATGCCAGGATGTATTTTGAACAGGTAGTTCAGGCTTTGCATTCAGCTGCTGTCTCCCTCTGTATCTGATGCCATGAAATATTTCAGACATGACAGTGGATTTCAGAAAGAGAAAACTAGTCAGTTCCAAATCTTTTTTTCTCATCTATTCAAGACCTCAGAAGTTCTTTCTTCTGTCTAGCTATTTTTCTGGATTTATAGCCTACCAATATGCCACATTTTTAAAAATACGAAAATATCTAAGGTACTATTTCCTAGGATATTTTCGCTAACTGGAAAATTAACATGTTTTGTGAGTCTCCTGCAGGGTTTGCTTTGCCTTCTTTTGCAATTGTATAATTTTTAAAGAAACTTTTTAGAAGCTTGACTTCAACTGGGATGTGAACGTGCATGAAAACATAATTTTTACTGAAAATGAAAAGTCTGATCATAAAAAGATGTCAGTAAGTATTTTAAATGTGTGTGTGGTTTCTGATAGGGCCACCAAACCATCTTCAAATAATAAGTTATTTCCAATATTGGACCATTCTCTTTCTGAATTTGAACATGATTGAAAACAGACAGCCCAAGTTGATTTTCAAGCACACACTCAGCTATTTTAATCATTCCTTCTAAATTATCCTCAGATTGCATTTCTTGCTCTTCTGTAAGTTTTCTTGACTGTAACAGTACCAGCTTAGTAATGACAGATTCAGAAAAGACCATGTAACTTGTGCCTGTGGTGCCAGATGCCTTTTTGTCTCTATCACAGTACCTACAGAAAGAAACACACCATGATCAACCTCAAAACAAAAGCATTTTCTCCTGCTGTGAAATACCTATATTTACAAACTTTGAGCTGAAGGCCTCTCTAACATCCCAAGTAAGTTACATGGATGTGGCAGGAAGAGCATGGCAGTGCCATGGCAATGCAAGAGAGGGCTGTAGCAATGCCAAAAAGACTTGTGTATATCTCAGTAAGTTTAGAAAGCATGGTAACTCATGCTTTCAAGTAATTTGCTCTGCATTTCACAGCTTTTGGACAGGACAGTCGTCAAAGGAAGAGAAATCAAAGAAAATATAGGTAAAAAACCAGCAAACAACAACCAAATTCTATCTCCATAGCTGAAACTACATAGCTCCATAGCTCGATCTCCCTAGCTCCGAACTACAGGACCAGAATAAGCTGGTTGAGAGCTAGCCATAAGGTAAAGGTAAAATTTGTTTATCTTACATCTGCCCTACCATGGCAAAGAACATTAAATTGGATGTGCTCTCCTACATTGTATCAATTCCAGTAACAGTCCTTCAACTGACCATGAAGTTTGCACTTGTGGGCACAAGAAGATCTTTGTTTCTTTGGGTCTTACTATCTAGAGTCTACCCAACAGACTGGCCACCTGGTTTGTTTTCAGCTTATAACTTACACTAGTGACAGCATAAATATTCTTTTTATATTTATAGAAACTATGTTACATTTACACTTCTTTCATGTGCTATTTTTATGACATCACTTAAAATTAATTTCCTGAATGTTCCATGATTAATAGTGTCAACAAATTTCTCTAAAATCCGTTCTTTGGAGCACTTTATTTCTCTGGGGTTCATTCCTTGAACTCTTTGCTCCCAGCTCACATCTGGGACCAAAAGGCCAGGCAGAACATACTGAGATGTACAACCCTCTGTTGAGAGGCATCTTTCTTGGTGATCTCTCTGGTGTCTCCATATTTGCCTCCAACAGTGTCCTCTCTGATATTTGCAAGGCCTTCCAGCTGAACAGAATTTTTCAAGAATCACTAACAAAAATGCAATGACTAATGGGAGAAGGATGGATAAAGTAAAGGTTGGCTGGACTCTCCTCCCCTACTGTTCAGTGTAACTTTTCTGTAAAATAAGTATTTCTCACACTTCTCATGACGAAGCACAGCCTTGAATGAGTTTGGCTTGTTCCCTGTTTCTGCAGGTGGAGAAATCCTGCCTCCAGGCTGGGCAGCCCTTTCCTTTTCAGGAGGAACTCAGCAAGGAGCTAGCAAGCTGGTTTGCTGGACAAGAAATCCGTGAGCTCATAGCTTCTCACTGAGCAACAGGATAACATTGACACCAGTAACTCAGGGTGAGTCAGGTCTGCAACTGGATTAAGGGAGAAGGGAATGTTTCCATTCATTTTGGCTCCTCATGTCGAAACAGCCTGCCATCTGTGAAGGAACTGCTTTGTGCTCCCCTCTGCTTTTTACTCCTTGCAGGAAGGCCCCAAATAAATGCCCCATCCCCCAGGAATGCCACCAATCATAAAATAATCCCTCTCCAATTGCTCTCCCTAACTCTGCTGGCACAATGACGACTGCATACTCTGCCAGAGTTAACAAGCAGGCACATTAATCCCCCCTCTTGCTAGAGAGTCTTTCCAGACCTGCCTCAGCTTTCTGACAGTCGCTGTGCATGGAGGCAGGTTTGTTCCAGGATGATTCCTTGCAAGCATATTTGCAGAAGAATGCCAAGTGTGCACCTAATCTGAAACGACTGAAGCCCTTGGAGGCATGGGACCAGCTGTGCCGTGCGGCTGGCTCTTTCATTTGCAATTTTTCATTCGTGTGGTTTACTTTGGCTGCTCGTCTTTGGTAAACATTGTACAACACTAAAACCAGGAAATACCTAAAATAAATAAAGAAATGGATGATGATTAATAGATCTTGCTTTGTCTTTCCAAGGATCTGCCTCACTCAGGCCAGATTCTTGCCATCCAAAGAGAAGTAAAACCTCCTTGAGAAACTATCAGGAGTCAAGGACTCTTCTAGCAGGGAAGGAGGGGATGGGAAAGCTGCTGGTCTCAATGAACCATGCTAGGACCGGCTCAGCAAGCCTTTGGAAATCACAGGCAGAACAGGAGCCTCACCCAGCTGCCCTGGAGTCATGGGGAAGTGGGAAGCCCACCATGGTGCCTCAGAGCTGGTTTGCCCTAAAAAGCTTGCACTTCCCACTCCAGAGTTCAGCCAGGGGTTTTCCTTCCCCTCCAATCTTTGCTTTTCCCTCTGACTTCTGGTGTGCAAGAAAACAACTTTGCAGATAAAGCCACACCTTTAGCAGCACAGGTACTCTGCAATTAGATGAACCCCTAATGCATTTTAAAGGGAAAATCAGATAGTGAATGTACTGAGGCACTGCAGTGTCCCATTGTCCAGGAGTGGGGCTTGCTTGTTCACTCTCTTCCAGGATGGAAAATCAGAAGGGCAACAAGATTCTCTAATTCCTAGTCCCCACCAGTGGGGAAGCAGATGACACCTGGGTCCCTACAAATTGCATACATCCAATCTACCCCTGTACATTCGTGGGCAGCAGGACAAGACTGCTCCTGCACACACAGAGACTGGCTTTGCCTGGCTCTGGGAAGCTGTAACCTTCTGTTCAAGAGGTCTGTGACAGGAGGAAATCACCAAGACAAGCTGTCACCACTGCTCCTTTTCCTGCAATAAACAGGACAATAAGGAAATTCAGGGAAGATACACTATGACTGCTCCAGTTTCATAGCAGAGAGAGGGAAATTTTTTTTTATGGGCTCCATAAACCTCTGTAAATGCTGCTACAACTGAGACAGAGAACAAAAGGAGGTGCTTCTTCTGGACAAACTTTCTGAAGGAGCCAGGTGATTAGGAACTGGATTAAGCCTTGCAGAAAATGTGGGTGAAGAAGACACGAGCGAGCGCTTAACCACAGGTTGCTGTCAGAGATGGATGACATTGTCAGAGCACCAGCTGTGCTGAGACATCCTGAGCATACTCAGAAGCAGACAAAGAAATCCAACAGGAATTATGGTATCCAAACTCCAGGGTCTCGAGACACCAGTGTCAGTTAAATATGGGTCATCCAAGAACTAAATGCTAAACGCTTAAGTGTGTAAAGAGGCAGCAGGATCCCAAATTTTGCCCAAGTCTCTCTCTTGCTTGTCACTGTGGTAGGACTGTTTTCCAATCTTAAAGCTTTGAACAAATGTCATTAACTGTGACTTGCTGATATCTACACCTACGTACCAAAAGAGAGCTGACATTCTTTCCTTCTCTCTTTATTTCAGGAGATACATTAAAGTCTAATGGGTAAGGTGAAATTCAAGGAAAAACATCCCTGCTACAGGCTTTTTGCATCATTTTTTGAGGAGACATTGACATTCAGCTTCACACATAGAGCTTCTAGAAACTCAACTCCAGGCTGTTTTGATGGGGTATGCAGGGGAAGGGTACCATTACCAGATTCAGAGATTTCCCAAGTGTGCTTATATTTCCATTTCCACTGCTAAAAATATGCTTTTCAATCAGGCTAAGTAAAAGGTCAGACTTTTTAAAAACAACCATTCACGTAACACACAAACCAGGGAAACAAAAGACAACCCCACGTCCTGGGAAGGCAAGATTCAGTAAGGTGAAAGGGGCCAAGAGTCCCAGCACACAGAGCAGCATTTCCCTCCCCTGGCATGGGGTTTGGCTCTCAGAGCAGAGCAGCAAGACACCAGAGAGAGACAGATTGCAAACCAGTGTGCAAGGTTTGTAGAAAGCAGAAGCAGCTGTTGTGCACACAAACTAATCAAAGTCAGCATCTTGCACAAGGGCAAGCATTAGCTCAACTGTAACTCCACACAGTGTGGACTCCAAAAGGTTTATTCCAGCTTGTGACAAATGGCCTCCTCTGCCATCAGAATAAATTGTACAACTGGAAAACAGTTTTCAGAACAAATTGTACAGCTGAGGTTAGTTTTTGGGGTTTGCAGCAGCTGGCACACCACATTTCCACCTGCTGCTAGGCAGTGCTGCAGTTCCCATGGGTTCAGTCACCTTAGACATCATACAACCTGTCTGAGAGACTGTGCTGCAGTGCAGAGCCTGCTTCTGCAAATGTATGTTGGGCATGCTATGGCCTGTCTTCTCCCTGTATTCTTCTAGGAATTAAAACAGATACTCATGAGTAAGCAGACTGATCTAAACAGCAGTAGATGCTGTCATACTCAAGACACTTAAGGAGACCTGGGAGGTTCTAGACGCTTCCTACTCCTTCCTCTCAGGAAATGCTTCCTTACCAGGCTCTCTCTCAGATTCCAGACTTGCAGACTTTTCTTAATACCTGCAGCATGTTTGAGGCAACATTGGGTCCACAGTAGTAGTAATAAAAATAGTAATAAAAAAACCCCAACCAGAGCAGCCATTAGGCATTATTCACTGCAGGAGTACAGAGGGGAATTTGAAATTGGCAAGTCAGTCCCATTACTGTAAGGATACATTTGGTCTGTCATCTATTAAAACACATGGCTGTGTATGCCTGGCAAGTGCTTTAAAGTTGTTATTTTGATCTTTGCTAAGATAAAACTGTAATATTTTGTAGGCATTTGAGAACATTAGTTACTGGACCAGTTAAAAACCACTTAACCACTTGGAACTGATGCCATCTGTTTCCTATTTTTATTCATAGAAATCAATACTCAGGTTTTTGAGGACTTCTCTAACAAACTCTCTATATGAAGTATGAGTGATGCTCTGGCCAAGACAGCAGAATTTCTGCTTAACAGGTTCACTGATGGGGCCATTTAACTGACATAGGATTACTCAGAAAAGAGGAAGCAAGGAGAGGGATAGAACAAAGGTCATGTCCTTTAACTCATCCCTCAAATCAGCTCTTCAGAAAGAATACTGTCTTGGTTAGATTTCAGGTTTCTCTAATACAGGAAATGGCACATGAGGTTCTTGCAACCAAAGTCAAACCTGCAGCTTACTGAGCATCAGTCATGTCAGCCATTCTGGAAGATGCACCCAGGCTTACATTTTACTAAGGACATTAATAAAAAAGAGTAAACAAATATTTCATATTCATTTAAGGATTGTGAAGCATTTGTATAAGCCATTATTTGTCCTCAACTAATTGTAATTTATCAGTACTTAAACAGAACTGTTATTAAAAACCTTTCAAGTAAATAGAAAGGTTACTTCCTTAAAACAAATCCAAACAAACCCTTCACTAAACAGTGGAGGGTCATCATCTATATAACAGATATTATATAGATTATAAAGATACACATCTCTACTTTATAGATGACCTCTTTTATAGATGCAGGTCATCTATAAAAGGCACAAAGATATCTCTCCTTAATTGAGGGCAATCACGAGTTGCACATTGCTGTAAGGTATCAAACTGGATCATGAAGATCAGCTACTACAAGAGAAACTCATAATCTTGCCTGTGAACTTCACTCAGAAGGCAGAAGTACTTACAGACAGGAAAAGTTTGTGTCACGGTGAGCTCAGCAGGCCGTACACCCCTGGGCATTTCCCTCAGGTCCCTGTGTCCTGGGTTTCTGCCTGTCATCAGGAGCATCCCACCCTGCAAGCCGCAGATGGCTCAGGCCAGACCACGCCAAGCTGTGATGTTCCAGACTGCAATCAAAAGCAAAAGCAAAAGCTGCAAGCTGGGAGAGGGAGACCAGCTGTGCTCACTGTGATGTGTGAGGGGTGAAAGTGATAGCAAAGTGTCAGGAGAAAATTGCTCAGCCACATCTGTGCTCACCAGAGGGCCGGTGTGGGAAAATCAGACAGCTGAGCCTTGATTAAGCAAAAGGCACCTGTGGTCTGATTTCTAGCAGCCCTGGAAAGTTCAGTGCAAGCCAAGGACATACAGATGGGAGAAATTGAAACTTGGTATGCTAAGTAATTTGGCAAATGCACAGACTGTACACAGTGCTAACAGGGAGAGCCTGAAATCAAACACAGTGAATGCCCCATGTCCTTAGCCAACAGGAGGGACTGCAAGATACCTAATTAAAGGCTAATAACCAAAGGAGGAATTGGGATTAAGCAGAGGCTTTTACCAATAGAAATAGGGCTGCCATCTCCTCTGGTTAACAGCTGCTTGTTTGCCCGCAGAGGGACTGATGGACCTGCAGGCAGCTCTGGAAAGAGCTGATCAATATGAAACTGCCACTGAGCTCCAGAAGCCATTCACGCCACAGACTGTGGGTTGAGTGGCTGAGAAGTGTGGGGGAAGTCGAGGAGGAGCAAGGGCTTCCCACTCTGGTTTGGAAACAGGGCAGCAATGAGGTCATTTTCCATTCCCTCACTAGTGCCATGCGCACTGTCCAGGACGTACGTGTGCCATGGTGAGATGGGCTGGAGGCAGAATGAGCCAGCCTGCCTGCAAGCAGCTGGAGGAACACTGCTGGTACACTGCCTTTCTCATATGAATGCAGCTGGTAAGAGAGCAATAAGCTCCACTGTCTCACAGGTCTGAGGAGAGTGGTGGCAATGGTACAGCATTTCCTGACATTTCTGCAAGCTTCCCTTAACATCTTCAACATTTGGTTTGCATTGTTCAGCATTTCCTACAAATGCAGGAACATTTCACACTGCAAATCACCTTTCATCTAACAAGGTTGTGTTCAGTGAATGAAGTGAAACATTTTTCTCACTAAATCAGAACCAGCCATGGTAGCAGGTTTTTGTAAGGTACTGATGGACAAGTGCACTGCTGCAGCACTCCAGCATTGCATGAGAAGGAGGTTATTTCCAATTCTGAAATAGCCCTGCACTGTTACTGAAAATGATTTCTAATACTGAAATAGCACCCACTGATGCCCAGCCCAGGGAAGGCAGCTCACCTTCCATGCTGCTGTCTCTGAAAGCTGGAGCAGGGTCCAGGCATTGGCTCCCCACACATCTGTGCTAACAAAGATGTGTGAAAGCATTAGGTTCCCTTTCACAAATTGTATATCCAGTCAAAATTAAAACCAAACGGCTCCTAGCAAACGAAGCATTTTTCCAGAGTGTTTGGAGAAGAAGTCTAGCACAGCCTATCAGCCCATGGGTACAGCACTCATAACCCAGAGATGGGCAAGGGCAGTCATGGGTATGATCTGTTGCCTTCTCAAAATCTCTGCACAAGAGCTGAGTTTACTGAAGAGGATGGGGTCTTTCTGGTCACTCATGAGGGTGACATTGTCCTTCCAAGACACGCATACACATGCACTCAGCTGCAAGTCAAGCCTGCTTGCAATTTAGCTGACAGTGACTAAATCACCAGTTCATGCTAGATGAGAAGCTAGTCCACAACAGCCAGAGAAATTCATCTGGCACTAGGTTGTACACTGGGCAGGTCCTGCATTCCAAGCCAGCATGCTCCCTGCATGTGCAGGTTGCTGGCAGCCCCAAGAAATAAAAGCTGCATAAAAGTGCAGGGGGCCATGTGGAATCACCCAGACCTCCATCGCCTCTAAAAAAGGCTGCTAAAGCTCCAAACAGCGCAGGGAGTAACTCCCCCATACAACCAGGGGAAAAATCCTACAGAGCAATCCCAGGAGTAGAAGAGGTTTGAAGGATTGTGCTGCCGTTGTTGCTGAAGAACTCAGTAGGAAATGAAGTACAGCAGAGCAGAAAAAGCAAGCTGCACAGTGTGTGGCCCACAGTTACAAAGGAGGTGTTTTTGTCAACTGGCACAGCCAGATTTTGCAGAGAAATCCACTCTAGAGATGGAGGGAGAAACAGCAAGATTCAGAGTGCAGCAGGCCGGGAGTGCCTATAACCACACATCAGTAAAGAGCTGCAGAGGTGGGTGCAAGCCCCCAGGACCTCAGTTACAATACTGTCTTGTAGGGCTGGGACAACAAATCCTCTCCCCTGCTCTGTTCTGTCACTTGCTCACAATGGGGCAGAGCTCACCCACTGTCTTCCACTCCTCCACATCCCTCAGCTTGCAGAGAAAGGAAGCACCACTGGGACTTGCCCAGCAAAGCCTGTTCCAGTGCAGGATGGGGCAACTGCCCCGAGCAACACCAGGGACCTCCTTCTCTCACCGGGACACCAAACTCTGTCAGAGAGGCAGGGTGAGCGTTGCATTGCCACAGGGACAGAGAAGGGCCACGGCAGCACAGCAGTCCTGGGGAGACAGCGAGCCTTTGCTCCACCCAAGCGTGTTGCAGAAGAGGATGTGAAAAGCCCTGTCTCCATGGAAGTGGTCAGACAGACTGAACAACAGGACAGGGAAATCAAAGGCAGAAATAAAACACGCCCATGGTGACAGGGAGTGCCACATGCGCTTTTTCCAGTAATTGCTGAAAGCAAAGTGCGTGAAAAGGGTAAAAGCAGACTGAGGTGACTCAGTGACTAAGAAAAATAAACAATGGGTGTTTCATAAGGATGAAAGGGAAGAAAACAAATGCCATAAAGCAACACCCAATCTACCACTGTAAATATCAGCCAGGAGCTCACCTGGTAGGACAGCTCTGCAGGAGCCTGAGGTGCTGCGAAGGCTGCGACTTCCCAGGAGTCACGGAGGCCTCTCCAGAGGCAGAAAGAAGTTGGACGGTGGAGCTGCAGGCACTGCCAGCCCTAGTGTAGGGGGTGGAAACCTCCCTTGCTTCCTCCCCTTCCGCTCTTCTCTTCAGAAGATTAACTTAACAGCTCTCCAGTGAACAATCTCCCCCTGGCAATCAGATTTCTCACCTGCCCTCAGAGTTTTTAGGCTCACTCTGCCAGCGTTGCTTCTTGTTGGTCTCTGCTTCTTCAAGCAGCTGGACCAGTCTTGCACACCCAGGTCCAGCTCCAGGAGCTACAGGACAGATCTGCCCATTTCCACGGTGCTTGTGACAAACTCAGATGAGCAAGAAATGACGGTGCTCCCCATCCGGGCCTGCCTTGGGACATGACTGTCCCCACAGCTCCGAACCCACAGGCAGTACTTGCAGCTCAGCCTAGCCCAGCTGCTGCTCCAGTGGAGTTCAAACTGGGCTCCCTAGCCAGACTGGTGGCAGCCAGTGGCTCTCCAAATCCCTCCCTGCAGGAGCAAGCTCAGCACGGTACCAGCCCCACCTACCAACAAATAGGGTCTCTATTGCACTGCCCCTCTCCTCCAGGGAAGCTGCGTTGGACAATCCCCTTCCCACAGCTCTACAGTGTAACGCTGTGAGGGGCTTGCTGCAGGGGCTAGGGCAGGCAAACACCCTGCCATAGATTCTGGCTTTGTCCAGGTGCTGTCTCTTAGTGCCAACGAAACTTCAGGAAATGTGCCAGGAATATTCTCTGGCTCCATAATGGAAATATTGGCCCAACCAGCCAATATACCCTGTGAAAATCAAGGACAGTGATAATGTGGCAACCCAAGTTCTCAATGCGCATATAAGAAGCCACAAACCTGCTGGGAGCAGAAATCAGGGGTGGCTGTCACTTCTTCCCAGTTCTCTTCTTGGGAAAACAGTCGGTGCCCAGAGACGATGTAGTGCTCACATGGTGACAGAAGTCAATGCTGAATGCTTGGAACTGCACCTATGGGGATTTTCCTCCCCACTCCATCATCAGCCCTACTAGTGAACTGTGAAAGCTACTGCTCTTTTATACTGGTTTTTTTGGTCTTCCCTTTCCAACTTTAAGCATTTCTTTGGTTATCAAGAACAACTGCTGCTTAAGTCTCTTAAAACGGTACCAGCTTCAGGGAGATCAATGAAGCTCCCAATGCTGCTATAGGCACAAGGCAAGAAGTTAGAAATTACTTTGCTCATGACAATGAGATGTCTTTAAAGCAGCCTCTCCAGTTCACTCCAGCAAAATTATAATCACTTTGGTACAAAGCAATTATTTATTTCATCTTTCTCTTTACTGTAGGAGGAATGATTTTTAACTGAGCCCAAATCCACTTGCATTCAAGTGGATTGCTAATTAAGCTACAGATGTCTCCTGATGGCAGCAATTATTTCTAATAACCTTAACGAGCTTGTTACATTCCTTAGTTATTGTTATGAAAAGTTATATGAAAAACTTTGCCTAATACTACACAGCTCCTGGGGGAATTAACTTCTTGATCTGTTCTGGTTTGATTAAAGGGAATGATTGTTTCCTTCCTTTGCAATATCTTTGTGGCTCATTCTCCTTGTCTTTTGCTGGGACTTTTAACAAGCCTGACCGAATTTTCCACACAGGTCTTCTTTTCCAAACATTTCTATCTGGTTTTGCTCTCCCTGAATTCTCCAGTGCCTTTGCTTGGCTTATTGCATACTTTTTCCTCTCTTTTCCAGTGATTGACTGTTTAGAACATACACTTTACTTACAACAGGGACTACCAGAACTCTGCAGGGTTTTGAGGTCATTGTTACCAGTTTGTTGCAGATATAAGAAATCCATGTCCTTACACTGGAACTTGAGGAAAAGCCTCCTTTCAGTGCACAGAAAATACAGATTTGCTTGAAACACTGAATGGAAATAACAGAGTAAACTGAGTAAGACAACTAAGCAAAGTTTTCCATGTCCTCTCATCTCTCCTGCGCTGTTTTATCCAAAATCCATGCATGCTATACAAGAAATATTATCCAGGGAATAAAAAACTTCATTCCATTTCAAACCAAAGGATCACTTTTTTTTTTTTTAAATCTGTATTTATTGTGTTTATAGTCCCACTCTATTCCTCCTGAAGTCTCCTACCATAGGCAAGAGATGCACAGAAAGTATGTCAGTGGTTATGACTACTTCTCAAGGCTTAGTACCATTTTCAGGAGCATCAAAGTTCATAGGAACATGTGAACTTTCCTTCAGAATCACAAGCAATTGCAATTAAACTCGAGTCAAACAGATTCCTGCCCAACACAACACATCATGGAAAGCAGCTGTAGACTCCAGGTGCTAATTCCTGATCAAGCAATTAAAACACCACAGTTCAGAGAAGCATCCAGTGACGATCCCATTTTTCTGACATTGAAACCAAAGGAAGGCTTTGGAGCACCTTCCACAAGAGCAATTAGAGCAGGTAAATATAGCAGCTTTTGTGTTTCTCAACCAGCCCCTGACCACTTCCGAGCTAACGCAAACACATGTGAAAGCAGAGCTGGCGGGGTAACTTTCAGCAAAGCTTATTTTGCAGGAACCAATGATTTACTGAAACAAACCTTTTGTGGAAATGCGCTGTTTCTGCTAAAATATTTCAAGCCCTGGGATGGCATTTCTGCATGAAACCAGCAATAAAGGAGCTGGTGTGATAGCTCAGCAATGTGGTGGGAGTAGCAGGGCCAGAATTTAGGTCTGAGAGCTCAGATTACTGAGTAGCCTTGCATGCAGGCTGTGAACTATCTCACAGTGCCTTTTCTGCTCTGTCTTTGAATAAAAACATATAAAAAAGCCTTGATTTCTTATTGTTAAACAGAGCTCTTGTCTTCCAGCCACTCTGTGAGCCAAGGGCAAGGGGAAATTAAGTAGCAAAAAGTAAGAAACTTGCTCAAGGTCGCAGAATCCTCAAAACAGTGTCTGGACCCCAGTGGTCTCCAATCTGATGTCCCATGAGGAGAAGGACTGCCACTTCCACTACCGCAAGTCACATATAGCTTCTTTCAGCCACACCATGAACATGAAGCAGAGATCTTTTCACCTGCTGAGGTACCTGTTCTCCTGCAGCATCACCCTCCAAGGGACATCATTATTCCTCATGTTCAACCTCCCATGTGGCAATCCATGACCACTGCCACTTGCCGTAATGCCAGTGGCCACCACAACACAGAATTTGGTTCTATGGCTCTTCTTCAAGCAGTTGTTGTACAAGACTGCTACTGGATCCACTTTCACTCTCTCTTCAGGCCTGACAAGTGCCTTTGTGCCAAGGACATCTCTGAATCTAAGGGACGCCTCCCTCTCCTTCTGACGTCCAGACACACTCTGCCATGCAGAAGAAAAGGCTCTAAAGGAAGGGTAAGCAGAGACATGATGGACTGAGTCCTGGCACGGGTGGCAACACTTCCTCAGCTACCTTTCCCACTACAGAGTCTCCTAACATGAGCCAGCACAACATCATTCTGTGTTGGAGAGAGGTGTGAAGAACTCTTCTCTCAAAGAAATATTTCTTTCAGTTCAAGCTTTGGCATTTTAAACAAGTGCAATTAAATGCACTGAAAATGCTACTGCAACATGAAGGCTAAAAGTGAAAACACAAAATGCCAGGAGCCACTCACAAGAAAAGTTCCTGGAAGAAATGCCCACCCACCCACACTGCACATCATCCAAGTGACAGCTTGCATTTTGAAGCCAGATAAACAAGCCATAATTCAGCCTTTTTCCTACTTCCAGAAGTCTGCACTCATGAACAACTATATCATCACAGAAGTGGCACCATTTGGAAACTCTCTGATCTGCATCAACAGGTAGGTTCCCAGTTACTATTTGGTACAGATGCAATTACTTATGGGTGTTTGTACCTCCAACTGCTAAATCACTCCTAGTTAATACCACAGAAGAAACATGTGCAGTACAAGTTTATGGATGCTCTTAAGAACTAATACTGTCCTTAATCATGATAAAAAAAATTTGAATTTTAAATTTATAGCCTTCACCTGACAATAACAGCATCCTGAATATGCTGTGCTTTTTAAAATGCACTGAATGCTCAGACTTCAGTAAAAAAAATTTATTTTCAATATAAAAGTGCCAAAATATTCACCAACATCGTAATCTATTCAGCAACCAGCTTACTCTAGTAATCAAAATTGCAAGCATCTTTATTCACATTTTTAAATCAAATTCCTTTCACACGTTTCCACAATAACCCGAGTCCCTCGAAAGTGGGAAATTTGCATTTCGGTTGGCTGCTGTAGTCCATATGTCCAAGTTCATGTAGGCACGGAAAGGGTTAAACCTCGGATAGTATTCCTGCTTACACATAACGGCCTGGTTCTCCACATGGGTTGAATGTTGAGTCGTGGCACTGACGGGGCAGCAGCTTTCATAAACATCACTCTGAGGTGCCCAGATGGAACCAAAAAGTCCAGACATTGGAGACAAGCTTCGGGTGCTTGAGAGGTAGGGCTGCAGAGCAAGATAAAACCAGCATGGGAAACTGCAGCACGGACCATGTGCCAAAGAAAATCTGGAAATGCTAAGTACTAAATGGGAGGGAGGAAGCAGCGTTTATGGAGAAACTTAAGAAATCCACAAGTAGAAAATTACACAGGAGTTTACAAAGAAATACGGCTGCCAAAAATATTACAGCAGCATTAATTTGTGTGTGTGTGTTTAAAGATCCTTCACTGAATGAAGCCACATAGCTCCTACCTGCACAGCACAGCTATTACTCTAACAACAATATACTCCTCAGTTCTGGTCAGACTGTTGAGGAAAACGGGGAGAAATGGAAGACACACAAAGATCACCATGCATACTTTCAGGACGCCTAGAAATGACAAGAAAAGGGCTGAAGTACGTGTCAGTCCAGAAGGACTGTGCATGCTGGGAGCAGAAAGGGATATTCAGTGTGAAAAATGAGACTATAATTGGGAGCTAGGGAATTTAGTTAGAAAATTTTGAAAGCTTATAAAGAACCTCCTGAAGGGCAAGATGTGTTAGTCTGCAAGGAAGTCTCTCAGCGAAGGTCATGGAAGTCTTGGGACTTTTAAAACTGAATGAAACATTGAATTGTATTGTGGAGAAAAGCTCGCCAGGGATATGAACTGAATTATCTAATGCATTTTCCAATCTCTACCTTCTGTGTTTCCTGGCATTCCTGAATAAAATATGAAATAAAGCCATGTTTATTTTAGGACAAAGTTTTCTACCAGTTTTGCCTGTTTTTAACACAGAAGAATTTTCATTTTTACAGATGAAAATATTTCTTGCTTTATTTGGTTAGTTTTATTCAAAATAAACCTACAGTAATTAAAAAAAAAAACAAAAAAACACAAAAAAACACCCAAAAAAACCAAAAAACCACCAAAATTCTAAAATAGATTATTTTGAAATATAAGCAGAAGAGAAGATGGTTACAATTAAAGACCACCTTGAACTGAAGTTACTACACTGCACTATGGGATGACATAAAGATGGCTAGTCTGGAGTATAGCAGGTCAAAGTCATGATTCTGAAATCTGCACAAATCCAGTTTAAATCACTTGGATTTCCTACCCCCAAAAAAAAAAAACAAACCCTGTCAAAGTCACTGAGAGCAGCTGTCCATTCAGCTCTTCAATTTTCAAATCTTTCTGGGTTTTGCTGTCAGCACTTTTTGGGTTTTACCCTCAACTGGACATGTTGATTTTCAGTCTCAGTAGACTACATAAGCCCAAAATGTTTTGCCATTTGTAATCTGATTTTGGTTTATTTTCAGGCAAAAGGATCATCTTAAAATTTTTCAGATAAGGTCAGTAACATCCTAGACAAACAGCTGGGAAAAACCTGGGATATCAGTGACAGCATTAAACACGTAGATCAGGCTACTTAGAAGATTCATGAAGAACATGCAAGCAACATGCAAGCAAAGACAGGAATACACTAGGAAGGCTTGGAAGGAGCACACAAAGGCAGTGGCTCACAGTGACAATACTCACTGTGGAGTTGACATAACTGGCAGGCTCCCAGGCAGGTGGCATGTTGGGAGGAGCATTCCAGGTAGAGGGACAGTTCTGGTCAATGAAGGCTGTATTCTGCACAGCTGCAGTACCTGGGAAGCCACTGGGGTAGTTCATGTTTTCTGCAATTTATAAAATCAGGAAGACAAACTAAGGCTTTTGCAAAATAAAACACTACTAACATTTCTGTGGAGGAATGCTGAATCTTCTTGAGAGTGAGCCAGGCTGGGACTGACCTAATCCTTCAGTGACCTCATGCAGCATCAGGGTAGCACAGCAGCGAAGCATATCAATTTCTGTCAACAGGACTACCACTCTGTATTAGGGACTCACTAACAAACTGTTATCAGGGGGACAGGAGAAAGACTTGGCAATCCCTCTTCTGGAGAACAGAGTCTTTTATTAGTCAGAATGTGCATGGCACAACCTCCCCAGGCCTCACCGCCAACATGTCTCAGCTCTAAGCACCCGAGGGATCAGCGGGCTGACCTTTCATTATTACTTAGGTAGGTAATGCTAAAGAATTCTAGATTGCTGCCAGTGTGCTTCCCAAGCCAAGAAACTCTAGCCTGGAAAGATAATTGGTCACAAGAGGCCTTGTATTTCACACACTGGAAGGCAGAAGCCTGCCAGAGGGGAAACAAAGAAGATTGTGCAAAAAGATATGTGTAATACTGTAGGCACAAGCATTTCTCTCTATTCCCTCAGAGAGTCCTGCACACTGCCTTTTCAGGCTTAATAACTCTATACAAAGGCCAATCTTCTCATCCACCACATGCAGCCACTGTTTATTACTACAGAGCACTCAGCTGGAAAACATAAAGTCCACTTAAGCAATGAACACCCGTGTGTGTATAGACCAGCTCAGCCTTTTGTTCTATAAAAGGTGATAGGAAAATAACCATGCTCTGTGATAATTAATAAGCTTTATTTCATCTTACCTTCTGGGAAAGCACCATATTCATTCATCTCTAGTGGACAATACATGTTGGAAAACTGGCTGTCACAAGCTGCATTCCAGTCAATGAAGCTGTCTCAAGGAAAAGAAAAATCTGCAGTCAGAAACAATTTGCAGAACTTCTGAAAATTATTTAGAAATATTTATTTAATGTAAAGCTGTTGGATGCAAAACACCTGTAACTCATCATGAGGCTTTTCACATTCCACTTGTCAATTTTGCCAGTATCTACTCTGCATCACTACATAATCACAGCAATCTCTCTCACAGAGCTCTTTTTCCTCTGGGAAAATGAACAACTTGTAATGACGCTACCAGAATCCTGCAATGCCTAACTGGGTTCAACTTTCTTCCCTGTAAAAAGAAAATAACTATACTTCTTCCCCACAATCATAGGCAATATGATTTGAGGTGGCAGAAGAAGACACAATACATTCGAATGCTTGAGAACAGCAATTAAAACGGAGATTTCTATTTTCCCAACCAAATGGGAAAAGTTCTGTTAAACAGTGCATTTTTTAAGCTACACATAGATTTCTAAGGGTTATACTTCTTAAATAAATAATTTCAGAATTTCAAAAAGATTTTTTCAAAAGTAATTTCTGAAGACATGTCAGTAGTAAAACAGGCCCTGCTATGAAGCAAGTTTGAAGTAGTCCAACTCTGGATCCAGTCTACATAAGGTATGCATATAAAAGGATTTCATATGAAGCTGCCCTACTTACATTCTACTATTCAGCCAAGCAGCTGTCTTAAGTTATCACTACTAAATATCAATAAATACTTGTATGGATGTGCATGTATTTTTGCATATGAAGTCTAAAGCAAAATAGGAATATGAAAGCAGTCACAGAATGAGTAAGGCTGGTAGGGACCACAGTGGGTCATCTGGTCCAGCCTCCCTGCTCAAGCAGGGCCACCCAGAGCAGATGGCACAGGATTGTGTTCAGAGGCTTCTTGACTATCTCCAGTGAGGGAGACTCCACAACCTCTCTGCACCATCCATTGCGGTGTGCCGTCACCTGCACCGCAAAGAAGTTCCTCCTCATGTTCAGGTGGAACTTTCTCAGCATCAGTTTCTGCCCACTGCTCCTTGTCCTGTTGCTTGGCACCACTGAGCAGAGCCTGGCTCCATCCTCTGACACCCTCCCTGCAGATACTGACAGACACTGATGAGGTCCCCTCTCAGTCTTCTCTTTTCAACACTGAACAGGCCCAGCTCCCTCAGCCCTTCCTCACAAGAGAGATGCTCCAGTCTCTTCATCATCTTTGCTCCCCCTAAAGGACCCGCTCCAGGGCTTCACTGTCTCCCTTGAACTGGACACCACTCCAGATGTGGCCTCACCAGGGCTGAGCTGAGGGGAAGGACCACCTCCCTTGCCCTGCTGGCATTCATTGCTCTTCATAATGCACCCCAGGATACACTGACCTTCCTGGCCACAAGGACAGTGCTGGCTCAGGGACAGCTTCCTGTGCACCAGGACCCCCAGATCCTTCTCCCATCATTTTGGATGACAGGATACAACTTGAAGAACTGGCCATATTTCACTGCCATGTGGTGGCAGAGTATTTCTGTTCACTAGTTTGTGGCACATTACTAAAATCTGCTGTGTGGGCAGTGTAAAATACAATAATTAATCAGGCTCATTACTACAGCAGGATCAACCCAAATATACACAGAGCCTGAAACATTCCAACTTGTACCCCTAAACCACCTTTATACTGGAATATTTGTCTTTACAGCAATGTCTGTTCTTGCCATTTAACAAGTACACACTGCATAACACACCGTGTGGCATACACAAGCTATGCATTTAGCAAGAGGACAACAAATTTCAAAGCCAGGACCTCTGCCTGCAAAACAAGTGAAAGGAATTAATAGCTTTCAAAAAATATTTATTAAACTTGAAAAAAGTTCAAGAATATCTATACTAAGACTGAAGTGGCAGAAAGACTTTCATTTTAACTATCACCTGCCTTTACAAATATTATGAGTAATGTACAGTCCTCTGCATTATAGAAGCCTGAACAAAGCATTATCTGTACTCTTTACACAAAACATAACTTGCCTGTTGTGGACAGAGGGGGTTTCTTGGATCATGCATGGTATATTATTCTCAAGGTTGTAGTTCAAACTGTTTGTCATGCAGACTGGTTGGGCAGGCCACAAGTCTCCTGTTGGGTAAAGACCTAAAAAAGGAAAGGGGAATGAAATGCAGAGTAACAGGAAGGAGACTCTGCAGAGTCACACTGACACTTTATTCTCAGATCCTCAATCAGGACTGTCTGCTAGAGAAAAAAAATCCAGTTACTAAGCAATTTTATTTTTTTTTTTATGATGAAGGCCTGTCTTTAAACACATCTCAAAATATCTATTTTTTTAAAAATTATGTATATAAGACTTGAACTGAGAAACTGGAATTCAGCAAAACAGGGCAAGAAGTTCCTGCTGAGGGTCCTTAAGTGTTCGGCTGCAAGTGCCAAGGCGGCACACTTCCACACAGCAGGACAGACAGTAGGGATGCAATTCCCACAGACCTCCTTGTCCCCACTCCTCAGTCAGTAACCACCTCTGAAGTCCAACTACACAAATACAGCAGAAACAGGGTGAGGTTTCTAACAGACTGGAGCCATTCCCAACCAGACGATTTGTGAACTCATCAAATGCTGTATTTAGCCCCTAGGGCAGATATTCATTGTGCTGCTCTTCATGGACTGAGTGTCCTGACTGCCCACAGATATTTGGTTCCTATCAACTCTATGAGAACTGGCAGTGAGAGAAAAGAAAAAATCCAAATTAGCAATTTCTGTGAGACAATGCTTGCAAAGTTGACTCTATTTCACTTCACATGATACATATTACTGCTGCTACCATGTAGAGGGTTAATCACCTTTTGTATCCTATCAGACACAGGTTAAACCTACAGCAGAAGGGCAGGGAGTGGTGCTGTCCAAAGAACTGTGTCCTGACCGGCTTTCAAACTCCACCTCAGCATGTAGCATGATGCCTTTATGAATTTCACTCAAAAAGCTAGTATTACTTCCCTCTGAGATACAAACAATGAAAACTCACAAATTTTAACAGCACTACACAACCTCACTCATTATTGCTTTCAAAGAGAGCAAGTCTCAACTGTGGAAATAGAGAGAAAAATAGTCATGTCTGATTTGATGCCAAGTTTCACTTTAACACAGTAAGCAGTGCTCTTATCTCCCAGCTGCATTGCTTCTGGACATTAATCTGTGCAAAGCAAGAAGATGAAAAAAAGAAAGAATACCTAGAACATGAGTTGAAAGCTAAATGCTGTCTTCACACAGAGAAGACGCAGCAAAAATCATCAAGGTTATAAGCAAAAACAAAGTTTTACGCTTTCATTTGCTAACTTTGCTAACCTAACTTGCTCAGAAGTAAGTCAAGTTCTAGTGACAATGTGTCTATCAAGTTGGTGTATGCAAGTGTTATTAGCACCATCACTAAAACTGCTTGACAAAGTGTGAAAAAAAAAAAGAGCTTTAGTTGTTAATACTGACCTTTATTTTTGTCAGGATCTGCAGCTATGTCAGTGAAACTGGGACATAAGGTTTCAGGATACTGGGGGATGCTGTTCATGTCTCTGCTGAATGAAAAGAAAATTTAATTTATTTAGTCTCATAATCCAAACTATTTCAAAGGAATATACAGAGATGTAAAAAATATTCTAATGACTATCATGATTGCTATTGCTTTCCCACTGTCCTGATTTTTCCTATTTCTGAATTACCACTGTGAATTTTTTAAAGTTTTTTTTCCAATTAAAAGCCAGTTACTTATCACACATGCAAAATGAATACAATTAATGCACCTTAATTACCCCTTTTTTATTATCCAAGTATCAACCTACTGCAAATGAATTCAACAGCTCCTCTCTAAAACTGGAAAACAAGCTATAGCTCATGAAGATCAGAAGGACCTCTTATAATGTTTAAACAACTTTGAGGTAAGTTTACTTTTATGTCCATGGAGACTCATAGAGACACATGAGCATGAATTTGATATTCATCAAAACCCATCAGAGAAACTAATCAAAATGAAAAAAGGAAACATTTTCAAGCACCAGAATCCCAAAGAAAAAGGACTGGATTATTGCTCTTGGTGAAAACAAAGATTGGTGAATGAGAAGTGAAATGAGGATTCATAGTAATAAAATTGTAGATGCTATCTCTACTACAGTAAAGAGGGAGAAAAGAATGTGGGGGAGAGAGGAATCAATTTTCATGCTGTATATCCTAGGAGAACATTATTCCCATTAAAAGAATAGCATCAACTTGAAAGTCTTATTCCCACCTTTTTTTAAAAAAACATTACTAATGTAATGGAATGTAGTAAGCAGTAACGGAAATACAGTAAGTTGCGAGGATCTGGAAGAAGTGAAAGTGGAAAACCAATTCCCTTTTTATTTCCATTTGGAAGCTTTTATTGTATTTATGCAGCATAATCAATACTGCTTATATATTTTCATGTACTGAAGAAGATTCTTCTTCCAACTAGTAAGTACAATCAGATGATCATAAAAATTACAAGATAACAGGTAGGTATTATTTATCAAACTGAGACAAGACTTCAAGTTGGTGTTGTTTCTTTAATGCCTTACAGGTGTAGATTCAATTTTTTTACCTGGTATTGCAGATGTTATGAGACAGATTTAGAGTGATAGGAGTTTCAGATGGAAAATCATTTTGTGAAATATTCTCTCCTAAAGAAAAGAATGACTGTGAAAATCAAAGATCCTTAAAAAAGAAGTATGCACAGAATATACATACACACAAATAGAATCATCAGTGGTGTTAATAAATTTTTCTCTAACACTGGATTATCACTAACTGCATCAATTTCAAGGCATGCTACCTAGGTCCACAGTCTTAACATGTATTTTATGATTTAGAAGTGATTACCACAGTCTTAATGGAGAGGTTCCTTGTTACTCTCAAATTAAGTCTGAATCTCAAATTACTTATTTTCCTTTTTTTTAAGAGGCATTATAATTTGAAGATTTAGGAAAGTCATATACACACACTCTGTTTTCTATTAGATCACAGGTTCCTATACATCACACACTATCACTTCGTAATGTAAGGTTTTATACATACACAAATACACATGAAAGTTTCTGCATATTTTTAAATAATTCAAGCCATCTTTTTGCAGGTACCCAAAGCTGGGTTTGCTGGTGTCACTTCAGCACTTTAAAATTTACTTCTAGTGCCACATCACTCTGGATAATTATGGCAGTGACCTTCAACTACTTCAGTGATATTCAGGTATTCAAGAATTGCAGTAATGAACCCCAGCTCCCATTTCTCATACTAGTCAAGTGGCTCAGGTGTTCTGGCTACTTATGCCTCAAATACACCTGTCCAAAACCAGCATCCTCATATCTGAACTGCTTTCACACATTCCTCATTTGTGCATTACTTAAATAGTTTTAATATTTAAAAAAACCTAAATAATGTGATGAAACAAATTCAAAGGCAGAAATTGCTTTGGCTAGTGACTCTCAGTTTTCCCATCCTTCCATGACAACTAACTGTGCATATTGCTCACTGAGGAGCCTGATAGTCATCTTCATCTCCACGAAACATGTGGTACTTCTTGTCAAGTACAAAGTTCTTAACATCTCTCCTCGTGTGTCTAAGAGGTGCTCTACAAAAGACAAGTTATATGCCCCATGCCATGGCAGGCCTTTCCTTTCAGCAGGAAGGCTAAAACTCTGCCCACTACTGTGAAGAGGTGCTGTTTGCAAAACTTACTGGATGGAAGAAAATGCCTGGTAGTAATCATTGGCTTTTTATCTCCATCTGAACTGCTGGTACTGCTCCAGCTACCCCAGCTCCCACGACTTGCACGAACACTTCCTGATGAACTTCCACAATCTGAGCTTGAATCAGAACAGAACTTCTCCAAACACTTCTTTTTGGACCTCTGATAAAAGTTTTCTAAAGAAGTTAGGAAAACAAAAAAAAAAAAATCAGAAAAACAACACAATATTTAAGAAAGTATTGTCAGGGAAAAGTAATCTGAATCATGAATTTACATGGATTCTCTGAATTTACTGATGAGAGAGAAAATTATATTTCCTGATAGCTTCAGTAACTAAACCAGCCCCTAGCACAAGGAGCTTCCAATCTACATGATATCCCAGTAAAATGAACGGAAGTGAGGATACTATAGTGCTGCTATAGATAATAGGTCGAAAGAGTAAGTGCATACTCTCCTTTGAAATATATACTTAATACTTCAAACGTGACACATATTGTGGCTGTAGGAACGTGCATACTAAGAGCAACGACAAAATGTTGCAAGTAATGAATTTGTAAGTGATATAGAGTCTCTTTTCTTATGTATCTCATCAGAGATGCAAAGGACAATCCTAGGAAATTTATATCTTTCTTCAGATCTCCTCTTCCCTGAAGTCAGGGAAAACAGATGATCAAGATCCTGATGGAAAGGCAGGAAGCAGGTACACAGGAAAGCTAGTGGTGTTTTTTGAAAGTGATTACAGTTGCTTCAGTTAATACTGGCTTTCTTTTGAACACAAAAGCAGACTATCAGTCTGTCTTTTCTTCACCAAGAACTGATGGATCATTGCTTCAGACCGATTCATTTTCTGGTTTGCACCACCAACCAACCCCATGGAGAAGCATGCAGAGCCCTTCAGAAGTGAGCAGCTATTATTTCAGGCACTGCATCATACCAGTCCTGTCATCTTTGCATCAGGGTTCAAATGGGAGAAAAGCACAGATCTCTCAAGTAAGGAATGCTCTACTGCCACAAAAACATTGTGTTTCTTTCCCCATTTTAAGACAATTAAGAGTGCATACCTGTTTCTCCCTGGATGGACAAGCTCCCAGCTTTTTGTTCTGCTTTACAGTTTTCCCCATTACTCTGAGGGCACCAGGCTCTTATTCCAATATTCGCTCTCAGATCCGGCCTTTCAAATTCACTGCACATATGCTTCAACTCACTCTGCTCAGGGACCCTAACAGAACCACACCCAAAAAAATATGTTTGCATTTTACATTTCATCTGCCTTTTTCCTTTTCAGGCATTAAACACTTCAACTCACACAGCTATCATGGCAAAGTGCAAGGAAAGCAGTAAGTTTGGGGGTCTTATTCCCCAACTTTACAGAAACCTAAAAAACCTTTCCCAAAATGCAATATCCCACCACACAGACTACTACTTCCCAGGGGAGAGGCAAAGTGATGTGTGCATATTTAACTCCATTCTCTAATGCACTTGGCAGAAGGCAATCAGATGCTGCAGTGATAAGCACAGTCTAGCAGTGTATAAAGATCTAGATACAGACAAAAATGTGCTCTGTGTTCATTTCACTGGCATAATTATAACTAAACTTACTCTAGTAATTTTTCACAATCTGAAGCAATCTTAAATTTTTGCTAGTAAAGGTGAAATTAAATGTCTGCATCCAGTATCATAATCAGAGAGTATTAAGGAAAAATGATTAAAAGTCAGTTGTCAAATTTCTGCAGACATGGAATAGTTCCATCTTAATTCATAAAGTAGCAACTGCTGAATTGGTTCAAGGAACAGCCACTGAACTTCAATATTTCACTGCTCATTTTTTATCCTTCCTACAAGGTGTGCATGGAGCAAAGATTTACTTATGTGACTTCCCACAAAATGAACAGAAATTTGTGTATGATGAGTTATAACAGCCCTTTCAGATTTACAATCTCCTTTTAAAATCCACTGACCTCAATAGAAGCACTCGCAATAAAAATTAAGTCTGTGAAGGCTTTGGAGGTTTGTGACCTTAATTCAAAGGCCTGGGGGAGGGGAAGGAGTAGGATTTTCTTCTCAGAAGTGTTTCTATTCAGCAGTTGTAACTAGTATTTTTAATAACCCAAACAACTTAAATTTTAAAATATATACTAAAAAATATTTAAAAGTAATTTACAAATGACTTCAAAATGCATTAAAAAACAATTCTCGGGGGAAAATGGTAACTTTCCACACTGCTCACTCAATATTCTTTACAATCTAGTGCTGCTCTAGTTTTTTTAATCATTACAGCAAAAACCCAAGCCACTGTCTCATTTCTACACATTTCTCTTCCAAAGTTGGTATAGGACAACATTCCCCCAGTTATTCAATATAGCAGATGACTCTACTAAAGGTGGAATCATTTCAAAAATTTTATTTTCCTTTTTTCATGAAGAGAATACATGACTGGAACTTCTCCACATAATGCACAAGGGGAAGGAAGCTAACCATCCGAACTTCAGAGACAGCACATTCCAGACTCTAACAGGGAGCTACCACTGCTATGCAGAATGGGCTGCATCTATACACATTCAGATTTACAAAGGGAATATTTTTAAACTTTTTGTTTTGCTGGTGATACTTAGCACTGTACATTTCTAAAAATAAATGCTCGGGCCAGGATTAAAGTGTGTTTATTTAAATAGATAAAGCAATCCTGCCTAATGTACTATGCAAAACCCGCAGAAACATTACAGCAACTCTGGGTTTCTTCAAGATTTGGTAAGGCAATACATACCTTGTAGATATATTTACATTCTTTTTCTTATTTTTCCTAGATGTCCTATTTCTATTCCAATTCATATTCGGTACATTTCCTTCCTTTTTCTCCTGAGGTTTCTTCTTTCTGTATGCATCTTCTTGCTAAAGGCAAAAATACAAGCAGAGACAATACATACATTATAAAATGAACTTAACTTAGTCAATGAACTCCACTGGATTTTTCTAGCTAAATTTCTCTGGACCAAATGACCTGACCCAAATGAATAGTTACTTCATGATTTAGTGGCTTTCCACAGCACATCCTCTTTCCAGCACCATCAATTTAACCAAGACTCTGTCCATCAAGACAGCAAGAGACGATGAGAGAGAAATTTATGAATTCCCAAACTTAGCATTTTCCCTTTCACAGCATTTAGCTCTGACTCTCAGGGAAATAAAAAAATGGAGGGAGAAAAAGTAAAGCAGTCAATAAAATTCCCAATGTGCTAAAAACAAAAAACATCTGCCAGATTTATGATCAGCTGGTGTTCAAGTTCAGCAGCAATAAATCCTCCCTTTCCTCAGCAGCTGGGGGGAGATGGGGGGAGGCATTCATTTGAATTACAGCTGAGGAATTATGGGGTAAGTTACCAACAAATAATAGTCATTTCAAAAAATGCAAGAAACAAACTGAGCACCATCAGTCACACATGCAAAGAAGTTTGTAACAACAGTTCCCAAAGCAAGACTAGACTGTGTACTTTCTGACATATTCCCCAATCAATGTAAGCAATTCTTCCTTACACCATTTTGCCATGGGATTTCTATCCAGTAGACAGAATTCAAACATAATCCAGATTCTCAGGTTTACTAATTGCCTGATGGAGTTCTTTTAGTGTTTTATGCTGCCTGCACCAAAGGTACAGTCTGATGTGTTCATCATACTCAGAAACCAGGGGTGAAGAATGATCCTTCTCAGCAACTTCACAATCTGCTAAGGGGCTTCTGCCTGCTGTACTCTCAAATGCAAGTTTCTGATGCAAAGCCCTGGGTTTGGAGATCAGGTCTGCAAATGAAGGCCAATATGCCCACCTCTCCTCCAGAGAATGTTCCCACACCATTAGTGCGGCTGACAGCTGGCATTAGATTCCAGTATGCTTGTGCCTGCTCTGACAGTAACAATCTCTGGCTGTGATATGGCTGTTTTGATTTTTACCCAAACTGTTCACCACTCCATAAAGCAGCATTAATACACAATGGATGTGGGACAGCACATTGCATACTTCCACATTCATCTGATTTACAGCATTTCAGATCTCTGACTCTACAAAGTAGTCTCTACATACACATACATACCTATATGTTTATATATACATATATAAACTATAAAAAGATAATTTCAAATTTGAAAAGTAGAAAGATCACAATACCAACCTCAGAAGACGTATTCTCCTCTTTTGCACAGCATGGAGTCTCCTCCTTAGGTCCCTTATTAATCTTTTTCTCTGTGGAAGGCTTTAAGTTGACCTGCTTTTTTAAAGTCTCGCAGTTTTCTGTTTCATTCCTGAGAGGCACTTGCTGGTTATTCCCTACAATTAAACAATAACAACAGTTTGCATGGGAAGAGAAGAGGCTCCCAGTCATAACCACATACCTTTCTTTAAAAACAGCCTTGTGTTGCTTTCCAAAACACTAGGAGATTAACATGTAGGCTGATGATACTGAAAATTTTAAAATCAAAAGCTAATGCTGTGGAAAAATTCTTACAGCAGTCACAAAAAGTAGCTTTGTGTTGGCTCATGACCATGAGTACACCCTTCCCCAGTGCATGCACAGATTACCCAAATCCTGCTCATCTCATCTGAATTTGAGCTACTTGGGGCTCAGCCATGGGTTTGTAAGGTAGAGTCTGAAGCTAGAGAACACTGGGTTAAAAAACGAAGAGAAAAAACCCTGCAAGCTGAGTGGGGAGAGATGACAGCCTTTACTTTGTGCTTGACACCTCTGAAGTGTCCTCTGCATTCTCTATGAAGACAAACGGAAGTCATCCTTTCTTTAGCATGGGTTCCACACTGAAAGTTTTTTTTTTACTTGAGAGGCTTGTGAGGAAAAAGAATTATTTTTATCTAAGAGTCCAAAAGATTAAAGCTTCAAGAAGTCTGCCTCAATAACTTAGCTGAGTTGCTCTGCTGAGTCACATTCCTCTGCCTGGGCCAGGACAGGACAGGACAGGACAGAATTAACTTTGCCTCTGATAAGTTTCAGGTATCTGTATCTCAGAGATCTGCACTACATCCACAGTGATCTGCTACCGAGGCTCTCAGCTGCCCTGCATGAGAAATGTTATCACTTACTGAACTGAACTGGCCTTCTCAACTGGGAAAGGCACACCCAAATATTTTTACAGTTTCCTACCAACCAACTACAACATCCCAGCTCTGAGTCAGACACCATCTCCCCTCTGGAGCAGGCAGCCATGAGGGCTGCAAAAGGAGCACATATGAATGAAACACCAAGCAAGGGAGATTGTCAGAGCTCTAAAGAACACTCTGCTGCTCTCCAGCACACAAACATGTGAGTACCCGAGGTCCTGAACTCCCTGTTTGCACAAAACCAGGTCTGTAACTATAACCGAGACACAAACACCACAACACAGTACTTCTTAGACTGAAGATATCTTGAAACACAGAAATACTCACATGCCTGATAGTGCAGAAAACCACAACAGCTAATAGTCAACAAGGGAGATTACCTTTAGTGCTTCACTACTGAATACACTGAATACACTGAACAATCTCCTAATTTGAAGCAAAGAATAAGCAACAGTGCACTTTAGGAGCACATAAAGAACCTGAAAATACCTTGTAAGAATGAGTGAAGCTATCTTGCCTTCACCTGAGATTGCACACTTGTATCTGCTATGGCCAACAGATAACAACACAAGAAGCAACGAGACCATGGTAACAACTACACAAGACAGCAGGACCTGATATCCCTCTCTGATGGCTCACTCCTTAAATAAACTGCCACAGCTACAGCAACTGCCAGTTTTCACCATTCAATTACTGTGCCAAGTGCCTCAGTAAGGCCAAGCTTCCAGAGGATACATTCTCCTATCCTGCTTTTGGTTCCTCCCAGGGGTTGTTCTGTTGTTCTTAAAATTTTGAATTGTGAATCTAAGAGGTAAGACTTCCAGGCAGCTTAGTCCCACAATTTCAAAAAAAGAAAAAGTTAAAAAATACAGCTATGCAATTACTAAGGAAACACTGATTTGCACAATAAAAGTTCACATTATCTTGATGTCAGGTTTTTGTTATTTTGGTTGGTTTTATCAAAGCAGTTCTGAATATCTGCTTCTGAATGTGCTTGCTTGGTGATTCAAGCACCATATTTTCAGTGGATATTTTGAAAATAACAAACTGGGACCCTTCTGAATACCTGACAAGGACAATTTGTGTCTTATAAGCAGATCTATGACATCAATATTTTAACAGTTAAAATGCTACGGCAACAAGCTTGAAATCTGTAAACCAAGCAAATTTATGATTTATGAAACAATTTTCAATGTCAGCTGCTTCCTTAGGAATGTAAACGGACATCAAAGTGAACACATAAGAAACACCACATTCCCTTGTCCCACGCAAAAGACAAAATCCTGATACAGTGAACTCAAGAGAAGATTTCACTTAGTAATTCAGACTGGTAGAATGTGAGAAAAAATTACCACTAATTTTCCTAGAAATTTCTTGCAGTTCAGGCTGTTGTTGAGGTGAATTTCTGGACAAGTGACTTTCAGGTAGCTTCTTGGACATGGACATCTTCACAGAACAGAACTCCTGTTCTTTGAGCTCAGCTAGATTTTCTGAAGTTTTAAGGTTAGTTTCCTTAGGAAACATACATGTTTGAAGATCTTCCTTCAGATCACACTCTGAAGAAGTATTTTTAATGAGAACTGTATTTTTCAGTGTACTTTCTTCTTTACCCAGAAAGTCTTCTGGAAGAGTTAAATTCTTGTTAACGTTTATGCCATTTGCATATTTCAGAGTTACCCAGTTCTCACTGACAACATCAGTGCAAATGTCCTCTTTTGGTGCTGAGATTTGGTTCTCTGCAATCTGATTCTGTTTCTCATCAGCAGCTGCAATGGCACTGCCAGCTGCTGTGCTTGGTTTCTGCTTACTGTAGTAAACTGAACATTTGTGTTTCTTCTGAGAGTGGCTGTAGGTCGCAGGACTTCTCTTTGCCGCACTCTGACTTCGGCTGGAAGAAGTGCCTACAGACAGGAAGCCCTTCCCTTTACCTTTATCTGAGGAACTATAGGAATCCATAAACGTCTTGCAGCTTCCCCTGGAGGAAAAAAAAAATAATAATTTGGGATTTGTTTTTCTTTACAAAGCCATTGTGAATTGTTTTGTGAGATATTGTTGTAAGAAAAGAAAGGGGGCCGTACTCACAAGCCATGAAATTGCTTTAGGTCTTCAATTTACCATACTAGCTAAGCACATTCTGATTTCAGAGAGAACTGAGCAACATTCTTAAGTATTTGCTCAGACTTCCAACACACTTACATGCTTCAGTGAATAAGTGCCTAACTGACCACTCAAGAGGGTCAGATTGAGAAGTATCCAACGTATTTTCCATTCCTTCCATGGCTGCCACAGGTGGTGTATCCTTTACTCTCATCACACAATTTTCACCTTATGTATTACTGGCAATATTCAAGATTAATAAACCTCTGAGTTGCTCCATTCCTCCTGGGCTGAGGTGACAATGTCTCCTTTAAACCAGCCCACAGCAGTATCAGAAGATGGACAGAAAGCACCACTCCACAATAAACAGGGTAGAAAAGAAGAAAGAAAGAAAAAACAAAGGTATTTTTACTTGTAGGAATCAGAGCTGATTATGTCAACAGAGTTGCTGTTCTGCTGCGGTGAAGCACTAGGATTTGGCCTCTGTCTTGATTTCATGAACTCCGCTAGAATATACTGGGCTTGCTGGAAGGCTATCAGAATCACTCCAAGCAAGGACAAACTGCCAAAGAAAACAATAGTTACTAGTGTCTACAACTTTCAGGAATATTCAGTGAAAGAGTTAAAAAGCTTTGAACAAGATACACTTTTCAAATATTTTGTTAGTAAATTCGAAGCAAAAAGACAGACAAGAAACTCAAAATACAGCTTTAAATTCTTTTTTCTCTTTTTTTCCTTACAGCCCTTACTAGTTATTAGCTCTATAAGATACCTCGGTCAGGAACTTTACAAAGGAAAAAAACCAAACAGAAAAAAGAAAAAGTTCATTATCTCAAAAGAGAGAATTCTTGATTTGAAGGTAATTTAGAAGTCACTCTGTTCACTGAGTCTTACATCATATCATAACATGATACCTATCAGCCTGCTGTTCATGATAGTCATTGTTTTGGTATTTATTAAATACTGTCTCTTTCTTTTCCTAGAGAAAATGCCAGCATGTGTGTTACCACCACGACATTCGCACACACTACATCTTGTAGGAACTCTGGGTGCTCTGAGGAAAGCCTCACCTTACAAAGAGCACAGTGAGCCTCCAGAAGGACTCTTCCCAGCTGGGTCCTGGCACCACATCTGCACACAGAGGTAACAGATGGTGAGGGAGGGTCACGTTCAGCGTGAAGTGGAACTCCAAAGCAGCAGCAGTCACCAGTGTGAGCTCACGAATTACCCACGAAGATGTAAAGTCAGGAGTGAATCTGTCACGAGAAACAGAGGTGGTGTTACTTTTTCATTGTTGGGCTCAAGTCACACTGATACCAAAAATACAAATAATATGACAACAACAACAAGTATAAAAACTAATTTTATAATATTTACCAATAATTTAATAGCATTCTTAAAATTACTAAAGTATTGCATTGTTATTAATATGAATTATTAATTTATTCCTCTACTAACAACAGTTTAGTTACATGAAATAGTATGATCTAATAATATCTTTTAAAGCACAGTTAAAGTGTCCACTATTTGCTTAAACTGTGCAGGTGGCTTGAGGTCATTAAATTGGCAAAATATGTGGGTTTGTTGTGACTCTTCACAGTACTCTTACTACTGTGACGTTTTCCTTTTATCAAGGAAATGCACATGATCAATTCAGGTAATCAACAAAAGCACAGCTGTCCAGCATACAGCCAGCAGGATTTCAGAAAGGGCCAGGTATCAGGGTACAAAGTTGGAAAGACACGGAAAGCAGAAGAAACACCAGATTTGTGTCTTCTTCCACTTCCCTGATCCATCTCATTACTGTACTTCACTTCTAGAAGGTATAATTTGCCTTTCCAATCAGTAAAGGTGAAGTTTCTTGTATGGGAAACCACAATTACTTTAATACAGTAACTGTACTTTTGCGTAACTCACAGTATCTTTCATTCAAGGACAGTTTAAAAAGACTCAGTTTTAGACTGTGCAATGTTGGGAAAACATGACTAGATTGTGGTCAGGCTACTTGGAACAAGTTTAGAGAATAACAAGCAAATAAAAAATTGTGGCAACTCTTTTGTTTTAATTTATTACTTCATAATGCACTGATAAAAGAATGTATGCTGCTTTTTAAAAATAATGGGTCGCATAAAGAACCAGTATTATATTACACACTTGTTAGTATTATCCTGAGGGAAACGCTTACTAAATTTCTATTCAAAATTTTGTGTGTGGTATGCTATTGGAGTGCCTGTTTCTGAAATTAATTATTTCAAATTTCCACTTCAGTTATTTTGTCAACAAATTTGTCAGTGCTTACACAATGCTGATTTCTCGTGATGAGTTCTGAGCCAGGAAAAATTCTTGACAGTCTAACACTTCAAATCCATATCCTTGGCAACTGTAACCATTGATTTTCATTGATGAAATTGTTATAGGAAGAGGCCCAATATTCTCTACTTTGAAGTTCTTCGTAATGGATAGAATTTGCTTGCTGTCTTTCAGTTCTTAAAGGAGAAAAAGAGAGCAATTGTTTTACAGTGCATAAAGTAATTTTCTTACATTCATAAATAAATTGCTATTTTTACTTACAACTGAATTAAAAAAAAAACCCATAAGTGACCAAGATTTAATACAAACTGTTCTGCAGTAGTGTACTTCTAAAAAATTTTTAACTATTTTCAGTCAGAGTTTTGACAAAGCACAATCTACACTTCTCATGGCCAAGTTTTTCAGCTTTTACCATTCTGTTCCTGTAACATCAATGTTCTGTATCAGTACCAGTGCAGAGCAAACAGCCAGCTGCACAACCAGAGAGAGACCTGTGTCTCCTTACTCACGTCGTCTGCAGTCCATTAGTGTAGCTTCTGGCACCTTAAATCGAAGGGATCCTCCTGCACCAGGGAGCCTTCCCCCTACTTTAAGCAACTCTTTGGCTCCAAAGCCTTCTACATTGACCACATCCAGAACGGTTAAGTTGTTTCTGCCATAAAATAAAAATCAAGCAATCAGCCACTAAAGCACAAATTAAGTTTGCAAAACCATGGCTTTGCTCTCTAGGTGCCAAACCAAGACAATAGTGTTTCAGTAACAGAATCAGTGGCCAAACCTGGAGAGGTTTCCCCTAAACAGAGAGAGGATCACTCCAGAACCAGTCACGAGTCAATTTCACACAGTGAAGGAGGACATTCAGTGAACAGTGCCATTCAGTGAACAGTGCCACCCAGTAAAAATGGTTGCTTCTTCAACAAACTCCCTTTTCCTACAAAGGTAACCAATGTTTGGCTACATAAAAGACTCCCTGGATCCATAACTCTTGTCATTATGAAGTCAGTTTGCAAACAGCAAAGCGAGGCAATGTGTTTCTCTCTTAACTCAAAACTGCCTCAGTACAGTCACATGCATTTTATAACCCTCTGACCACATATCAAGAAAATTAATAACTGAGACATAAGGCACAAACACACTTTAAGCAATTTTTATTAAACCAGAGGTATTCTGACTTTCAAATTTTGACCATTTGTCCACATGCCAGGACTTTGCAAATTCATTTTAATATTGAGTTGTTTGATTCTTACTCACAACTAAAACTTAGCTTACCTGATTAAAATAAGGGAAGCCACTCTTTTGTAGTCAAGAGGTGTAAAAATTACACCCACTTTTCTGGTCTCTAGTGGCTGTAAACTTAACCAAAGCATCTCAGAACTGCATTTCTTGCTGATGAGGTCCTCTTGATGTGCATTCTGTTAAACAAAAAATGCACTTCTTACTCACAGAAAATATCTATGTTTAAAGATGTCAATAAAGAAAGCACTGTACCACTACTTAGCACCATATGGAATATTTTTGGCAAGGTGCAGAAACTGCTAACTAAATTGTTATCCTAAAGTCTTTCCTTCTAACAACATAAAACATCAGATAAGATTGTTTATTTGAGCAAAAGTTCATATTACTGCACTTATTATGAGGAATGTATTACTTCATTATTTAAAACAGCTTCTATTTGCTCAGATGGAAAAGAAATTATATAGCGTCTTTCATATTCAAGGAATCCTGAAACACTTCACAACACAAGAACTAACAGTGTACTGATTGCACAGGGAAATGTGGCAACCATTATACCTTCAGTGTATGACTTACAACTTGATTGAAGTGAGAAAGGCACTGCTGGCAAATATGCTGATCATTTGAGTCACTGGAAAGAAGCCAAAGAGAACCCTCTACTATATTAATTGAAAACTAGAACTACCAGAAGTTCACTCAGTCTGGAAATAATGCAAATTTTTTTTAAAAATACTGTTGTTTATTCTTTCAGCCTTTGAAAAATGAAAATAGCCCTATAACTTGCTCTTCCAGAACTGGGGGTCCCCTTTTAGAAAGAGGTGATCAGATACCAATAGTAGTCACCCATAAACATTCCAAAATGGGCTCTCACTTGGTTGTTTTTTAGTTTATGGGTGTTGTACTAACAGCTTTTCTGATCTTTTCCAGTTCATAATATTTCATTCTTAGTCTATTTTACGAAAAGTAACACTCAAAAACTAGCAGAACCTGCGTTTAATAGTCAGTATTTTCTAAAAGCAAGCCATGTACGGCGTTTTCAAACTTCCCCATGTCACTCCCTACAAAGATGAGTCTAACAATTCACTGCACATAAACTGACTAGGGAAATGATGACAAAAGTAAAAATTTAAATATTAACAACTGATTTGGTTAACAAGGCAAGATTCGTCTCTTATGTCCTGAAAATCTATCTAAGCATGCACGTTCCCCATAGCTCTTCAAATCTAATGAAAAACACGTATTGCACACACTGATGTGAAGATCTACAGCTGTTTTTCCATTTGGCCAAGAGTATGGCCTGTGGGACTGTGGAAGCGCACTCCTACCCCTATGCTACCTTCCCTTTTTCAGAGTGTGCCTACAGGCTAGGATTTATGAACTGCTGTCTCCTCTCTTTTACAACAACTCTTACAACTGCTGCCAGAAAGGAAAGGTCAGTTTTGATTAGCGTAGCAAACATACTCTTTTGCTTTTTACAAGGTACAAAAATTTCATTAAGATCTTAAACCATATGTGCAGAAACATGTATCTACACAAGACATTAAAGATGAAGCTGCAGTATGCCTAAACAGCGAGGAAAATACATTAATTCTTTGCACAAAGCAGAAGTCTTAAGAAGAAATTCTCCGGGTGTTCTGGGTAATACTCTTGTCACCAGAATATGCCAGCATCCCTAATACAGCACTTTCTCTGTCACCCACAACATACCACCTCAGGGTTTAAGCACAGCTCGGCACTAGTGTGCCACTGCCAAGTGTTACCACACTCAAGCAAAAATCAGGCAATGGGAACCAGAGAGAACCGTGACACTCCAAACCTGAATCCAGAAGTTGCAATGGCATGAAGCTGAGATACAGAAATCCTCCTCCATTGAACTACCCAACACTGCTTCCCTGTACTGAGAAGATAATCAGCCAGCTCCTGATACCACTGACTCCACAGCCTGACACTTCATGGAGCCACGGGTAAAGCCCCAACAACACATCCACATGCCTGCATGCACTTCCTCCCTACAGCTGTACTCAAAACTTACTCAAATCCTGAAAATAATTAACTGCAAAGATACAAACCTGATGAAGAATCAACAAAACACTGTGAAACTACTTTAAATGGCACTTGGGAAGAACCCAGAAGTTGCACAGTGAGAAAAATCTCTCTAGTGTGTCAGACCACTTCTACCAAAATCAGCCACCTTACCCTGTGAGAACATTCATCCATTAGCCTGAATTCAGTGGTTGTGAAATTAATAGCTTGCACATTGATGCCGAACCTAAATAAACCAAAACAAAAAGTTAAGCACTTTAACTTAAACTCAGCCTGTCAGAACTGCATTGACTTATTTTTAGATGCTGGCATCTATTCTTAAATAAAGACTACTTTTACAATTGCATTTTGGCAATGTGAAATATAGTGGAAATGTGGGTCTGCATTTCAACAGAATACACTGCAAATCAGTTTTATGTGGTTTCCACACATTTGGAAAACAGACAAATGGTTGGGCATTTTAGGTCTGTCAGTGTAGAATATTGTAAAGGATCACAGTCAAGAAATAGAATTTTTCAGCCACACAAACACAAATTCCCCGAAGTTATTTCTGCTCACATAACTGTTAAAAAATAATCATTATTAAATCTCATATAATTTATTCAAATATCCCTCTTTCTGCTCATGATTTGTTTGGGATAAATTCCTATTTTCCTAATATCGCATAATTTGCAAATCAAATTCACTTAAAGCAATTGATTTGTTTGCCCAAATGCACATTATAAGCATTTGACATTAGGTATTGAAAACCAACATGTAAAAGATTGTAGAGGACTAACGGACCTCCAGCCACTGAACTGAAAACTCACTTGTCACAACTGTCTATGACATTAGCTTAAAAAGAACCAGTTAATGGATGTGATTTCAGGTGAACTTAGAAGATCTGCAGAAACCCAAGTGTGCAAATACAGAGAAAATGTAATTGCAAACCACTGGAAAGAGTCTACGTGGAAGTAATATTTAGTATGCAAACAGATGCAGTTATTAATGTGCATATATATACACAGACATATATATGCACACGCACGTACCTATGTGAAGAAATGAGGTTAAGGAAGCAATTACACAGGATTGGACCCCAAATAAGCAAGTTACAATTAAGAACAGGAGTAATCCCACTGTCTCTAACCACACAGTCCTTTTAACTATTTTTTCAAAGGTAAGTATAACAGGGTTTATTTTGGTGAACCTCAGCTCACCCACCAGGTCCCTTTATTGTTCATCTAACTCTTCTCTAGATCTCTCATTAGATGATCTCAATTCTAAAACAGAAAGCCTAAAACAACGCAGAAACATTTACTTAGCTGACCCTAAACATTTATGTTGAGGTTGCTCCCTCTGGACCTGCACTTTTCTTCCCAGTTCCTTCTGCCTCTTCAACCAGGGTTATTACCTAAGAAAAGGCTAAGAAAACTTTCCCTGGTGGGACAGTTCAGATACCTTCTTTTCACTGATCTGTCTACAGACTGTATAGATACCAACTAGCACTGTGAGGAGATGCACAACCCCAACTCTGTAAGTTGTTCACCTCACCTGGGCAGCTTGCACTGAGCCTCAGATCCTAGAAAATGACCAACTATAATTTACATCTGGTAGGCACAAATTTGCTTAAAACATGTTCAATCTGTGTTTTATCTATGATGAGGTACGTTACAAAGGCATGCACCATACAGGGAGCTGCCTCGAACATGGCTGTATCTTCCAAAATGGGTCAGAACATAATCCCCACCTAAGTTACACTCTGAAAAACTAAATAAAACCCAGTAAGTAACAATCACAAGGCATAGTAAATAAGATCTTTTAAAAGGGAAAACAGTATCCTGAGATAGTTATTACCATTTGTTCAGCAGACTCAGTGAAGCTTGGGGATCAGGGTAGTAAGAAAGAGGCAGAAGCTGCAACGTAACTGGGAAGGATGAAGGGTTTCTTAGTACGAAATATTTTACCTAAACAGTTTGGAGGGGAAAAGAAAGAGTTAAAAACTACATACTTGAGAACTGATTGGTAAAATAATTCAGCACAGGCAATACAATCTGCACTTTTAAGGGACTTCAGTCTGGCTTCTGTCTCAATGCAGTATAATCATGCATGCACATGACTGCATGTAACATTTCACCACAATGTCATAATTTGCAAAATCAGCTAAGAGTGCATTTTGAACCATGCGTACAGATGTACAGAATGTCCCCGCTCCCCAAACAATCCTCACATGTGGATTTTGATTTATGCAGGCAGATGTGAACAAAGCTCTTGCACAGAAGAAAGTGAAGTTAGTGAGGTGCTACCCTTTCTTAGAGAACTCTGAATGCAAGCAGGTTATAAAAATTTCTGTAATGACTAAGAATTAAATTGGACAAATGGAATATTAAGGCGCATATGAAAACTATTTCCATATGACTAGCTCTGACCTAGGCTAAGTTAGTAGAGACTTAAATCTGACAAACAAGAAGGAAATAACTGTTAGTGTGGCTGGAAGATAACATTGCTCTGCAAGTGTTGTATCACTCATATATGTTTTACACACTTCTGTTACACAAGGCAGTGGCATGAGGAAGGCCATCCTGTATGGCCTTACCTGCATCACTAATGACAACACACCTTATCCCTAGTCCCATGTTCAATTATTTTACCACAAGCATGTAACTTATACAATAAATGCAAGGAAAGTTTTAACAACTACAAAAAATTGTTGGTTAAAACCTACACTGCTTTACTCCTCTCCTTGTACTGAAGTATTACAACTAGGAAGCTAGAAAACTTTTCAAAGAGCCAAAGGGATACAAATATAGTGTCTTAACTGAGATCAAAACACCAGTTCATAAGCAGTATGAAAACGCTAAGCAGCACCGAATATTAACCACAGACTTTGTTATTTAAACAAGCTAAACATATATCAACTCAGAAAAAAAGTGTAGTAACAACCATCCTCACCATACTACTTTTAACAGCTGTGGCACTAAAGCTGAGTGTAAGACCAGGCTCTGTAGTCAACCGTGGCAAGAAAAAAGCAAAGGATTCCTCTTCAGAGCTCTTCTGCTGAGTAAAGCGAGCCAATCCTAAAACACTTCTCCTGCTTAATTGGCAAAAGCAGAAAACTTAGTTAGTTTCTTTTTTTTTTCTTTCCAACAAAGAACAACAACAAGAAGATGATGATTTGCCAGGACCTATAATTGCATCAACTTATCTTTCCTTGAAAATGGTCTCTCTGTGAAATAAAGTCCATGGAGCTGCAGCCTAGGAGTAGAGAGTGAGCACAACCTGTGTATGTATGTAGGCCAGGGACTAAAAGCCTTGAAAGCCATTCAAAGACCCTGAGAAGACTGCTATGCAACCTGTTGATGAAGGACTCATGCAGCTCCATAAATGACCTGGTAAAACATGCTTGGACTGCTTTCATGCCAAGCAGCCCTGGTGAGCCTAACTATAGTCAGAATATTATTTACATTCTCAGCTGGAAAGCTTACTTGTGGCTGGCAGTGCCTTGAAATGAAAGCTGGGGATGTCTGGGGTACTTTGAAACTCCACGTGCTTCAAGAGAATTAACTTAAGTGTAGAAAATGGTCCCAAACATTTTGTTCTACTTAAGAATACTACTGAATTAAAACAACACTCTACAACACTCTACTGGCTTGAATTTAGAACCCAAACAGATTCTGTACAGACCTGCATGCTTCCCCACGTCTTATTTTTTGCCATCTTTCATAAAGGTCACTTGCAAGCTTGGAATCCACATCCCAGGCAGAACGGTCCAGAGAGAGACTCTTCTGCCAAAGCAGATTTGCTAAAAGGATAGAAGATTTTTCCAATTTTACAGAGATAATATTTGCTCCTTCCATCAATCTACTTCTGAATAAGAGTAATCAGTATCTGCAAAGCATCCAGACCCAAAACAAAAAAGGCAACCCACTTTTCCCCTTCAAAGTGAGAATATGAGAGGGTATATATATTATTTTCCATATCAGATTTGCCTAAAGAAATACATCTGCAAAACCAAAGTAACTGTACATCCAAACAAGACAATGGGTATTGCACAGGCTGTGTATGCTCTAGTAAGCCCTTTTTAGTGCTGCTATTTCTAACAGATGCCATTGAAGAGTAACCATGTTATCAGTAGTCTACACAGTACTCCCCACTGATGGCAGTAAGGTATTAAGATAATGTACAACATAGTGGTACAAAAATATAGTAGCATGGCACAGCAGGGAACAGAACAATTCCCACAGTTTGGCAAAAACAGCCTTTTCATTTCAGCTTCTTTTCTAGATGCCGATAATTTTCTCAAAGTCTTCTTAAGATGAATTGCAAGGCTTTATTTACATCAGTTTAAAGATTAGTGCATTTCAGAAAATTACACTCATACTGGTAGAAGCATTTTCACATAGCAGAAAGTAGTAAAAAAAATAAACATCTTTAGAAAGAAAACGAAAGTTACTTATTTTGAAAGAGTGTGTACTTTGTTACAATCCCTAATGTTTAAAGTAATTAATTGAGATTGGTGATTATTGGAATAATCCAACTACAGTTTCTTCAGGTCACTATTTTCAGGCTCACGCATTACACATTTCTGTTTAACAAATACTAGTACCCTAAAGCAGAAGGCAGAATACCTGTAAGTACAGATTTCATTATTAGTGTATTATTAGAATAAAGTAAGCAAAAAGGATTTGGTTGTATCTGCCATATTCCCTCATTGAGATTAAAAAAAGAAACAAAAAAGCAAACATTTGCTTCTAAGATATGTACCTTAGCATGCAAGTATCTCAGGACTTGTTCAAGTCCCACGTCTCTGTATGGCACCTCAATTCCCCTTTTCACATCTGACTGACTACTACAACCTTCCTCATATCCTCACACAAAAATACATTCTAGGAAATGTCATCTTGAAAACACTTCCAGGAGAGCGCTCAAACATTTAAAGCCTATGATACCAGCTGCCTTCTGAAACTCCTTACTGCACAGAGAATAAAAACCACTATTCTGAATCAGCTTTTAAAAGGCTCAACATTCTTTAGGCAGTATCATGCCATGTAATATCTATCACTGTATTTTGGTAAATGCCAGCCAGGTACTTAAAACAGCTCTCAGCATTACATTATTTGGAGATTGATTTCTCAGTTCCAGTAAAATAGATACGACTCCTTTCTGTTTCGTATGATACAGTGTTAAGGATACTGTTTCATAAGCCTTACAAATCATCTTTTGCGGAAATCTATGGAATTATTGCTGTGGGAAAGAAATAAAAAGAAGGCCTTCAAATTCAGCTCTAGATACAGGCAGATCAACTTTTTTGTTTGTTTTTCATCAAAGAATTCCCAGGATTTGGGCCCAGGTTATGCACATTTTCTAATAAGTTTGAGTTAGTGGACAGTTTTACCATTCTACCTCAACATCTCTCGAGAAAATGTGTATGAAGAAAGACAAGGGCAATACATCACCAGTGAGAACTTATTGGAGAGTCTTAAATACTAAAATTTTAAAAAAAAAGTTTCAAGAAGAACAATACCTTAGCACATGCTATGGAATTAGATGTCTGAAATAATGCACCATGTACTCAGTACCCTCAGCCATTTATATACTCTCAAAAAAGTGGACTTTTAAAACAACGTAAAACTAAGTACTTGCATGAACAAATTCAATATTCTCATTACAAGTCCTGCCATATAAAATGAATTTTCTACAATAAAATGACTGTCAGATGCCGAAAAAAGCCCTAGATGAGCCTACCTGAATCAGACTTTCCCAAGTAGCACTGAATATCACAGTGGGCAATTGCTTCAAAATCAAGATCTCCCTGCTGGAAAAACAAAACAAAAATATGACAAAACAAGAGAATAGATTTCAGTTTCTCAGTGCATGATTTCGTAGAGTCAAATAAGAGAATTAAGGCCTTGAATTAAGACAATTAAGTGCCAAGAGAACTACAATTCTATCGCTGTTCCACTCTGGAGACTTAGCTTCTCAAGCTACAGAATGGTTTAACAGAGTGGTCTGGCACTGAGCTTTTCTTTCAGGACTAAGAACAGATTTCTGGGCTGAGAGAGACACTGCTGTATTGGGGTTTGCAGTGCCTGCAATAATGCAACACACACAATTGAACATGATACCTCGGACACAGTTGAATATATCTGCAGAGGTATTTCAAACATCACTCCCACATTTGTGGACAAACAAATACTAGAGAGCACATTCGTTACAGTGTCTTTCACACTGAGCTTCAAAGAAAATACATTCCAGCAGCCTGGAGGTAGAGTCAGAGGTTCAGCGAAGTTCAGAATCTGAAAAGAATCAAATGACAGCTGAATTAAAATTGGTACAGCACTTTCTGATGCAGGTGGTACCTTGAAAAATGCGAACTTTCTCATCCTTCATGTTTTTGCTGTTACTATATTGTCATATGTGCTCATACCGGATCCATACAGTGCACTTAATGCAAATCTCAGTATCAAAACATAAAAAGAGCCATTTAGATGCCTACATCATGTGCTTATTCATAAACCAGATTTGCCTGATTTGAAGCAAGCAGTTGTGCCAGTAAATTATTGACTTTAAAGCTCATCTTCGCACTAAAGGCTTCCACTATGAAGAAATGCTGAATCCTAGAGAGCACAAACACACACATTCAACAATTCTGAGAACAGAGCAACAGTCTGTAATTTGATGCATCTGTAGCTGCAACTCAAATGAAAGGACAGTTGTTGATAAAACAATACAAAAGTAAGCTGGACAGTGAATAATGCCTCTTGAGACAGTGACCTAACAGTTACAGATGTACATAAACCTTTATTTTTAACTGATTCCAACCAGCTCTAAGAATACCGAATTCTTCAAAGAACCTATTTTGTATGTCAAAGCTCCAGATTTTAAAATCAAAGACAAAAAACACTGTACAAAGAAGAAATAAAGCTCACCTTTACTATATTCTTTGTTTCTCTGGCTATGAAGACATCATTCAATTCAATGTTGAAGTAAAAATTATTTGTAAACCATATGGACCAATATCCTGAAGTATTATGATGTGGTTCTATATGAAACAGTGCTGCAGAAGGATCTACATCAAAATACCTATAAGTAAATACAGAAAAAATATAAATACACCTGCTATTGTCCTTGAGTACACAACAAGTGGTCTATACAACAGAAGATACCACCATAACATTCTTGTATGATGAGGTTCTTTTCCAGAGAAGAGCAGAGAAGTTTTCCCAGAGAAGAACAAAATCATTTATTTGGGAATAATTACATATGAGAGTAAAAATTCACAAGAACCAAGTAAGAGAGAGGCAAAGTATCTACCCTCTTGTTATGCTATGGTGCAACACTGCCTGTTGCTTTGTGATACAGCAGGCTGGATGAAATTGGCAAAAGACAACTGAAGCAATAAAAGACTTCACATTTTTTCTAAGACTATCCAGCTTCTGCATTGCATTAACAAGGGTGCTGGAAATTTTATCATAGACTAAGCAACATTTATATGATATGAGCTGCTAAGGCACATCTTTTTACTGGCTTCTAAAATTCTTCTTGGGATAAAATACAGAATTATTGCTTTAAATGTGACAGGTCCATTTTGGCAGATGACACAGCAACAACAGCAACAAGCCTCTTCACTGACCTTGGAATCATAGAGTGACAAAGGAACTTAACTTCATCTCCTAAAAGTAAGGTACAGTATTTTCACTATATTATCAGTGAACGTTAACAAACAGATAAAAATCCACTGTCAACCTACCCTTCCATCACAGGACAGAAAAGACAGGCTTTGAGTCTTGTAGTGCCTTTCAAAAGATTGTTCGCCTTGTTGTCAGAATAAAGACTTTCACTGTCACAGGATGCAGCTGGGAAAGAGCAGACAGAATATGTCAGCCAGAAGCATATCCAAAGTGATTTTCATGTGAAGATTTGCAGAACACTAAAAAGGGAACTTTTGCTGGTGCAATCCTCACACAGGTGAGATAAGCATCTAATCGTTTTGAGTTCTAAGACTCAATTTTTTCAGAGGTTTCAAACCTTGCCTTAGGAAGTATTCATGAATGCTAAATACCTTTAAAAAATAAACACACAATAAGGCTGTGAAGAGCAACCCAACCAATTTTAATCACGTGTCATTGGCACAGCATTCGTACTAACCAGAGCACATTGCCTCCTTTCAACAAATGAAAACCTGCTCTGAAAAAGAGAATCACTTAATGTAGTAGTCCCTTCTTTCTTCTTATTCATCCATCTTTTCCCTAGGAAGAACATGTCTCAATGTCATTATGAAAGCAGCCTGTTTCATTAACGTTTAAAGTCTGCACACTGCAGTCTAGTGGTCAGAATAGGAAACAGGCTGGAGTCAGGAATGCTTAAATGCCAAGCTCTGCTCTTCCACGAGCATGTCTGGTTTCAGGCAAACCTCTTCAATGGCCCTGCCAAGAAATGTCATAGAAAATGACCACCCAAGCACAATAGCCTTTTAGAAAACATATTCGAAACAGAAAAAACCCATAAACTATAAAAGGATGTTGAAAAAGCATATTCAATAATTATTCTTATTGTAAAATCAGCTAACATTTTACCAACTGTTTTTTTCCCCTTTTCCAAGCATGCATAGCTTAGAGCCTTCAACCAGCATAAGAGGAACCACATACACACAAAAAGGGTGGAAACTGTTAGCAAAAACAATTCATCCTCTTTCTCCATAAAGTCTAGACAAGTTGATTTTAAGATCTTTCAGGGCCTCTCCTGAAAAAAAAACCCCTTTTTTTCAGCAATCAAATCCTATTTAATCATATTATCTCTGCAATATGTGTAAGCTGTACCTTTACAAGAAATAGAAGCAACTTTTGTGAAGTTAGTAGATGATGAGGATAGCAGTAGTGGCTCAAACTCCACAGCTGACGTGTCTTTTTGTGACAACTGCCGTATTTCCTGCATGAAGACAAGACAAATGATTTTTTTTAGCAGTACTACCCTTATTAGTGTTGCAGCTCCTATATTAGTCTATCTTCTTGTCAAATTTGCATGCCACCATCTGCCATTTTCTCATATCTTCTAAATCAACACATGAATTTTTATTCAAGTTAACAGCTCTTACATCTTAAAAAAAATAAATCCATCACTGAACTATAATCTGTCATCTCAAGGATCTATTAGACATTTGGGCACACTTTAAAAACTTAGAAGTGTGACATTTGCCACCAGCAAAATCAATGTGCTATTAGAGAAAGCTAATTCCCTAACCAAATTCACCACCCTAAATTATGACTTCCTGAAGCCCACAATTACCTGTATATGCACAAGGCTGTTTCCAGAATGCATGATATACACATCTACTGATGAATGACCTGTCCAAAAGAATAAACACCAAGGTAAGCTCACCAAGGACAGGGACACTTGTTTTGTCAGACACTCATAGGAGAAGCAATACCAATTTAAATTTTAAAATCTTTGTGCGATAGATACCCTTGTAAAAAGGAGGAACTATTCACATCTTGAGCTGGCAAGCATTTGAGAGAGGAGTAAAAATCCAATCAACAAGATTTTTAGCCACAAACATGCAGGCAAGCTTCAACAAGGAACCTTTATTACCCCCTAAATCTTAGATCAAACACAACTCCCCCCTCCTAGGGGCAGGGAGAGAGGAGGTAACAGCTGAAGGGAAGAAGAACAGCTGCTGATGAAGTAACTTTCTAAGGGTCAGTCTATCAGTAGCAGGAGAGAGTCCAGTAAAAACTGCTCTGTATCACACATAGCTGAACAATATCCTGGGTCACTTGCTTTGAAATGCAAACATTCCCAGGAAATAATACAAAGCTGGATTCAGCACTTTGAGCTCAAATAAGCAATGGTCCTATCACCCCACAGGTAGCAAGCTATTGCCTAGAGCAACAGGAGACAGGAGTAACACAGCTTTCACCTGCTGGTAAAGTGGTATAGCTATGTAGGAGAACCACCCCTGGTCACTGGCAAAGCTGTGTTCCCACCCACAGGACAGCAGGAAGGTGCAGAGGACCAAAAGAAGGGCAGCAGGACAGAGTAAGAGATGACCATCATACTATAGTCCTTCCACCACAGAAGATAACTTGAGTTTTTGCCCTTGCTTATGCTTGTATTAAATCAGGGTATGCAGGCTGACATAAAGGACATTCTCCCACCTGACCAGCCATGATTTCTAATGATGTTTGTGCTTTGCTCAACTGCTTGAAAGCAAGACTGCAAATGCCAGCCTCCAGAAGAGGGTTCAAGGTGTTGATTATGAGCTCCACATACCCCACAGCTGTTTAAAGTACATACTCCTCTTCAGCCTTTCCAGCTGGTTAGTTCCCCTGTGCAGACCCTGCTTACCTGCTGTCCCTCTCTAGGTGCTAACTTCCCACTGACAGCTAACCCAAAAGGCTTATAGGACCAACCTCTAGCACAGACAGGACTTACAACTGCACTACATTTAACAGAAGAGAGCCCTAAAAGATACTTCTAGTATCTTAACCATCGAAAGTGTTAACAGTGAGCACCCTTGACAGAACAGATGGGAGCAATTTTCTACAAGCATCAGAATAAATGTACATCCACAACTCAACATAACAAAGCCCTGGCATCTCACTGGCAGGGAAACTAGGTTTACAGTGAGTATTTCAGTTTCAGCTCTGTGAAATACCACATCACAGAACAGGCACAAGGGAAACAGTACATATTGCAGATATTGTTTTGTGTATATTGTATCTATTGTTTTGTGACTAGATTTTGAAATTCATTTCTCAAAAGACAAAAAGATCATATTCCCTTTCAACAAGTATGTTAAAAAATATTATTTTAATCTGGATTCTTAAGCAGTTTCTTCTTCTCCAATCAGAAAGGAAAACTGGCAAAAATGTCTTAAAAAAGCTATTCTAATACATTGCAAGGCTCTATAAATAATTTAAAATCCCCTGGATTTAGAGGATTTGCAGCATAAAGAAACTGCAAGGAGTTGATTGTTTTGCCTGTGGAACTCTAGCTTACAAGAACAAATGATGTGCACATCTGTATTACCCCATTACCCTACTTTCCATAACGGCCACTCTCCCCAGTACTGTATAAACCACTCCGCCTTCACAACCCCATTATGGTCAATTTAATTAATGGGAAACCAGAAATGCAGCTGTACAATTCAAAGGACCATATAATCTTTCCATACTATTTAGGCAGATGCATAAACACAGGGGACTAAAGAATGAAAGGGATCTAGTTTACAACTTTACAACTGTTACCTTTAAAGAAAATGGCTTATAGTAACTCTGCTCAACACAAATTCTCTGCAAGCTGTGTTTAACTGAACTTACTTGGTTTCCCTTACTTGTGAAATTAAACTGTCACTGAGTTCTATTCAATTTAAGATGTCAATTTACAAATTACATATAAAACCAAGTTGAATTACACCTAACAGGTACATTTAGGACTTACCTGAGGTCTTTGTTCTTTCCATTGCTACATAAACTATAAAAAGATTCTCCAGTAAGTATTGTCTGTGCTCCACAAAATCTTGCTGGGCATTTTCCACTCTTACTGTTAAGCTCATTTCTAGCAGCACTGGGTCATCGGACGTAAAACAGCAACTCTGGAGCAAGACAAAGGGATATGGTGTGTGTGTGGTGGGGGACAGAACAGAAAATATTCATTACACTAAGGAACTTTGAGAAATTAATCAAAGGTATTAGCTAAGAGACAAGGCTTCCAGCACCAAAGTGCTAGCAAAACAGAAGTAATTAAGACCTTCGCTAAAATCTCAGCAGAAACCAAACACAGTGCAGGTACAGAGATCACAGCAAAAACAAAGACAAAAACAACTAAAAAAGACTGAACCTTGAGAGAATACAAATTTATAAACTGTCTTAGTCAGTCTCACCTCAGGGACTGTAAAACAGTTTCCTTTGTTAAATCCTCTGCCTTCAATAAAATGTGCCATAAACAGACTGATGCATGTGTTTTAATGGTAGGAAGACAGTTCATGTTCACTGGTCTGTTTATAGTTAATTTTTCCAAATCCTGTGTTTTTGTCTCCATTTCTCACTGAAGTAATTTTAAAAAAACAAACATACATGTACAATTCTTAATAGAAAACACTGTTGTCTGGCTAGAATACTTCAGAAAAATACAAATAGGATCTTATTTCCATCTGTAAGTAGTGGCTGCTGCTAACACAGCTAAGTCATAGGAGCTACAAAGACACAGACACCATATTGCAAAAAAAAACTAAAGCCAACAAAGCAAAATAGAATTAGACAATCAACAGTGAATAACATAAATTAGTCCTGCACAAAGCTCACTACATTCAGGCTCCAATGCCCTATCAGGAGGACTAATTTGCTCAGGATGGAGGATGAGGAGGAGAAAACTGGCACGTGAAGTGCTCCCAGAAGTGCAGTGAAACACTTCCAGCTAATCTCAAGTGGCACAACCAAGGACAGCAGGAGTGGGGAGGCGCCTGAGGATGGGATGCCAGCTCACACAGCACCAAAGAGACCCTCAGCACTTGGAATGGCTGCCAGGAGCAGGAGAGGAGGCTGCCATGGAGACTGGAGCACAGGCATGGCGCGCGCTTGGGAAGCTCAGCCCAAGGGGCAGACAGCTGCACTCCACGCAGCCTCCAAGGCTCAGGTGTGCCTCCAGCACCTCCATGCACCGTGCCCTGCAAGAACCAAACGGGGAAGCGAAGCAGCACAGGAATGCTGCCATGTGCAACATGTATTCCATACAGGAATACAGCTATGGAGCCTGGGCCTCATCACTCCTGGGGACAGAGGTGCTGCTGGCCACAGTGCAGGTCTGTGTCTGAGCGAGCACCACAGCCACAGCGTCATCACTGAGCAGCACCCACCTGCCCTGTGAGGACACTTGAGGAGAGACAGGAAGAGGACTCAGGTGGCACCACGCAGGACAAGGAGATAACCACTGTCCTGAAGGCTCAGTGCTTTTGGAGGGACATCTCTGCTAACGCACTCGCCCCTCCTCAGCTCTGCCCAGCACCACGGCCGCCCTCACACCCCGCTGAGAAACAGCCCCGGCTTCAGCCTCCCAGCTCACTGACCGCTTCTCACTGCGAACCAGACACACGTGAGAAGTTTCTGGAGAAAAGAAATTACAGAAATCTAATCATTTCTGTGCCGCACATCAGTAGTACAACACCTACACATCAGAACGCTTAGCCTGTTGGATTGGTTCTGGTTTTGGTTTTTTGGGAGGTTTATGGGGTGGCGAATATCTTTTCTCTTCTCCTTCTCTCCTAAAGATTTTAGTGTCATATGTGTGACACTTGATTTGTATCAGAAGATACAATTTCATAAAAGCACAATTATCCTTTAAACCGACACACTGAAAACTGCATTTTTGCTAAAACTTCTACAGCTGTGGAAAGTGTCCCTCTGAGCTTGGCTAAAAATAAGAAGACTCGCATAGATAAAAAATAGTACTAAAACATACCTTAACTAGCTGATACGTGTCATTAGGTAAACTGCATTCAAGGTGAACCCGTAAAAGACTGGCATTCATAGTTTCTGTCTGCAAGAAAGAAAAGTGAAGAAAACATCAAACATATGTTTGTTGCGTTATATGTAAAGTTATATCAATCCAATTCACATACCATAATTTATAAAGATAACAGGACAGCTTCCTCATATACATAACACAGCAATGAAAAGAATTTTTTAAACTAATATAATTACTCTGTACAGTAGTCCAGCAATCAGTCTCCAAATCTCAGGACTCCATCAATATCTACCTACTTATCAAACTATTATTACACATGATTATTAAATATTTATATTCAATAGCATTAGCATGAGAACTCTTACAAATTTTCTTATGCCAAAAACTGTATTCAACTGGGCCCTTGTGTGCAATCTAAAAGCTTATTTCCTTGTTCTCTGTGTATTTTCTTGCTGATTGGATACTGAAATACAGTATCTAGGCCAAGAACATAATGCTTCTTGGACATGGTCTGATACATAGGCTTTATGCCAAAATGGACAGACAGAAAATACTTGTTTTGCCTTTTTATTGACTAGAATGGGAAAAGAAAAGAAACGAAAAGAAAAGATGACATTGACTATGCCAGCTTGTAAAGCCCTCATAAATCTAATGGGGCAACAGCACTGACAAAGCCAAGTATAGTTCATGAAAGCTATCTGGAAATCTGCACTGCCAAATTGCTTGCACAAACTGCGCAGCCACTATATCTTGATTATAAATTAAATTAAGAAAAAAAAAAGGCACCAAATGGCAGAGCTGTCACTATATCACTGCCTTTCTTACAGCCAAATTTCATGCTAGATTTGAGATTGATGTGGAACCTTCACCCCCTGTTTCTCTTGTGATTCTGAAATATCTGAGCAGGGTATCTGCAGGTTCAGGTTTTTGAAGGTGTTAATGAAACTGACTTTAAACAATTTCAATAATTTGATGCTGAAATGCAAAACTGAAGAAAATTTGGAAGGTATCTAGCACCCTATTTCATACCTTTTAAGGATAGGAAAAAGGGGACAAGCAGGGGCATATGAGTAGAGACATTTAGCCCACATGTGGCATTTCATGGGGTCTAGTTTCATAAAAGTACTGCCAAAAGGAAGTCAATATCTGCATTCCCAATTCAACAGGATTTCATACCAAAATGACTGAGGCTTCACACAAGAGGGCGATGTAGCCCCTGCAAAGGTGGTTAGTGGTGACCCAAACCCTGTCCCCAGCACAGCTTTCTGGTTGACTCCAACCCCTGCAAAGTCCTTTCTTTTTTTACAGATGTTTTTGTCCTTATCAAATTGTGTGAGCAGAAAAAAAACCTCATTTGATTTCAAAACATACACTATTTCCTAACCTCTCACAGTCATGGCTGCTAGTGGAGTTTTAACAAGATAGTAAGATTACAATTTGGGGGTAATTTTCTGATCAGATAAAACTTATTGCTTAGACTTCCCTTCTCAGTGCTTTTTGAAAGAAGTGAAGAACTTGTAATTTAAATTAAGACCCTACACCCCTATTAAAAAAAAAATCAGCTAACTATCTTTTTCCAGCCTTTGTTTTTCTTGACCTGGCATAGATCAAACATGGGAACTGCTGTCACCTTAAAATTGAAGCTTCTAATGTACAGAAGGGGAAAAAATGCTACTGGGGTGCATTTGCTGTTGATCTGTTTTCTAGGGGAAATTTTTATTTCTTTGTGAAGCTATCTTCAGAACAGGAAACGGGTTTGCATTTCTCTAAAGTAGACAGTAATGCCTAACTGTCATACCCAGTATCTTACAGCACCAGCAGGATGGCTCTGAGTTAACCCTAAAGAGAAGATAACGCATCTGAGAAGAAAACTCTGTCAGAGGCAGAGTTTCCAAACAGACAAATCCACGACCATCTCCCAGCAGTGGAAGCACTCCATTTTATACTGTAACTATCACTGCTAATGAATCAGAGCAGAGAGCTGAGTTATGCAGGAAATGTTTGTAGAAGAGGCAAATTGGAAAGGAGAGGCAGAGGAGGGATATCTCAGAAAGAGCTCTGCAAAGCATTGCCACTTAATTAACTGCTAACTCTATTTTGTATTAGGTACTCAGGCATACATACTTGAATGTACACACACACTCAGCACCCACAAATCCTATATGAACTGAACAAAGACAATTGATAGAAGCCACACAAATTAAATTCTTGACAGCTCTGGTAAGTTCTCAAATTTAAATTTTAAAGAAATAGAGGCCTCTTTCAACAAAACCCTAAAAATCTGAACCATGCAGTTTGCAAGGAGTCCCACTCCTGACAAGGGCTAGGATTCTCGCTGGGGACAATAGAGTAGGCAATTACTTAGAAAACAATTCATCCATCAATGAGGTCTCAATCACACATAGCTCTATAAAAGATTTCCAGATAAATTCTTGCATCATTACCACTACTGTAGAGTTCAAATCACTTCCCGGAGTTTGGCTACAGTATCATTAAAAAAGAACAACACTGAACAAGCCTCCTCTTCTTCCTGTAGGCTGATCCCTCAAAGTTCCTGTCCTGGATGGCTCCTGGCCCTAAAGTGGTATTTCCACTCTGAATGGTGTTAATAAGCTGTCCCTGTAATAATGATTCAGCAGAATTTCATCAGTTTTTTGCAGGCAGTTATCAGGACAGCACACCAAGAAAGCTCTACTGTCTTCCTTCCTCCGCTCTCCACGCCCAAGCACCATACTTGGACCTGTTTGCTTCTCTGATCCTCTGCCCACCAGTGCAAAACAAAGCTTAAGGAGTCTTACATTCCTGCCAGTACTTGCAGTACTTCCTAAGCCATTGGTTCATAAACTTAGCACTTTGCTGACTTCCTAGAGGAGTTCAATCTGTGTCTCCTACGCTAAGACTCCTCCACTGACATCTCCACCATCCTGAACACAGCGAGGCAGTGATGTAGCTGCCCTCTCAGTGCTGTCCAAATACTAAACAATGCCAAAAACCAGGCAACTATAGCAAAGACTACACCCAGAAGCTGCATAAACAAAGATGACCTATATGGGCTCCACCATCTGTTACGGCTTAGTGGTAACTAGCCACTGCTGAGTGGCCACGTGGACGTACTACGAATTCACAGTGTGGGACACAGCTCTTCTCTCCTCCCAGCAAGTGAGCCACGAGCCCAGAAATCCTGGGATCTGGGACCACAGGCAGAGCATGCCAATCCCAACCCTTCAAGAGCTGAAACGGTGAAAAGGGTTTTGGAAAGATGGAGACATTCAACAGTAAGAAAGGCATGTTTGCCTTTTTCTTTTCTTATTAAGCACAAAAGTTTCTGCTTAAAAACATGTGGGAATGAAGGAGAAAAAAGAAAGGCCTTTGTGCTTTGCCCATTAAAAAATAAAAACAACACACAAAATTCATTTTTTCACAAAAAATTCAAACACAAAACTGTTTAATTTTGTATTTTCAATGGAAACACTACCGTAAACTTCCATCTATAACCTCCAGGTATATGCTATATTTCCAACACAAATAGCCTACAGTGACAAAATTTTACCCATACTCCTATTTACAATTCTGGCCTCGACCTTCAAAATAAATTTTTGCAAATTGAAGAAGCTACAAAAAGAGTGGTTAATTTGGTGAAGAAATGGACAGCCCATTACCAAAGATACTACAGAGTATGGACTCTTCAAGCTTGGCAATGTGAAAGTTCTGATGCCACCTACAAATGATTCTGAGTATAAGCATCAGAAGCAGGAAGAGTTACATAAATGAAAAGTGCATCTCAATACATAAAATAGCCACAAAGTAGTTTAAATTGGAAGTCAGGTATAGGTTTCCAACCACCAAAGTAGTAAGAGTAAGTATTTGGGGTAACAAGGCCTCCAGTAATTCTGATAAATCACTTTACCTAGCACATGATGGGACTAAATGATGTCAAAGCTTTTTTGGCCTTGTTGACCAAGGATGTCAGTATTACTGAACAATTTAAACACAACCACCTTTAAAACAGAAGGCAAAAAACAGACACACAGCATGCAGCTCTCTGTCTGAGGTTTCCAAGCAGTATCAGTGGACTCCAGAGGTAAGGACACCTTCAGTGTTTCAAACTAAATACTGTCGCCCAAGGTTAGAACTCAATCATCCCAAGGTGAAAAGGGATGTGTAAATGAGGCTTATGCTATCCTGAATTTATTCAAATAGGTATTTTATGTCAGCTAAAAATAAACAGGGGAAATGTGCACAGCTAAGTGAGTATGACTGGTTTGTTTTAAATACTTTTCCACTACAAGACTCCATTCTATGTGTAATAGTGATGTATCCATCAGTTTGCCCTTGTGTAGTCACTCACTCAAACCTCAACCTCTCTTCCTTCTACATCTTCTGAGCTTAAAATATAAACTGGACAAAACAGCATGACACCAAGTTTTTTAATGAGATCTCGATCAGAACATAAGGAAGATGAACTGAAGAAGGCACTTCTGGAGAGGACAGCTAGCTGCAGCGAAACATTCTTCTCAGAGGACGCCAAACTCAAGCCATAAACTTCTTTCCAGTATTTAGATCTTGTCTATCATCTTCAGCACTGAGGAGCCCATCCCACTGCTGCAGCATTTCTGCTCAAATTGATAACATGCAGTGAAGAGTGTTTCCTCAATTACAGCACAGCACAGAAAAATTACACCCAGAGCTTGGAGAATTGAGTCAACACTCTCTCCCGCCTCATGTCCTACAAGATTAGTGCCAGGTGGTACCATGCTGCACTGCTAAACATAACCTCAAACTTGTACTCCACACAAATAAAGCATGGGATAATGTTTATCACTCTACAGTGAGGAAAATGTCAAATGTTCCTCAAAGCTTCTCCACCCAGGAATTCAGAGTGAACTGTAAAAAAGCATGTATGCAACTTTCAGATACTACCTGACAACATCCTACTGAACCAGATGTCAAGATGCAGATATAAACAGCATCAAAAAAACCCTTCTCAGTTCTAGCACCCCAAATTGCAAAACCTGAAGAAGCAAAACCTTGCTTCCTTTCCAAGGGTCGGCTTTCATATGTCCACAAGCAAGCACAACTGTGTGACTACAGGGAAGAGACTGGTATGGAGGTAAAGAAAGGGAGAGAAAGAAATTGTGCATTAATGTTGGATAGAGCTAAGATTAACCTAACATATACATAGCAGACTGAAAAATACAATCTATGCTGGTAATTTTTCTCAGGTAGAAAAGAAGGCACCACAAAGGTAATAAACGCAGCTTACATTTAGACAAAGTATTAAATTTTGTTACATGCTAAGGTATTCTAAGTATGCTTTTGGAAAAACAATGTCTGTGTATAATACAAAAGGAAATCTGAAAGATCAGTTTTTCAAATTAATGATTCACTTGAGAGGTTCTGTATGGACTGGAAGATTATAAAAATATCTGCAACTGCAACCGAATGGCAGAAATCATTAAATTTCTTTTAACTCAAATATTTACGCCTCATAAATTCAGCTTGCTGTGCTCTCCAGAGCTCCTTGTGAAGATGAGGCAAACAAAGCTGGTGTCTTCAGCACTGACAGGGGCAGGGAGGGATGCTGCAGCCTGACTCCCAGCTCCCATTCTCATCTATGCAGCATTCCATGCTTTTCAACTGTGGCTATCTGCTCGTGCAGCCCTGCTGTAAATTCGCATGGGGAACAGCCCAGAAATAAAAAACAGAACAAACCAATACAGCTTCCTGCCCTTCTTGATTTTATGGTATAAAGTTTATTTTCCTGTTTAAGGCAGACTAAGTTTCCAGTTCAGTCAGAGCAGAGCCTCACAAGTTTTGCCAGCCCAATTTAGAGGACACCCCACCACATCAGTAGGAAGAAAAAGTGTGAATAGTTTAAATGCCAAAGCCTGTCTCAAAAGCAGCTGACCACAGTAACCCTGTATCTTGCAATCTCTCTCCTGCAGTCACTGGTACTCAGATTTTTTTGCTGATGTTCCTTGCATCTCAACAGCCTGAGGCCAAAATTCTCTTGTGGTTAAACAGACTTTTAGGTTTCTGCCCTTGAAAGGTATACCATACCAATGTGTGTGATGCCTGGATGTTCTGAATGTGTGGAAGCAGTAAGTAGGCATTTGCTAGCTGCACTTTAGGTTCTTCTGGAGAAGACATTGGAGTTCCTGTTCCAAAAACCTAGTATTAAAAAAAAAAGGTCATTACATCAACATCTAGAATTTCAGTTATAACAGCAACTTCCAAAACTACACTGCTAATAACAACAACCTTCCCAAAAAACAGATCAGTTTTTCACATTAAATTCTTTTAAAAGATATTAAACGTAAAGTTCCAATGTAGAAAGTTATCATGGACATAAATGGCACTTAAGAATTGTCACTCATTCTGGTACTATTACAAAGACAAAACAAAGCACTCACCAGCAGAGCATCAGGTTATCTCAAAAACAAAACGTATCTACATATTCCTACTATTCTCCAGGCAATTACAATACACGTATCACCATTTGGGAGTGTGGTAATTTCTGAGAAAACTAGAAATTTCTAGTCCCACTGAATACTGAATTCAATGGCTCAGCCTTAAAAATTTAATAAATTTATTTTCTCATTATTTTGGTATTTAAAGACTACAGTGTAAGATGTGGAATTTGGATGCATTTATATTTTGCTCCACCAAGATTAGTTTATGACAATGAGATGCACAATAGCTGGGGAGTGTGGAGCCAGGAGGGATCAAGGAAGCAGGGGATCATTAGAGGCTAAGTAACATTACTTTGGGCTTTTCATTTGTATGCAAAGATTTATTGTTTTTTAATACGAAAAATCCACATCTTATTAAGATGATAACAAAATGCATTCCACGTTCACTGAAGATCTCTGACAACAGATAGAAAATACCAGAACAAAGGGAATACGACTTTTTTTTAATGCAGGTATTTATAAAGTACAAGGTATTTAAAGGTATTTTAATATAATGGTACCTCATCTCCATTTAGGTGATTCTTCTGTACATACTCTTGCATAAATGCATTAGAAACATCAGATGTTTCAAGGCTTTGGGGCTCTCAAGAGCACTGTAACTGTGCATCAAACACTCAAGTCATGCCTCCTTTTGAAACTCTTAAATCTAATGTGAGCTGAAAATATGGACAGCTACTTCCTCTGTCTCTGGTGGCTGGTGAAAATGTCCATAAAAACCAGTCTGCTACTGATTTTTGCAGCAGTCCAACAGGAAACAAACTGATTTTGAGGTGGCACTGACAACTGCTTCCCTGCAACTTGCTGATAAAAGTGAGCTGACTGGGCAATAAATGAAGGGCAAAGGGAGGGGTGAAATGTCAAAAAGAAAAGGTCAATCAATCCATGATGCACTTTTTCCTCATCCTTGATGAAATGTTCATGTCAAATGTGGCACTATCTCTAATAAATACCAGATAAATGCAACATTTGTATTGAAATCTCATGTATTTCAATTGAACTTATCTAAGCTTTTATTTAAGGAGTCTTGTTTTCCAGCACAAGATCAAAGTATATGAATAAAATAGTTTGAAGCTGTCACTCTTTTTAAATCACTGAATTCAGAGTAAAGATTTTTCTTCGTCAAAATAATAAACGCCACGAATTTGGAGTATATAATGTCCCTTATAAAAGTTTTTAAAAGCTAAAGACCTGCTTAAATTCACCAGTTAGTCAGAAAACAGACAGCTTTAAGGCACAACCATTACTTGAGCTTCTATGTTTTAAGGGCCTAAATCTCTCACCCTGTGCTACATCCCAAATGTGTTTACATAAAATCCTGCAGAGTAGCTGAAAACCACCTAAAATATTTCCTAGTGGGTTTTTCCCAACAAATGCATTCCAGCACAGTGCAGTCTAGACTACACTAATATATGAAACTAATTAGACCATGATCTTTTAAGTACACACATACAAATACACTTGGTTTTACTACCACAACCAGCCCCTCTTACAGCAGTAATTTTAACCATATACATGTATGTGATCACGACACTGGCACAATCTGGTAAAAGACATGAAATTGGTAACATTACCCCACCTATTCTGTATCAGAAATTCAATGAACTTTTGAAGTCCCTAAAACTACAAAAATCAATCTTTAAAACACAAGTAAATCCAAAACCCAAGCTAAAAATAAGAGTCGTTCCCTGACAGGAAAAATAAGAGCAGTTACCTGATATGAAAGGACTCCATGAGATGAGGTATTTATAAATAATGAGCTTTCAATACTGCCTTCTTCTGTGGGCAGGAAGACTACTCTGAAAGACATCTTTCCCATTGCTGGAATCACCTGCAGAGATCACAAAGAAGCTTGCTTGGTGCCAGGGATCACACACTCACCACTCAGTCACAGGGCCCAGAGGACACTTCCACATGAACATCCCTACCTGTAAATCCCACTAAGCAGAACCTCAGCGCTGAAAAGTTTCATCTGTGCACAACTCTCAACTCTTACTACAAAGAACTGAGATCACACACCAGCTTGCCAAGTTATGGCTGGAGTTTCTCAGCTAGCATGGGGCATCATCAAGTCAAAGCTTCTTTTTGCATAAGATCTTAACCATGCAGCCTGTGAGCACACAGAAACACTTCCCCACACTGACAGAGATGGCTATTGCAAAGTGAATCAGTGCCCCAGTGATACACAGGCAAATCAGCCAAGCTGAACTTAGGCAACACTCTCAGTAACTAGACAGTCTGCCTGGAAGAACAATGACATTTACGTCTGCACAGTAATACCCATTCAGTTATAGTAAAAGCAAAAATCAGATGAAAACATAATAAAACCCCTTTGGACATCAGTGGAGGATAAAAACTGGGCTTCATCCAACTGAGATCACAGTAATTCATTCTTAACATGCATTATATTGTTAAACGTTGTTAAAAAAAAATCAGAGTTAAAATAATGGTCTTAGATCATAGTGGCAATTATGCCCATAATTGCAATACAAAATACATAAAACATTTCACTGCAGATTTTTCTGACAAATATGCAAGACCATTCAAAAGACTGAAAATTCATGGCTGTAAAACACCAACATGCCTGTGGATTACTGCATAATGCTGCTTAAAGCAGAATGAGATTTAAACAGCCTCTCTAAAACTGAAAAATTCTTCTCTTCCTCTGTTACTGTCAAACACATTTCCTACTGTAGGTTTTGGATGGCTTCTCTCAAACAAGTCTAAGTAGAAGTGAACAAAAAACCACTAGCAAAACAGAAAAAGAGTTGGAGGTCCTACAAAAAAGCACAAAAACACAGAATGAAGAGCTTATGCCAAAGGAAGCACGAAGGCTTGGCACTTGGCCATTACATAGTTTCCAAAAGTACATCAACACTCACCCGGCTATGAGCAGGAGACACATGAAACTGTCTAGTAGCTGTAAACACTGAATTCACTACAACATCTCTATCTCTACTAGGATTGTAGGCATGCAGCATTTTAGCTCTGGGTAACCCAAGTAACCTAAAGCAGGGGAAAAAAAGATAAAAAGATAAATAAATTATTCACTTTATAATCACCAGCAATAAATGAAAGAAGCAATACAAATCACCCTAAAACATGCTGATCTGCAGCAATTACCTAGTTGCAATTAATCTTTGGAAACACATCGAACAAATTTTGCCTTTAGTACACAAAGACAAATATATAACACTGTGATGTGAGGTACACTTAGCCGAAACTCATTGGAGTAACTAGGAGTAACTAGGAGTTAAAGGAAAAAATAACCGTTACAAAGCACAAAAGCTTTGGATAAAAAGGTTTAACTAACTGAAGTTTTGTTTTGCCAGCTAAAGCAATAATTCTCTCAAGGCTTTTGCTTTAGGTAGTACATCCTAAACCCCAACATCTTAGACATTCCTCCAGTGCATCCTCTGAAATATTCCCTTAACTCACAAGGGGACTGTGTTTCTTTATGGTTACTGATAAAAGGCTGAACAATTATGAACAATTTTTTAAGTTTCCTTAAAGGAGAACTATGAAAAATCTCATTTATTCTACCAGTATGTTTTGCTTGGGACTCTCTGGATTTTGTTACCAGAATTTAAAGGAAATAACAAGTTCTTCCTCCACTAGAAAGGCAATCTTTCAAAAAATGAACAACCAGCGTGAAACAATTATTTGGCATCCATGCAGAATCACCTGAAATGTACATGCAAAATGCATTATATTCCCTATTCATTGTTCCTCCTTCTCAGAACTATGTTGATTTTAACTTACAAAACACTGCAAGGCAAGAAATGCACTTTCAGCTCTGTGGCAATTACTTACTACTTCTCTATTTTTCAGATGATGACATGATCCCAGCTAATGCTTTTTATCCAAATGGAGCCCAGTATAGCTGTTCCTCCACACTTCATTATTAGCCAAAAATAACAATAATGTAAGATACTCACTGCATTCCAAAATGCAGAACTGATGGGTGAAAATGTAAAGCCTTCCCATTTGGAGGCATCTTTGCTGAGAAGCTGAAAAGAAGGGAAAAGAAGTCACAATTAATATTTAGTGGGCATGATGCTACAATCTGCAGGGAAGGAAGATGCATTACAGGCTCTTAACTCTTTTTATTCTGAACCTCCCTTTCCTGCACAGGTCTCTAGAGTCATGCTGGCACAACTGTTCATGGGGCTGTGCATTGGGCTACAGAGAGAAAACAACTGGGAAGAGTCCTGAGGAATGAAAACTACATCAGCACAGAGCAGATCCCCAGTCTCACAATTAGATATCTATGCAAGCACTGGTACGAGCACACCTGAGAGATGCAGAGGTAGAGGAGTATATAGCAGCTTGGGAAAAAGCAGAGATGAAAGAAGTGCTTCTATAGCTGTGGCTTTAATGCAAAAGACAGCCTGTTTCTTCTATGCAGAAGAGAGTAATAAATACTGTGAAGCACATACATCATCTTTCTTTTGCCCTACAAAAAGTCACAATAGTTCCCATCAGTTCTAGCACATTTTCAGCTTATTTCAACATTACTCAATGCCCTGTAACATAGAAATTCCACAGTATCTTCACCATTTTCTCCATTAAAACCTGTCTTCCACGAGTCCCAAAAACCATGGTGGTAAAAAACAAGCCCAGCATTTGTTTATTTTATCTGCATACCCAGCACTACTCTGTGAAAAGGTTCCCCAGAAGCAGTCTGCACGCTGAGTAGCCAGAACCAGTTTAATCTTTACTGGATGATGCTAATAAGGATCCTAGCAAGGATTCCCTCATCCCTCTGAGAAGAGAGGGATGGACTGTGCTCTCATTAGTTATCCAGCTGCTTTGCACAATTTGTGGTAGTATAGTCAATTTGGTCCCAATTTTAAAATGAAGTTCTGTGACATTACACCTTTAATATCTCTCTATAGTATGTATATAATCCTGCTGTTATATTCCAAAGCTATAGGTGTCACAATTTATTACCAGTCATGAAAAATAATGCTTATTATCACGAAAACTTTTATTAAAACATACATACAACACACAACTTTTAAGAAAACATAGAATCATAGAAGGGAGAGAACTCTCTCAGTACCATAGCAGGTGGAATGCAATATCTGCAGGTAGCATTCCTGAGGAGCTGCTAGTGACAGTCTCCTTTCCAACCACGTTGTCTCTGCAGCAGCCAGCTCTTGTTGCATTCCTAGAAATACTGCAGTAACCAGCACCTTCCTCCCCTTCCAAAAATCAGCCTCAGGTACATACCCAGAAGTTAAGTCTGAGTACTGTTGCAAACACATACAAATTAAAATTACTACTATAGTAAAAGCCATCGATATTTGAGGAAGACATGTTTCTTAAAGGCCCTCAGATCCTTTTATTGTACGCATACACATAAACAGCAGAATAAAAGTAAAGACACTGGTTAATGCACTAGAGTATGACCTTAAATCTCACCATTGCTTAAGTTTCTAGCATCTTACAGGTACTGCTGAAATATCTCACCAGAAAAATCTCTGCTGACAACAGAAAGAAGTTGAGTGTCTCTCTCTGCCAATTCATGTAATTTGCAGTAGCTCTCCAAGCCTTACCCTCCTTCTGAGGTATTCTAGCGGCATCTGCTCTTTTCCTCTCAGTTCTCACTCTTTGCAATAGGTACCAAATGCACCAGCTGGGGGCAAATCCAGCAGTGGATGTAGGAGACTGCATTTCATCTGGTCTAGGTGAACACGGCCATGCTGTAGCACTGGCTCTTAAAAATGAGCACTGTATTGCTGTTCAACCAACCCTCTACTAGTCAAAAAATGGGAAAAGCCCTATGACAGTAGCAGCAGGAGGATCCCAGGGGTGCCGTTTATTCCTTCTGGAGAAGGCAGCCTGGACCTTGCACGGCTGCAGCCAAGCCTCAGTTAACGACCTGTGCAGGCTCCGAGCGGCTCCTGAGCATGGAGAATCCCTGCACACCACTGGACCAGGAATGGTCCCATCATTACAAGACATCCAGCTTCTGCTTTGCACCCCACAAAAGCTGCCAAATCACTGCAGGCTCCTGTCTGGCCCTGAAAGCAGAAGAGGCACATTCCTGTGGCACCGTGCCCATCACCCAGCCCACTGTCCAGCTCCAGGGTGTCTGCACCGCTGATCAGCGGCCCCCAAGCAGTGCCAAAACATAACCTGAGAGCTGGGCTTCTTCAACAACAGAACTGGTGGAAAGAGAAATACCACTGCTTTGGGTTGGTTTTTTTTCCCTCAAGGGAAATGATGACAGGTTGGAATAATGGGAATGGGCAGGAGAAGGTTCTGCTCACAGCACTCGAACAACTAGGATGCCCTTTGAAGTGCATCACTGTACAGAGGAAGAGACAGGCCCATTACAATAGGAGTGTACTTCTCCAGTTACTGTCTCTAAAGGGCAGCTGGAAGCTGGCAAAACCTGGCAGAACACCATTCCACATCCCCACGCTCCAAACACAATTCAGATCTCTGAGGAATCTGACACTGAAATAAACACCAAGGCAATTTACTGAGACATTTAAAATTTGAAGTAATTTTTAACAAAAAAATCTACTTTTTTTTCTCTAAGAACATCATCTCATCAATAGATTCACCTCAAATTATGTGAAAAATTGCTTTTAGCTACAGATGACATGTCCAAAAATGTACATGGATCCTTTCATGAGAATGTCACAGGCTTGGGAAAGACAGAAATAACTGCCTAATAATGGAAGTCTTGAAACAACAAATGTAGAGAAACAGGCTCCTTTACAACAGAAAAAGCCTGGTTTCCAGCTACTCTTTCATTGCTTTTAAAATCTGCTAACATCCCATTAAGCGTGCCATCTAACAAAGCTGGACCCCATGCTCCATGGCATCTCTTTTTTTGGCAGACTAGTTGAACAACATCTTCTGAAAGGCAGATTTTGATGGAGCAGTTCAATTCCAACATTTCAGAGGACACTTTCAAGCACCAGTGAACTGAAGGAGAAAGAAACAGAAGAGGGGAAGGAAATTCTTGGCAATTATTTTGCATACTCAGTATGCATCAAAAACCTAGTTTAAATGGTGCTGTCACTGCTTTGGGTTGGAACAAATCAGTGCTCTTCCTCCTCTCCATGCTCTTCCTCCTCTCCATCCACACAATATATTTAAAATCCTGACACCCTGAACCATCTATTTCCAGGAAAAAAAGAAAAACTGAAACACTGAGGAGGTTGGGGAGGGCACCACATGGTCACCCAGAGCCCCAGGAAGATTTGGGGACAGGTTCTGGCAGGACAGGTGAGGGTGAGCCCATGAAAACTTCAGTTCACCACCCTCACTTGCAGAAAACACCCAGTAGAGAGAGACAAATCCCACGTGTGCACACAACCATCAGGAATGCCTACTGGGGAGAAAGGTGGATGTGGAGCTGAAAAAAGAAGGCTGGAGAAGTGGTGGGGTAAGGAAGAGGGGTGACACCAGGGGAGAAGAGCAGGATGGAGGAATACAAGCACCATTAATCACTTGTGCAAGCAGAGGAACATGTAACTCTAGGGCAGCATTTTTAGGGGATTTTGTTGTTTTTTAGAAGGTGCATAAGCTGTAAAATGTTAAGCTACCATATTCCCTCCACTAAGAAGCCCCAGAGGTGCTTGAACATGGAGAAGTTCCAGCCTTTCACAATGTTTCCTGCTTCAGGAAAGAACATTTTGTCGTGCTGTTGATGTGGGACTAACGAAAGGAGATGCTAATACAGAGATGCTGAGAGCACTGTTGAATATAGCATTGAAATTGTTTTGCCCTTGCTTCTTTCAGTTCTGTTAGTCTGTGATTTATTAAGTAAATACAGGTAAACAACCAGGTTAGTATTTACAGTCCCAAACCCTACTATTTTTATGCAATGTATATTACAAACATGTGTTTGAAATAAGCAAAAGCCTTATACTTCCCACAAAGTCCAACAGAAATAGATCATTTTTCACAGGAGATTTATTCCTACTTCACTGGTCAAAATCACAAGAGAAATATTTCTCCTAAAAAACCAAAGAGAAGAGGAGATCCAATCTGAATAAATTGTTGGAGATTGCACTGGGGTTTTTGTTTGGTTTGCCTTTTTTTTAAAATGAAATTTTAAAATTCAGTTAATTCATCTGATTATACAGATAAAACACTCAATCTGCAGAATAAGCTGCATTTGACCACAAGTGAAGGACATGTCCTGGAAGGATGTTTATCCCAATATTGCATTTTTTTCTATTAGCTCCTTTAAGTCTTCCTTGTATCTTTATTTCTTCACTCGGATTGATTACTTGATACTATCTTAGCATGCACATTATCTGATGATTCAGACAGCAACATCTGTAGTTGAAAATAATCACAAATGCTACTTAGTTCCCTCTCTTCTTCCTTCCTTTTTGTACGCTTTATTCACAGCACATGCTGAAAAAAGCAAGTCGGGGAAAGGCATTTTATTGTCAGGTCTTTTGCTTTATGGCTGCAGGGTTTTCTTGGAAGCAGCAGGCAAAAAGGACTGGATTCTTAAACATACAAGAGTTCCTTTTTAAGTGTATCTGTTTAGGCAGTACTTTTCTATTTCTCAGTATACTGATAAAAGTAAAATTTTTCTGATGTTGAGCATTTTGACACTTTGCATCACCAGTGCAGTGATCTTAATGAACCCACAAGATGAGGTTTTGAGATATGAAAGCGTGTATATATTGTACAGGAAAGTACATTTTTTTACGCAGAATGAAATAGGGAAAAGGAAATAAAACCCCTCATTTACTGACTACCTTTAGATTCATTCCTCTAGACTACACCTGATAAAGAAAATACAGAATGGAACACATAGGGAAACAACTAAAGCCAGATACTTTTAATCATTCTGATTGAAGCTGATGCAAAAAAAATATTTTGACAAATGAGAACTGGTAATTAAGAGGTAACAGACACAAAAATAGAAAAGGCAGCTGAATCAAAGTCTTACACAGAGCTAATACAAAGCTTTGGTTTGTCACATCCCTAGTCCCTCTCTTCTCTCAACTTCCCCTTTACCAAAGGCAGTAAAACCAGCAACCAGTATTTGGAACACTAAAGTGCAGCTCCTGAAAGACACACAGTGCCTTTGAAAGAGATTATGAAATTGTTTGGAAATATATAATTAAAACTTGAGTTTACTATCAAGGCAACTCTGCCAACACCAGAAACAGGAACGGTTTATGCATATGATTTTTTTTTTTTTTTTTTTTGGTAACCTTAACTTCCTTCCTAGAGACAGAAAGAGTCCTCTGAAACCAGGAAATTGTCCAGCTTGCAATAACTCTGCACCACTCATGGGCAAGCCATAGATGGTGTGTCCCTGTGGGGCTTTGGCACCTGGAGAAGAGCAGTCACACTTGCCACCTCAGCTCCAGAGACTTACAGGACTTCTCCTGAAGCCCGGTACCGACCTGTGGCAACACATGAACCATTCAGTCTTTCAAGATATATATATTTTTTTTTTTTTTTTACTTTTTAAAGAAAAAGAACAACCAACACATAAAAGAACACAAATGAGAATTTTGAACACTGGAAACCTAGAAGTCCCAAAGGCTCCCTTATTTTTAGCACCACATTTTTTAGGGAAGAGAGGGAGGACTGACTCACTGCTTCTGAATGCTTGAGATTTGTAACCCATCATCAGGAATTCACTTACATGCTTTACCAGAGAGCTGTGCTGCTTCTGGAAGAATTTTTTTTTTTTCAATGTGAGGGCAATGAGGCACTGCAACACATTGCCAGGGAAGTTGTGGGTGCCCCATCCCTGGAAGTGTTCAAGGCCAGGCTGGACAGGGGCTCTGAGCAATCCAGCCTAGTGGAAGTGTCCCTGCCATGGCAGGGGTATTTGAACTAGACTGAGGTCCCTTCTAATCCACTCTACAATTCTGTGAGAAGGATGGTTGCCTTTATTTCCTCTGAACCACAGTGTGTACATCAAGGACTGAATCCCAGACTGTGGAAAGCAGGGAAGGCCAAAACAATGTTACCTATTATGTGCATGCATACCTGCTATTTTGCATGTTTTGACTACAGGAAAATAGGCAAGGAGAGCTAAACCAGAAGAAACCAGTGAAATGAATGAGACAAACTCTCTAAAAACAAATCCCATAATTTATGGCATAATTTAAGGAGGAAAGCAAATCTATCAACCTTTTCTTTTTTATTTCTTAAACTACTAAAGTTTGAAAAGCAACACATAGCTAAGACCTGCACACAAAAGTTTCAACAAGCTGACGACTTATTTAAATAAGGCAGTAAAATAAAGCTGTAGGTAAGCCTAGCCTGTGTAAAGCAGAAATCATTCTGTTACTCCCACTTGGTCCCTCATGCATTGCTCTCCTCCAGCAATCTCCTTTGCTCCATACTCTAGCCCTGGTGTTTCCACAGCCACAGGTTCCCTTCCTGAGCAACCTTCTCTCCTTTCACTGCCTGTGGTCCTCCTGTTTCAAACTGAGTTCTGCAATACCATTTACACCAATCATTTGCACAGCACTTACCTAAGCCAGCAGTGCTTCAGTTTTATTCATTACAAAACAACAACAAAATTGCAATGATCAAACCCAGGAGTATCTCATCCTATAGGCCTTAAAGCCACATTTCTCAATGGGGTGTAAATGGAAGGACAACACACATTAAAAAAACCTAGTTTTTCTCTCTACCCTCACAACCAACTCCAAAGAAGTTAAATGCAAACCACAATAAAAATGAGATTAAGACGCGCAAAGAAATCTAGGGGAGATGATCAGTGAGGGACAGAGTGCTATAGTGAACATCTTGGTAAAAAAAAAAAAAAAAAAAGGCTTTTTTTCCCAGCTGCACCTGTGGTTTGCATTTTAGTAGCAGGAGCAGCACAATAAAGCATGTTTAAGAGTAAAATGGAATTACTCCCTCACATAAACCAGTCCCCAAATTTTGAAATAACTGGAATCTGTAGTAAATTAAGACATTAATTCACAATGACTTGACATAATCTGAAATCATTTTCTGAAATCTCTTCTTTGAAATCCTTCACTCATCCAAATTTCAAGCAACAACCAGCACTGTCTAGAGATGTTCCAGGGGTACCATGTACATTTTGGGCATCTTGGACAGACAGGAACTAAGTTCCTTGCTTTGGATGACTGTACAGGGCCCACCAGTCCAAAATGCACATACACATTTTCCCAAATATCCTGCCAGGCAGAACATCTACCTTCATTTTACTTTTGGCTTCATATAATTCAACAACTGCCTTCACATTCTGTCATATTTCATGAGGTAAACTCTGATAACTGCTCTCAAATAAAACCTTTAGCTTGCCTTTCTCTTTTTTAAGCTTCTTTACAACTTACCCTTTTCAAAGAAATCAGCAATCTTCCATTAAAATTAAAATTAAAACTGCAGAAACAATGCAATTTACTCCTTTCTTTTTCTAATTTCTTCCCAAGACAAATTAAAAGAGCCACTTGTCCAAGACAAATACGCAGTTTTGGCTCCATCAGAAGCTTTGGTATTCTTGACGTTTTGTCTTTATCGGGTCCTGAACTTGTGGGATTTTAAGAAAATACTGAGTTTCATGTCTCTTTGAAGACTGCTTCTAGCCCGTGAGTTTGCAAAAATAAAACCAAAACTCACAGAGGCAACTCACGCTATTTCTTTTTCCTTTTTAAACCTCAAAACCTTTTAGCCAAATTCACTTTTTTGCATAATTTGCTTACCCTCTAGTTGCCAAACCCTCAAAAAAACCCCTAAGAACATTTAAACTGGCTACATAACACAGGCTTGCTCTTCAAAAAATGCCACTAATATCACAAATAATTGCTGAGATGTTAATTTTTGCCTATCTTACTCAATTAACTAGAATGAACAAATGCAGTCAAACCTGAAGCACTCTGGCCTATTTAGCACACGTACAGAAACGGCTGCTTTTTGAAGAACACTCCTCAACTCACACAACTCGAAACCCCTACAAGAGAAGCTATGAGTCTCTCCACATCTCTGAAAAATCAGGTCCCCCAGCCACACTCCTGCCCAGCAGCTCTGAACTGAAAATAAAACATTTTCAAGTGAGATGTGCTGCTCACAGCCTTTTCCAGACACTTTGAAAACACGAACCCTAGAGAAAGGGTACACAGAGAAGTACCTAGAGAAAAGGCTTCCACGGTGTCACCACGCTGCCTTCTCCGGCTAAAAACAAAGTACTAATGCAAGCCTTGAGCTGAAATACCATGAAATTTAAATGACTGTTCCCTACCCACAGTCTTCAAAGCCTTTTATTGGAAGCAGTCAAAATTCACAGCATAGCCCCATGAAAGAGGCAGGATAAAAGAACCTTTAAAACGTCAGAAGATAGGGCACAAACCCACCGGCTTTTTACCTAAGAAGAACACAATTATTTTTACTTACTAGGTAGCAAAGCCTTTATTTCTGTCCTTGCAATTGCAAAATGACAGCTGAAAATTTCAGTGGGAAGGGCAGTTTTTAAGCACAGTCCTGTACTAACATAATTACAAACTGAACAAAACAAGAGGCAGGTATTTCAGAAGAAACACATTCTATCACACCTGCCTCGACTAAACTAATTCCCACAAAAGTAACAGTGAACGTATTTGCTTTTCCTGCAGCGTGTCTACAGAACAATTACCAGTAAAGAAGGAAGAGATCCAAGTGACCTCACCAGGACCTCACCTTTTTAAACACACCAACTGCAATTCTGTTTAAAAATAAAAATTCATTTCATCAAGCACACCCAATTTTGCTCAAAAACTCTCCCCAAGCTGAAGAGCAAAGGGCCAACTTCTGTTAAGTAAGTAGCAACCCTTACTCCTTCAAGTGTTTTACTTTCACATGCCAGGGAAACTATTTTTCCTCCAGGTCTGAGAATCTGACTCCTGCCTTGAGAAAAGCAGGACACATTGACAGGAAGCAGTGTGGGGCTGCAAAGCTCACAGCAATAGGAAGTTACATTCTTGTCAAATTTCATTGCACCAAGCCATTTCCTTTCTCTACATCAGGCACAGCCAAAAGTTTCTATCTTGACAGAAACCACTTTAAGTTACAGCAGTTCAGCAAAATGCATGAAAAAGCTCTGTGGTCACTGATAAGCTTGACCTGCTTAATAACTGAGAGTGATAATCTTCCTACGGTAATTAAGAGTGATAATCTTCCTATGGGAGTTGCCTTTTGCTGTTTTCTACATTAATCCAAGCCTTTTAGTTTCTTTTTATAATGAAAGAGTACAGGTCTGTAGGACAGCATGCATTTGCCCGCTGGAGCTCAACAGCCCATAGGACATCTTTACACTGAACCCATTAAGTGCCAAAAATCCCACTATCCTTCCCTGTGCCCTGCCCCTTCCTGGGAAAAGAAAAAAAAAGAACGCTAACTAAAAAGGAAACTAAGCAAACACAAGAAAACTCAGACACAGGACTTCAAAAAGTAGTAACTCCTGCTTTTAATTTATTCTCCTTGATCTGGATATTGCACCTATACCAGTTTCCCTGAAAAGAAGTTACAGAAAAATCACTAAGATCACGTCTCAAAGCTACAAAAAATATCCAATAGTGGAAAACATCGATCTGGACTTTGCATTTTTTCCTCTTTTGTGAATTTCAGCTCAAACTTTTAAAAACAAAGTACAGTCTTTGAGCATCAACCTGTAAGAATAGTAATTTACCCATGAGCATTCAATACCATGCCTTGTTTAGGCCAGAGTATGAAGACAGACAACCAAAATGAGCTCAGTATGGAAAACTGTACAAGTTATCTCCACAGAACTTCAACAGGCAGCCTTAAATGCTACAAGTGCAAAAAAAAGCAAACAGCCCAATATACAGTTTCACTGCACTGGCAGTACAAACTGATAAGATGCTGGGGAAGTCCCTCAAAAACTTAAAACCATGCACCACTTGCAAAACCCTTTCACCAAACATTTGCTTGAGTAATAGACCAAGACCAGTTTTCTCAGGGCTATGTTTCAGTTTTATAAGGACAAAAGTTATTGCCACTATTAATTGCCAAATTTGTTAAAAACTTGATTATCTCCTCTAGCAGATGAAACTTTATACAAGACTCTCTGAAGCATCTCCAAATGCTTCAAATTTGTTACCAAAAAATTAAACTATGTAAGTTTTCTAAAAAAATACATAGTTTTTCACGTTACTGAAAGCTATACTATATGAATGTGAAAATATGATGCAAATAAAAATATAAGGAGAAGAAGCAAGGCTACACTTCTCTTACAGGTACTGTAAGTGTGGTGCTGCAGGGGGAAGCTGTGGTCACACAGTCATCCTACACACAACAGGGAAACTAAGCTGCTCCCCCACACCCCAAGGGCCATTACCAATCTTCAGGATGAAAAGTTAAAGTCACCAGCCAAATACCAGCAGTGAAAAAGTAGCTTCAACTCCAAACCACCACCACCATCATCTCATAGAAGCATCACTCTCTCATTTTTGCTCTCCAACCCCTCCCAGTTAGGATGTATTACATCCACTTCAGGTCTCCTCCAAATGTTTCAGCATCATTTGACAAAGCTTTCTGTTCTGGTGCACTAATTCACTCAATCTATACCATATGTGACATGTGGTATTTCCTTCAGACAGGACACAAAATACAGAATCTTATGAAGAACCTCCCTCTTAAAAATAGCAATAGAAAAAGTACAAGCTATTTTACTGTTCACTGGCATTTTATTAACTGACAGCACTGTGCATTTTCACCATCATCTCTATGCTTCAATACTACAGTCATATAAACCTACTCTCACATGAAGAGCTTTTCTCTTCTAGATTCCCATACAAAACCCTGGTTATACTTCAAAGTACATCCCTTCCTGCAGACAGAAAAAGAAAGAGGAATCCTCCACAGTGCTAGATCATTTCCACTTTTTCACCTAAAACCAGTAAACCCCCATGGTGACAGGATACCACTGTAGACAGCCTGCAGAATTTCCCTGGTTGCCCCTTTTGAAAAGGGCAGCTCGCTGAGCTCTCCTGACTTGTGTCACTCGTCACTCTGGTTGTGGTGTGCAAAATGGAAAGACAGCTCCATGACTTAGTGCTATTAATAAAAACAAGCATGCTCACGGTGTGTTTGTGACCTACTCCTAAGTACTACTGCATATTTATAGTTCACTAGATTACCTTGTTAAAGGAAACACGCAGATATGAAAAAATTTATACCAGAAAATTCAAACTGGCAAAAAAACAAAAAATAAATTTGCATTACCAGGATTAGTAGTTGTAACACTTATTGCAGAAACCACTGGGTCCTTAAAAAACATCTGGGATCTGTTGAAGCCAATGCACAGCATATGCTGTCAGACAGTTTCTTCTGATGTACAAAATGCTGCAGCATTCTGCTATTATACAACGCAGAACCATATGAAACACACCCTGTTTCACAGGTTTATTAACAAAATGTCTACCACCAGAGAAACCTCAGGCATGTTATGGCTCTGAATTCCAGCAAGGGGCACCTAAAGTCCACAAGTTAACATTTCCTTCCTTCAGCAAGATAGCTGTGAAGAAAGGAAAAGGAAGAAAATAAGCTGAAAACAACCCCAGCAGGGAGTCAGCTTTTGATTATTTTATATCCGCTAAAAAAATACTTGAAATCAAGTACAATATTAAAACTCCACCTCCCCTAGATTCTTGTACTTCCTCCTTTATTTCAAAGCTAAGAAGCTAATCAGAGTTCACCAACTGGAAATGTTCACCGGTGAAACCAAAGGCAAAGCATCACTAAAGCTATTTTTGGTTTCTTGACTAGCCTCTAACCAGACATCTGCTTCCACTGCAATAAAGGATGCACTTTGATTCCGCATGCCCCACATCTGGTTTCTCAAGCTGCCCACGAGAGGAAAGCTCCTCCCAACACAGTAAAGATCCCTCTGCAGCCCAAAGGTGTATTTAAGTGCTCTTGGCCATACATCTCTCAATGGTTCTTGCTCTTCAAGATAAAAAAATTAATGCCATGGTCCTGCATGGGAACACACAAAAAGGCCCCACTGAAGCCAGAGGGGCTTCTCAAAGGCAAAGGAGCAGCTGAGGTGGACTGAGGAGCAGGACTGACACACAACACTTAGCCCCTTCTTATGGGAGCATTTGGATACACGGATGGACATGCATCCAAACTGAGAGCAAGACATAAAGCTTGGCAAAGTGCATCCCACCTCTGAAGAGGCTTTTTCTGTCACTCCATGGCAATAATTTACACTAAAAAAGGAGCAACATGTCTTTGTAAGGCAGGTCTTCAATCATGTCAAAATGGAAGATGTGGCTTTTGGCAGGAATATGGCAAAACCACAGAGGGAATAAAGAAACTTGAGGTGCTGCTCCAAACCATGGCCAGCAGTAGGTAATGTGGATTTGCAGTTACCACAACGTCACATTTTCGACACCTGATCTTACTTTTTCCATAGCCTGCAAGCTTTCAATGGGTAAAGGGAAAATAAAGAAGATCTGAGCGTTCAAACCAAGTGTCATTGTCCACAATGCAGTATGTGCACCCAGAACGACTTAACCCCTAAGTCAAGCAGCATGGGAAAGTTATGGATGACATGGGACAACCTGAAGTTTTCCAAGTCCCAAACAAGCTTTTTCAGCTTGGGAACAAAGGCAAACGTTCTCATCTTAAAATCTGGAAGCGTACACTCTATATGGCTGGGCACTGCCCTGCCCTCCCTGCACAGCAAACGTTTCAGTAATTGTTTCAGGAACAACAAAACACAGCCCATCACTTCAATGACTAGAAAGCATGAATAATTGTTTTTATTTACAAGGAGAGAAAAAAAATCCAAGCAAGACTGAAAGCATGGGGACCAGGGCAGGGGTGTGTGTTTGTTTTAAAGGGACTACCCGCATCTGCGGGATCAGCCACATTATCCCAGCAACACTGAGAACGCTCACAAAGGCCAGAAATGTCCCCTTTTCAAAAGGGCAGTTTAAACGCTGCAGAAACTGGGTCAGCGACAGGCCACAGAAATACCTAAGCAGGCAGCAGGCACCTCGCGGGCAGCAGGCTTGCAGCAAAGGCCTCGAATAAAAGCCAGAACACACCAAGACAGAAATCAGACAATAGCTATTGAAGAAAGGCAGTTAATAGAAACAAAGCACGTAAAGCACGGGTCAAGGAGTCGGTCAAGTACAGGCCCTTCAGCTCTCTACCCTTCTTCAGTTGCCAGGAATCAAGATTTAGACACAAACCAGAGATGTACATGGCCCACAGCACCAGCAGGCAGGCACAGAAACTGAGCAGGCACGTTAAATCCACAACATAGAAAGGAACTGCAAAACTTATTCTACAATATTACAGGGCTGCTCACTTGCCAAGGGCAGTGCAGTGCTTCTCGTTCTTTCACTTTCACTTAAAGCAAAACAGAACAGGAATTACACAATTTTTGCTCATATATGGTTAATGTATTTATCATCTCTGTGTCCAGGTCTTTACTGTTGTACATTTATTGATGTGCAGACATCTTTAATATAAAATTCTAACTCACAACTGCAATCGATATGACAACGTAATTCAGCACAAAATATATTTATGTAGGCAAAATCTAAGAGGTGACCTACACAATGCCACTAGTGAGGTCTGACTTGCGGACTGCATAATAGCTGACACGAAGTGAGCGTGCAGCAGGACTGCTGCACACATCTGCCAGTCACAGTCAAGAGACTTGATTCTGTTTTGCACAGACTCTTAAAATCATTTGAAGAGAACGGAGGTGGTGATTACCTGTGGTGCAAGCAGTTATGAATCAGTCACTCCCTCCTTGCTCTCATTTCACTTCCCTTTTGTTATTGTGTATCTTTCCCTTCGCTGTTAAGATTGAAATCTGCTGTTGTCCCTTATCAGTTTTGCCAATCACTTGAAATGAGCAAGCTCTAATTTGTTCCCTACCTACCAGTATCTTTGTTCACTTGAGGATTTTATCAGGGCACGGTTTTTTGCCTTTCTTTGTTCTGTTCACAATCTTTAGCGTTTTTTTCACTTGTTACCACCATACTTTGTCCCTGCCTTTGCCTTTCCGGCAATTACACCCCGTCCTTCTCCCACTGCCAAATTCTAGCCCAGACATGTTCAGCATCACATCTAAGCAGTTTCCAGTGCCATGTTCAACTTGCTGGCTGCCCAGTCTCTCTCCCTACAGCCAGGCAACCATACATGGATGGTGCCATCCTGTTTCACCTGGTTTTTGCCTTTACCAAACACACTGCCCTGAGTTTTGGTAAGAGGCATCAGTCTAGAGGAGAGCCCTGTGCACCAAAGCAGACGTGATCTGTAAGCAGCACTCCCAGAGAAAGGTCTGGTGGTTGCAGAGGGCAGTTTTGTTTCTGCAGCAGAAAGTCCAGTGGGACCCAAGCTGCAGCCATAGCTTCTGCCCCCGAAGAACACAAACTGATGAGCCCAGAGGGGAGGAAAAGGGGAACAAACTGCACTCAGTGCAACCTCACAGTGTAGTCTGCTGCGAGACAAACACTGACAGACACCTAGCCAGACAGTGGGAACTTAATGAGTGGAAACAAAACCATCCCTCTCCTCCTGCCACATCCCACAGCAAAACCCCACTGCCCTTCCACCCACAGATTTACTATCAAGACACCAGTGTAATCATCGCACTGGGCAGCACTCACGTACAGTGACAGCATCACTACTCCAAAATGCTCAGGATTTGTGGCTATTGCGTGGTGCAGGAGCTGACCTGCTATGGCATTACTTCAGCCAGGATCTGGTGCTCCATGCACCAAAACCGTGAGTGTCCAGCTCTGTGCATGATGACAGTCACTTGTCAATAACTTTAGCAGAGTTCTAAGGTAAAATGACAAACCTTTTATATTTCAATTTGAACCTCTCTAATAATCCTTGTCAGACTGTCCCTACTTTTCAAGTAGAGAGCAAACAACTTCACACAATAATTTCTCCACTAACTACTCCAAAGGCAACCAAATATTTCAGGATTACACCTAGTACCTACAACTGACATTTCACGCAATGTACATCTTCATATTCTAAGCAGTAGTCAAGTAATCACTTTAAACTTTAAAATTACAGTTTTTATTTTCTACCAAATGTAACCAACTGTTTTATTAATGAATCACTATGGTATATCCTCCAGGAAAATTAAACAACCGTATTGTCGGATAATTCAGTACGATTCAACTAGTTTAGCTTTTCACCATACAACTCTCTCAGGATTCAGCTGCGCTGTGCAATGACAAACACTAAAGTGCAGGTGAAGATGATGGGTTTTAAACGAGGGAAATGCCCCCACAGACCACACCTGTTTACAAAACAGCCAGCCTGGAACAGAGGAGTAGTTGACAGCTTCTACATATTCCCACCCAGAAAAGCCTTGAGAACACGGTGCACTTTGGCACGCTAAGCAGCGAGGAAGTCCGAAAGCCTAAAAAATCCAGTGCACGTGCTATTTCAATTGCTTGTGTAAACTGCACCTCTCGTCCAAGCGCGCAACAGCCCGGGAGTTAGAAGGCAGCACAACATGCAGGAACCTCAAGACCTTGGAAGCCATTCAAAGAATCCTCCTCACAAATAATAAAAAAACAAGCATGCATCTATTTTTTTCTCTCTCCGGTGCTAAACACATCGTACTGAGACTGCTGGCTCAGAGTCAAAGAAGTCTCCAAAGTCCCACTTTGTTCCAAGTGTGTTCCCAATGGCAAGACAACACACTACTCCAACAAATGCCAGGAGATGGCATTAAAGTGCATACACATGTATGAACCCAATTTTGGTCCTACGTGCGGCTGCTGAACCTGTTTCTGCCCTCACTGATAAGAATCAAATTCCTGCAGCTGAAGGAGTGCAAGGAGTTGCCTCATGTCACCAACCCCACATGCTGCCCACGGAGGAACTCTTTGGAAACGCTCACCAGAAAAAGAACACCAGCAGGAAGCAGGATACCAGATGATCTCTTCTTTTCAATTTGATTTTGATAATAACCAGAAATCACAGAAATAACTGAAGCAGCTTCACAAGAAAGGTCAGATCTCAATGCACCAACAAACTTCAAAAGGTGTTAACATTTGGAATCACTGCTTGGCAGCCACTGTCAGTTCTGAAAGAAGTGTGCAGGAGTCAACAGCAGCACTCACAGTGACTCAAAGCCAGTCCCAAGAACTCCTAGAAATCTGAGTCTCTGCAACAATTCCCTTTTGGATCCTTCTCCTGGGACCCGCAAAAGCTTTTCAATCAAGCCCTCCATTAATTCAGGAGGGGAAACAGGTTGTAAGAACATGGCAGAATTCGGGGGGTCAAAAAGTACAAAGAACAGTAAAAAAAGAGAGATTATTAAATATTTCTATTAGATCAGATACAGCATTCACATGAATAAAACAAGCTGGGAAATTCTCCTCAGGAGATAAATATAAATGTGCTATCCAAAAAGGCAGATAGTCATCATTTATCCCTATCTACTTTGTAAAGCTGAAACTGCCTATTTAATCCAAAGTTAACTTTCTGTTTTGAGAGGTGCATATGTATGTAACAACTGAATTATGCTTCACTGTCTTGTGATTTATACATGCAAAATAGTTAGCAAAAATCTATGCCAGAACAATTTGGGCTTAAGGTTACTGTTTTTTTCACAGACACACATACACACACTTATATATTTTTAAAATTCAGCCTTCTGGAAGTCTTCCCAAGCATTTTCATGTGTGTCAAATTATCATGCTATTGATATACAAGTGTCTCCAAAGGCCAAACCAATTTCAAATCTTAGTATTGCAAAAGAAGCGAGTTCTTTCATAATGCAAATGCAACTGTGTTAGTGCTTTTGGTACCCGTCACATTGGCCAAAAAAACCCAGTTTTAGGCTTAATAAATACTGAATTGTTTTCTTCATTTCTCATATTTCATCACAAAACATGCTGTTGCAAACAAACATTTTAACAGAACTTTTTCTTTCTCATAAAATCCAACTCCGAAACACAACGAAACCATGAACTAGAGTCAACATGGCCCATACTTTTGACAGCACTGAACAGGATAGACCCCCTCAACTTTTTCTTTTTTATTTACAAGTCTTTACAGCTTCTTCATGTGTCTTCACAAAGTTTTAAAGCTGAAGCTGGCTTTTATCAGGCAGTAACTAAAAGATTATTTTACACTTCAAATTTCTTGATTTTGCCATCTGCAGAGTTCAGGTGTGTAGGTGGGTTAGGTGGTAAACAACTAGCTAGAGTTCTGCAGCATTATCTTGAAGCAGACATGGGAAGATGAGAACTTCAGTAAAAGTAAGAACAGAGGCCCAGTTCTCATCTTCCTCTCAGAAAATATTTTTCCTTCTTCTTTTCCTCATAATTCTGAGGGAAAAAAAAAAAGCTTTTTCACTGTCTGTGAGAAATTCCCGTATTTAAATAAAGTCCAGTTGTTCCACAGAAAGTAAGGTCTGTTTTGTACACACACACAAAATATCCTGAGTTATCCTTGTCTAATTACATTTCCATTGCTATTTCTAAAACTTGCTAAGACAAACACACACACACACACACAAAAAAATCCCTCAGCTTTATTTGTACACCACTTTGGGGCCAGGAGGTGGAGAAGAAGATAAGGTGACAATTAACACCACCAGCTTTGCCCTGTATCTTCCTTATCTCAATTGGCACCCTGGACATAACATAGAATGGTGGACCCCTGAGACAACAAGCAGATACCTAAATTATTCATTCTTATCACATGTTTCTCCCAGGTGATTAGCTTGTTTGATGAAAGCAAACTCTCCTACAAATACAAAGCAAATATTTGCGGTGAGTACTCAGAACTCTGCAAAAGAGTTAATACACACCATCATCACATGCAAGTAAAAGACTTGATAGATACTGTTCCCTCCCTGAAGTGGACAGGGCCCTTCTGTCCTGATGAAGAAGGGAGTTGGGCATTTTGCAGTAACCACCAAAAAAAGTCTCTTCCCAAAGCAGATACTGAAGAAAGCAGATAAAGAATGATGTCTAAGACAACGTAACTAAGATGTTTTTTAAATCTCGGATTTGAATTTATAACCAATCCTGAACTACATGTGCTGTTTATGTTGTTTTCCTGCTCATCTTTTTACTTATGTTACTATGGCAAACACCAAAACTACTGAAAAGGCTCCTTCACCTGCCTGCCCACACGTCATGCAGTCAGAGCCACTGCCAGGGCAAGAGCATAGCTTTCCTACAGGACGTTTCCTCATCAAATAAAAATATGTCAGTCATTAAAAGCTAGGTTTCTGTCCCCTTTGAGTATCTACAAAGATGAGAGCCAGGTAATAGCTGTGCCTATAGCTCTTTATTACACTGCATTAGATAGATTTCAGGACCCTTATGTTCTGCTTATAATAATCAAACCAGAGTACTGGGGTTGATCATTCGAAAGCAGACTCTACACAAATTCCTACAAGAGAGCAAACTATTGTTTAGGCTTTCCTCTATTTTGTCTCAATTTGCCAATCTGCAACAGTGGAAAAACTGTGAAGCTAAATTCTTACACTGTGTCAATTTTCAGATTGCTGACACTGGTCTACAATTCCAGATGTCTGTTGTTTAACTGCAAAATGGTAAAATTCCTGCAAATTAAGTCCTCTTATGGGCAACTCAGAAATAGCTATTATGGAGGTGAAAATAATTTATTAATAATAAACGCACAGACCAAAAGCTAAATCCTTTGTGGCCCACTGCCCACAAATCAGAAGGATTAGCCTGAGATTAACAGACATCTGAAATCCATTACTAGTGTATTAAAATGTAAAAGTAGAAGCATAAGAAGAAAGTTCCTACTCTGAACTACTTATATTACAGAAGCAGCAAGTACAGGCTAGGGGGACACGAAGTTTACAAATGAACACGGACAAACACGCCATAGCAGCTGTTTACTTTTGCTTTTCTTTGGTTTTCTTTCCCTCTTCTCTAAACACACAAAATGTGTCCCAACATCCCCTTTTTCAAAACAAGGCAGGTTAAGTTTAACAAGAAAAATGCCTTGTTTCCAAGCAGGCTTGCACAGCCCTCGCAGCAGGCGACTGGCCCGGCACTAAAAGCTGACCTTCCCCGTGTGTTTGCTGAATGACTGCAGCAACAGGCTGGGCCACAAGATCTGCCTCTGCTCTCACACAGCTCTGCAGCCAGCACTGAACCAAACACAATGGGAAATAAAACACCATGTGCCCTTGTCCCACCTGCTCAGACCAGGCTTGTCCTAACTCTAAAGGGCATGCATTCTGGGCGGGCTCTGTCACAAAGCACGGCCTTTGGGGAGTTTACCAAGTGCCAAAAAAAAAAAATTTTTTTTTTGCACAACAAATGACATATGTGTGTGCATCAGCTTGAAACTGTCCACACAGTGCTGCCACTGTGTGATTCATCACACCATCCACCTAAAAGCCACGAGCTGTCCCCCAGGCTATCCATCATCCCCGTGCAAACGCTTTACCCCACTCCTGCCCCAGAGCCACTGACCTGAAGGCGTTACTCCTAGCACGCAAGATGCTGTCTGTCTCGGCCCCACACTTGTGAGGACTGCCCTGCTCATCTGCCTCACCAACAGCGAGTGGAACAGCAGATCTGGCTGGGCTCCTCCCCAGCTCCTCCTGCACTGCAGATAAGGGAAGCAGAGCCAGCCCTGGCACAGGTACCACCACCCAACCACACCAACTTCCAGGCCAAAAGGCAGGAGCAGAAGAGGCAGCTCTGAAGGACTGAGGAAAGAGCAAAAAGTCGCCACAAAGTCCGGACCAGTGCCACACCAGCATGGGCAGGGCTCCCCTGGGAGCTGTGAGACATAAGCAGAACAGAGATGACATCCTGCAGGTGACACAGGGCACCCGTCCCACACAACAGGCTGTAGACATTGAGGGAGAACTTCTGTGCACATTTTCAGCTGATGCTGCCAGAGAGCAACAGGGAAACCAACCAGAGAATGACCACAAGTTAACCAGGGAACAAAACAAGTTCTTCTAATCCAGAGAATCCTGCGCAAGGCAGGGGACAGCACCAGGCAACAGAGTGCAAGACATCTTCTTTCTCTGGCAGAACAGAAACTACAACCATTTCAGGCATGGCCCAGACAGAAGCTAAAAAAAAGTAGAGCTGTCATAGGACACTATGCAAGAGATCAGCAGAAGATACAGAGAACAGAAAGTGAAGAAATTATTAACAGAGGAAGACAAGGAAAGAACTATATAGAGCATCAAAATGTAAAGCATAGTTTATTTGTCCTTTTAAAACAGGTCATTACACGTGAGCGTTTCCTCCAGTAGCACATATCCACAAACATAATTTCTCCATACACACTAATCCCCGTGCAAACAATGACCTCACAGCCCCAGCCTGCTATTTTTACCAATATAGAAACTGGTGTTTCCATAGAATCCTGTGTGGCTTTTCAAGGCACCATGAGCCACATGAATGCAGAAGTGCCAATTCGCAACTACTGTACCAAGACTGCCTTCATTTCTCCAAGTCAGGTTGTCACCCAGAGATGAGAAAGTCCATTTTAGGTAGCATACCAGCTGACACAGAACAAAGAGTCTCTGGTCCAGCCATTAACATCCTCCAGCCCTAGAAGGCGCACAAAAGTGAGAGAAATATACACATTCCAACAGAGTTTGCTCAATGCAAACAGACAAGATTTTGATGATGAGTGGGACTGCAACAGCAAGTCTAAGATTAATTAAATATGGCCACACATCAGCTTTAAATTACTTCCATCAAGGTCAAGTAGGACCTATGCTGAGGACACAAGTTTGACGGCTCTTTGCAAACAAGTGCAAGACTGTCATTAGCCATTATCTCATGAAAACCACAGAGTAATATCATAGAAAGTCACAGGGTAACCTCCTCAGTTTGGTGTGAAACACTGTACAGCTGGCCTGGGTAACTTCTCTCATCTGTGAAATGTGTGAAAACAATTTAGAAATAAAGAAACAAACAATAGCTGAAACATTTGTTAGCAGACAGCACTGCCATGCAATGTCCCAGGGGAAAAAAACACATTTACCCCCTGTATCATCAGGCAAGCAACATAATTTTGTAAAAGGACCGGTATTTTGGAAGAAGCAATGCACACAGGGGAAAAGATGTCCTTAACAGCATCTAATACAAAGTTCAGCAAGGCAAAGTTCATCAGTGAATCAACTGCCACATAAAACAGAGATAAACAATTAAAGCAGCAGGAGTTCAGCCTGCCACCCTAGCTGTGCCTGGCAGAAGCATAAGGAAGGAGAGGAAGAGTAACACTGATTATTTTGGAAGGAACTATCTGTTTCTTCATCCACAAGAGAACCCCCAATTTCACTGACCTCTTGCAATTCTTTTCAGTAAGCTGCTTTTAGTCCAGTTTCACAATATCCTGTGTTCCCTACAGGTGTTTCCTTAGGGATTTTCACCCAAGTGTTACAGGTGGGTGTGTCCATCTCAATTCTCCTCCTTTACTTCTAAGGATTATGCAAAGTAAATTTTATTTCTTTAGACATCCAGTAAAACTTAAAACTAGTAGTCCCTTGGTAATCTAGACAAAGTGGAAGTGGGGCACAACAGCCATGACTTATTTAAAAACAAAAGTTAGCCAATACTGAAGACTGTTTTAGTGCTAACCACTAAAAACATACATTCTGTACATATTGCAGAAATTGCTACTGTACTGCAAGTACAGTAATGGGAATAAAAAGCTTTTTCCCAAGAAACAGCTTTTTCTTTTCTTTAATACACACATGGATTTTTGCTTCTTTTGTAAAACAGAAATTAAAAAAAAACCTAAAAACTTAATAAAAACAGCTTTCACTACTACAAGTTAAGACCAAGCATATATTCTAGGAAAAAACTTCATGTTAGATTTACTTTTGGGGTAAGTTTAATAACAATATAAATGATCAGTGATACTCCATACAAGCTTAAGTTGAAAATATTGAGATGGTTCCTTTCAGACAGCTTAAGCACTCACTGACACTCTCAGAACTACTTTTTCAGCTTACAAGTTTTAAACACTTCCTCAATGGATACTCACTTTGATTTTAATAAAAGATATTTAAAAAATAAATACAACATAAACTTTTTTTTTTATATTCAGACATTTCTGCTGGCACAAAATCAGTTTTTATTCATTTCAGTTTAAAAAAAGCAGAAGGAAAAAGAAAATCTGGTTGATCCTAACCTATTTTTCAATCTTTCTTTTCCTGCCTTAGCCACCATCCAAACTAGTTACCTGGTACACAGGCATACCACTAGCCTCATGCCACTACTTTCCAAGTGGACTGTCAAAAATTATGGCACTAAGACCACAGGCTTTTTGGAAGGATGAGTCACCTCTTAAGTGTCTTAATACCCCACCCACAGCGCCAGACCTCATTTGTGCCTCTTGACTAGAGCCAAAGTTGTGGCCAGGGAGAAATTGCAATGTACAGCCTCACAATGCGAAGCAGGCTCGTTCTCCCACTGCCACTCTGGATTCTTCCTGAAGCAAACATCGTAACTACATCTCTTCAGTATTCCCTAAACCCTCTAGCAATTCTGCAGTCTGTGCACCTCAAATGCTCTGCTCTCTCGAGCAGCTAGTAAGCTACTCCCTTGCTGCCTCTCCCTTCAATTTCTCCTCCCCATCTGGAGCACTATTTCACAGACACGGCAGAAACAACAGGATTAGGAGTAATTCCACCAAGCAATCAGGAGAGGTCCAAGTGCTGGGCATCATCTGTCGCTCCCAGGCTGCACTGACACCCTCACAGGAGCCCACAGGGAGCCGATCCCATCTACTGCCCCAAGCAGCTCCAGCCCACAGGGTCAAATGCCCTCCAGGGATCAAAGGCAAAGGTTCAGCAGAAATGCCTGACTGAGCCAAATGCATCACACTTGGAGTCTTCCTAGCAGTTGACACCTATCTACTCAAAGCAAGATATGCCCTGCCATAGGAAAAGGCTGGAAAATGTCCTCTTCCTGGCTAATTTCATTCCGTACTTCTAGTACTTTATGGATTTCCCTTCTCATAGACAATAGCTGTGCATCACATACTAAGAATGTACGTTTCACATTTGGAGTACAGCAGTTTATTCTTGTGCAAATGTTCCTTAATGTGCCAGCTGCAAAACTGCACCCTCAAAGGCCTCACTCCAGAAGTCCTCAAAACCCAAGTGCTAACAATGTCATACACGTGAAATTACTTTTTTTTGTAATCCAACAACTACATCCTTGAAGCAGAAATCTTAAAATGTTGATGGCATCATTTGTGCATGTCACCTGACAGTACTGTCTCCTTATTTGTGTCAGACTTCTGCATTTCACAGAATCACAGAATACTCTGAGTTGGAAGGGACCCACAAGCATCATCAAGTCCAACTCCTGCCCTGCACAGAACCATCCCCAAGAGTCACACCCTGTGCCTGACAGTATTGTCCAAATGCTTCTTAAACTCTGTCAGGCTTGGAGCTGTGACCACTTCCCCAGGGAGCCTGTTCCAGTGCCCAGAAAAAAAGGCGAAAAATCTTTTTTCTAATATCCAACCTAAACCTCCCAACATAACTTCAGGCCATTCCCTTGGGTCCTGACTCATTATGCTGCTTTAGCAAGCACCTAAACCTTCAAAATTTGCTACTGCCAGTTGTGGCAACCAAAGTCACCAGGATGAAAGGGCAGGAGTACAAAAAACCACAAAAAACCCCAAAACGAGAAAAACCCTCCGAACACAACAACAAAACCTTTTCTTGTCAACACCTGTCACTGACCATTATGAAAGGCATCTTTTTGCTCCTGACTTTCAAATGTAAGAAAAGGTTTTTAAGGAAACTGGAAGCTTTTTAATAGGCTAGTCCAAATACAGATTACTTTAATTCTGTCAAAGTCTGTGGCCTGAAGCAGTACTCAAGTGTCTACTGTGCTGCATTTCTTATTTCAGAATCTGATCCAGAGAGACACAAAACAGCATGAAGCAACCTGTGCAAGCACCCAAGCAATCACAATAGCAGGAATCTTAGGGTGGAAATCAAGGAGTTGATAATGATCTTCTCACTCAGGGCAGTCACAAACCCATGGACCTACAAATCAACCATTTCTCATTCACCTCTGAAATAGCTTTTCACAAAAACTGCTACTTTGACAGTAGCAATGCAAATTTCTCTGTTTGTTACAGCTAAACCCAAGGCAGAAACTATAAGACCACATCCATCTCCCTTGTGCACTTGCCACAGAACAGCAAACCAAGAAGACCACCCCAAAAGGAAGATCTTATGATGCACACACACAGGAAGTCCGTTAAAAGACTGTTAACACTTTACTGCTTTTGTTGTGCTTGGTTTTTTCAAAGTAGGTTAGCAAGCTCCCAGGGAACCCACTAACCTAGAATTAAAAACTGAATAAAACAATGTTTTGGAAAGAGACTGTCTCCTTTATGCCCCAAGATGACGAACTCTCTATACTTCCCTCATCTCTGGGGAAATTTCTGATTTCTGTATCTCCTTTACCTTCTGCTAATACCCCTACATTAAGGTGCTTTGCTTCTAGGGGCTTCACATCAAATTACAGTAGCTTCAGCTGATTTCCCCAGGGCATGCAGTCAGACAATGAGCTGAAGACACTGCAAGCTTTAGGTTTTGCTGCTACAGGAAAAGGAAATCCCCATGATTTCACCATATAGTAATGTAAGCCAAGGGAATGAAAATTAATCTGAAAATAAACTAATAAATTCTAATCTTACCAACGTACCTTTGCTGGCTCTTCTTCATGAAGTCTACACTATAACATTCCTTCAGTATACAGAGCATACACAGGTCTATGTGTTTACATAAAGTAGCAAACCAAAACAGTTTAGAAGATGCACATAAGCCAAGACCTGTTTAGGCAAGTTTCCTGAGGCATTTCAGTATGACAATAGAAGGATGTTCCCACCATGCAAGTGAACCTCTACAAACTTTACTCCCAAAAAGCAAGTTCATTTTTGAAAACAAAGAATTACTAGAAAAAAATTGTAAGCACCTGAATGACCTAAAAAAAAAACTCCAGTCAAATCACTTTTTCCTCTCCGAGTCTCGACAACTAATTATTTTCAATAATATTTTTATTATTGCCATAGTAGCCAATTACCCCATCCACCTCCAGAGAAAAATAGGCAAGTAGAGATTTTTTTCCACCTAAATTACATCTCTCTGCCTACTAAGGAAACAATCAGAAACAATCTTAAGCACAGAATTAGAGACTGCCGCCTTCTGACTACCTCTCAATAAAGCAAGCATGCAGATAATAAAGTCCGCAGTAAAAATTCTGCATCCAAAACATAATAGCTCCCAGCTGAAAAAATCAGAAACTTCTGTATTTGTGCAGGGAAATGCAGCTTTCAGTCGTTTACCCTTCTTTTCACAAGAGGAGGCAGAAAAAAAAAAAATCCCCTCTGCAGGTAGGAATTGGGGCACTTAGGCAAGCACAAGTAATCAGTACCAGCTGTCAGCAGCCACAGTAATTCTCACATCCTGTTTCCAAACCATCTTTGTAATTCCCACGGAGATGAGGCACAGGAGCCTTAATGTGATGCTGGGTTCAGAGGAGAAGGCTCCCAATGGGGCAGAAAGGGGAAAAGCCGTGTGAAGAAGCGCTGCAGCGCAGGACAGACCCATCAAAACCATCCGGTTCCCACCCCCCAGGCCTTCTCCTTCTGCCAGCTCCCAGCAAGGCTTGTGTTTTATCAGATCTATTTGCTCTCAAGCCTAAGCGAAGGGCAAAGACTGGAGATAAATGAGAAAGGCATTTGTGGCTGACTACTGCCATCAGAAAGCGGTGCTGTTACACGTGTTTATTTTAAGTCTTGTGATCTTTCTGGCTGGCATGGCACTGAGAGCTGTAACCACATTAACACATACCAAAGGACGGAAGGGTTTCACTGGTAGATGTCCAAGCATTTTAACCCGGACACTCACAGGAAACAAAACGTGTATTTAAAAAATAATCCGTGATGCTATTTACCCAACCCTTCAAAATACAGAAGGCCTGATATTAACAGAAACAGCAGAGTTGTGGCTACAGTTTTGAAGAGCTTTATTGTTTATCTGATTTCAAGACATAAAGGCAGAATATTTATTGTTCTATAGCAATGTATTAATAAACCTTTGGCTTTAAATCTCCTTGACCTCTTTCCTTGCCTTAGTGCAAATTAACACTCCAAGACTACTTATATTTACAAATTTTATAATGGAAAACTGTCCCATGCCTTAAAGAAATTAATCACAAAATATACAACTATAAACAATTAATAAACATTTATTATTTTGTGTGAAAGCAATGAGAAGCAAATTCATCATAGAGACAAGATTAGGAAAAAGAGATGCAAGAAGGTATTTTGTGCTTGTATACACTGAGCAAAGGTTTTTTGGTTTTGCTAATATATCAATATTAACATTGAGAAAATTGTAAGGCACAAGTAATAAAAAACTATTTAGCATACAGGAGAAAGAGAAATTTTTTAGTAGTCTGCCCAATTACCCTTTGGTATTTCCTAAAACAAAAATCAAAATGAACTTCAATACTCTTGCTTCCACATTTGAGTTTAGCTTACCTTTGCTCCTGTGGATGCTCTTCCACATCCTCCTCTGAGTCAGCCTGACAAACAGAGAAAATGCTGTGTAAGAATCTCAGAACTGCAACATGCTACACTGGACATATGTACCACTTTTAACTCCATCACAGATGGATTCTCATGTGGCTTGTTTGCAAAACAAATTCAGAAATCTAAAATTCCTACAACTCCTTTATAAAGGAGTCAAGGAAGGTGGTTGATGGACACCCCATTTAACGTTTCAGCTCATCTTGCGTAAGATAAATGGTGACTTAACTTGTCTACTCTGCTGCTTCTTCCCAAATGCTGACTGAAAAGACTCATTTTCCATTTACTCAAATGCATCTCTACAAAATCCACTCACACACAATTTCAATCTAAAGCCATCAATTGCCCTCAAAATACAGGAAGACTTATTTCCTCCACTTTCAAATCTTCTGCCCCATCAGTAAATTTCAATAGCCAGTACCTGAGGAAATAGGACGCAGAATGCCTTGAAAGGCAGATCACCTGTCAATGCCAAAAGCAAAGGACACATACCACATTCCAGCTGGCATGGTGAGGTCCCAACCCTAGATCTTATCACTGATTAGCAGCACGTACAGAAAGCAGAGAGAGCAGAAGCTCTGAACACATCATCTTAGCTCAGCTGCTGCACTCAGGTAATTTTCAAGACATGCAGCTGAACTGTGTCAGCTTGCAGTTCACCACAAACCACTTTGAGCTGTCTACAGAAATGAACTCAAGTGTTGGTTCAATGAGCTCCCTGCAGGAAATCCATTTAAAACAAGGAGGTAGCTACCCTGAACTGGCCAAAATCTCCAGGAAAGCTTTAGGTACAACTCAAAATGAAGTGTGTTACAGCCACTCAACCCCTGCTGATGAAACCAGGGACAATTTTAGGGAGATTAACATTTTTCAGGAGAAGGTCACAGTCATCCTGCCAGGAACAGCTGGTGAGTTTTCTCAGCTTCTGCAGGTGATGGTTCTACAAAACACAAACTACAGACCTTAGCAATGAAAAGACAGGGGGGAAAAAATCTTCTAAAATTTTAAGACTGCACTTTCCACCACCCCTCCTACATGTTTCCCACGTAAGCATACCACAGAACCGAGCCACCAGCTTTGACTTTACCTCCTGTTTTCACTACATACTGGAAAAAAAAAATCACCTATAAACACTAAACATCTTTCTACAGGCTTCAGATGCTTAAGCAGATCAGGCAGCCTTACCTGCCTACTGAATGGGACAGGCAGCAGGATTTCTGAAGACCTGAGCTTCATGATGTGACGGAAAATAACAACCACACTATGGCAGCAAATATGGTTAATGTTAACATTAATACTAATAATTACCATTACTGTGTCTAAAATAATGACCTTATGGCTAATATTAATACAGATCTTGCCAAAAGCTACCAGACACATCTGAACTTCCATCTTTTGTCACAAGCAGCTCATACAAGAGAAGTAGCACAGCCTCCACCATAACATAACCAAATGTGGAACGAGACTGACAGGGAAGTACGAGTTAATTTGAGGACTTGACAATCTTTCTGTACGCTGGCCAAGAGGCTGGAGACACCATGCTAATTGTCCAGGACCTTCAGTGCCACAAAGCTCTTCAGCACAGATCTACACAGAGGTCCCAGCAGCTGGCCCCCGTGAAGACCCAGCCATTCCCTCTAGAGACCTTGCCAAGCCTTGCTGTTAGACTCCACCAGGATGGCATGATACAAACCTATCACGTTTTCCAGCTTCTCCAAGCTCCTTTGGTACTTCTAGGACCTCAGTACAATACCAAGCAGAACTATAGAACTCCTTATCCACCTTCTCCAGAAATAGCTCCTCTGCCACAGCCAGATAGAAGCTATGCTCATTTTAAATGGCTTAGCTCCTCCTTTAAATGGCTTAGCATCTGCCAGGCATCAGAAACCTGGGTTTGTGTCATTACACTGTGCTCACCCTTAACACTAGCCACCTCACCATGTCTCCTCTTCACTTTTCACCAAGCAACAATGAAGCAAACTTCCCAATCGACAGTGCAGCCACAGCATATCTCAACTGTGCAATGAAAAAAATTTTAAAATCACCCTCAACTCTGATCACACACAGACTCCCATGTCCAGCTTTCTCCTATCTTCACTCCTCTGTGTGCTCCAGGCTACATGTGCATGTAGGTTTACACTTGAGGATTTACAAAAACAAAACAAAAACAAACAAACAAACAAAAACCCCACCAAAAAAAAAAAACCACCCTACCATTCTCAAACAACAGGACTACGGGGGAAGGACGGGAACACCTCCTGAAAGTTCAAATGCACTTTCCAGCAGTGCATTTTCTACCTATGAAAAGAAAAAAATCTCCTTCCTCCAAACCTTATCCTGAATATGGGGCAGGTGCTTATCTTGTGTCAGAAAGCCCTTGAAAGCACCCCTCTTGTGTCACACAAGTCTCAAGAGCCTGAGCTGACAGCTACTGCATAATCTGCATGGCCAACCAGCCCCAAGTCCTATCAGCACCATCCAGAAGCTCAGCTGGGAGTCTGGAGAAGCCTTTTAACAGCCCAAAGAGGAACACGATTCCCACCCTAAGTCTGTCTCAGACTTTCACATAAACTGTGTGTCTTCAGACAAACCCTGCTTTGAAGTAGGTGACTCTGTACACTTAATTTGTGCACAGCTGATGGGATCGTTAATGACACACTGCAGTGCCGTGTATCTCTGATGAATATATGTAAGATCAAGGTCTTCATCAGCTTTCGAAACCAGTAGAACAATTAACCTTATTAGTCCCTGAGCTGCACTGAAGAACAGAAACTGAAGACAAGCTGCTACTACTTGGGAGAAGGGGAAAAAAAAAATCTTTCAGATCTCAGCAGAGCCTTGTAAGTGAAAACTCAGGCAGTAGCTCTGTATTTGTCCAGTGTCTATAACAACCATGATACAGTAAACACTATGGTGTCTTTCTCTATAATTCAAGCACCTGAAACACTGTCACAGTAAAGTGAAACAAGAAGTTATTGTAATCTCCTTAGTATCTGCAACCAAACTGAAACACTCACAAGGTGTTCCTCTAAGGAAACATCTCGCTCATCTCCTACACCTGACACACAGGAACAGTAGAAAACCCATCACATCAGTCAAACACTGCACTGACACCAAAATAAAGTTTGGTATACATTGACTTTGATGACTTACTGTCATTTTCAGTCGTGACAACAAGAACTACAACTTAATCTGCATTATGTTGTTTTAAGGTAGTTCCTCCTTCTCAACTGAAGAGGCTGAAGGGAAAGTCTCTGCAGGTACCCAACCCACCTGCCCCTGCCTTCAGATGCTCCCAGTACCCACCTACATCGTTTCTGACAGCAAGAAACACACAACCATGACTCTCTGATACCTCTTTTAAGTGGTATACGCCATGAACAACAATTGTCATTTGTGCTTCTTTCATACGCTTGTGGAAACAGCTGGCCTGATACCCTTACTGTGCTTTTCATTGTCCTCTTTCTTCTCCTTTTCAGCAAACATAAAACATAACTAACTGTCTTCCAGCTTTGCACTGAAATGCTACAACCTGGCTGTCAATATTTGGAGCTTCTTCAGCCTTTAGTGGTGAATGGCTTGGGTGTCAAGTCTTACATAAAGGAGCTTTTCTCCCACGCATTTTACTTAATTAAGTATTAACAAGTTGCGAACAAACACGCAAAACCACAAAATAAGGGGTCTATAAAAACCAGGACTGCTCTAATCAAGTCTCTCACACTCAAGATTTTCCATGTCAAAATCCCACTGGTTTTCAAAGAAAAATCCAGCTGCTCATCCCAGGGACATTTGCTATAAAAGGGAGATTAAGGGCAAGGAGAAGGAGAGCAAGGTCAGCGGGCGCTCCGTGGTTACCCCACACTTCACACCACCTTCAACAAGAAAGAAGGAACTGGCACGAGGGAATACAGCCACCACATCCAACTGGGAAAACCAGCTGGTCTCAGAGCTAAAAAGGGAATCCAGGAAGAAACACTGAGATGCTGGAGGAAGCAGCAGACCAGCGGAAGAGTCAGCAGGTTAGACAGAGCCAGCTCCCCCTCAGTCCGGCGCAGGAGCCCACGCACACCCTCACCAACCGCAGCGCTCCGGGCACCCTTCGGGCTGGGCTGCGGAGCAGGAGCAGGAGCTGAGCCACCCCCAAACAGCTCTGCAGGCTTCAGAGGAAGCCGGAATCAAAAGCCCACAAGCACCAGGGGAGGGGAAAAAAGGAAAAGCACAAATACGCATAAGAGGGAAGCTGGGAGGGGGCACACGAGAAGCACAAACAATGAAAGGGAAGCAAGAGGAAACAGAAGGTAGAGCAAGCAAGCGGGGTGGAGGCGCGGGGGCCCTGGGCGGCTGCGCTCCAGCATGCAAATTCATGCAGTTCACGTAGACAAAGCGATGCTGTGAGAGGCCTAGAAAGCAACTACAAATATTAAAACGCTTTGTCTCCCCTCCCTCACGCCTTAACGTGATGTCTTTATTCGCTACATGCTCCCGGAACAAAAGCACGCGCAGGCAACCGGATGGCTGAATGGGTTACCAATCCATCCAACTTTCATCCTGAAATTCTGCAGGCAGCAAGGCATGCTCAAAACTGCTCTGTCACAGGCAGGCAGTTGATGATGCATGGAAAATAAGATAATAGTGTAAAGCCATGACAGAAAGAGAAAAACATCCATCAGACAGCATTGGTAACCCGCCAGAAAGAGGCTAAAGGGCTGGCAGACAGGGCAACCTAATCCATTTTCCTGCTGAGAGCAGTGGCAGGGAGGTGCTTTGGCAGAGGAATATGTACAGTTCCTTCCCTGAATTTTTCACTTCTGCAGGTGAAATCCTCATTGGTGCCACACTCCCTCCAAAAAAAAAGTAGGAAAAACAAAATTAGGGGGCCAGAACAATCCAATTCCCAAAGTCTTCATCAAGATCCATCTTCAAACGCAGGAATTAAGCAACTCTCGGATATTCCCTACTGACCAACATTTATTATCCACTCAAAAGCAAGGTTTTTCCTGTTACTATACCCTCACCACTGTTGTGATGTATGAACACTGGGCAACAACCCTCATCAAGGGTTTAACTGAGAAAGTCTATGCTTGCAAGAGAGATAACATGGTACACCTGCTTGTAGTAGCAGTAAGTCAGACCAATTTTTTTAAGTGAAACATGATCAACAAGCAATAAACCTCTTACAAGTTTAAGCATCCCTCTAACAAAGGGCAGTCAGATGTTAACAGATGTAGCAATTTCCCAGATCTCAGGAACTGATGCTGGCTTCTCCACTGATGCCCCTCACCATCCCAGCAGTCACCCAGGAGGGTAACGATGCTGACGTGCCTTCAGGACCTCACAAACACCACAGAGGATCGTGGCTGGATGGGGCAACCCTCAACTCCTGCGGCATCCAGGGAAGAGCCATGACCAGTCACTTCAGACCACTGGCACCACTCCACAAAAGAGGTGTTGAAAGAGTCCCTCACGATACCCACAGGGACTTAGGGAAGTCTCTTTTCCTCCTCACCACAAGTGGCAAAGGTGGTTTCAAATGTGGCCACAAGCCCAGCAGGGGCTGGGTAAAGCCCAAGTCCACATGGACACAAATGAGCAAGCATCAGGGTCTGGTCTGTAACCAAATTTTGGTCTAAAAACCTGTTTGAGGAACGCAGTCCTCCTGCTCAGCTTGAGTAGTCACTGATGCATCAGATGCTGCTGCCGTCCTTAAACTCAGAGGGGAAAACCATGCAAACCAGTTGAGCACCACTAGTCAATTCATCCGACTTTTAACCTCTTAAATCAGCAAGCCTATTGTGATTTACTTCTCACTCTGTCACAACTGAAGCCAGAAGACTTCTTTCTTTCCTGCATACCTAACGTAGCCTCTACAGAAATGATGGAGGAACAGGAGCCTCAGCTTTGTCTTCCCTGCTGCAACAACTGAGCAAGACCATATGCTCAACTATACCAAATTCATGGGTCATTCATGCCTGGCTTTTCCTCAGCCAAGCTAAAGCTTATTTTTATGAGGATGCTCAAGAACAAAGCGTTTTCCAAGAGGACCTAATCTCCTCAGGAAGTAAACATCACGTCATCATCACTCAATTGCAGCTTCGCTATGAGAAGCAACTATAAATGACTATATTACACAGTTCTACATCTAATGCATCTTAATATCTTCAATGAAAAGAACGCAGACGCAAAAGGCTGAGCTCCTCAAGCATCTCTGCACAGCGACTCTACACCTTCCCTTATCTACTACCACATCTGCAACAGGCAAAATCTCAATAGCACAACAAATTTATCTTACAAAATTATTTGGACATACAATAGATAATACTTCCATAGCACAGTACAAAATGCTGTATCCTGGAAAGTGCCATCAATTGTTGTCTAGCTAAGAAACAGCACTTCTGCTATTTTTCCTGACATTAATGAGTGTCAATAGCTGAGCACTAAACAGAGAATGATATATGGGCTTAAGACAAATAAATTACCTGCTTTTGCCCCTCATCTAAGATGATGTCCCTAAGGACCGCTTCTTCGCGTTTATGAGCCTGGTGCCTTGAAGTCTAGAAGGCTGAGCTCAACATATGGCAGAGTCCGTCAGTGCGAGTTAAATGATTGCCTCAAATGCCATAAACTCCAGACGCCGCTTCCAACGCCCCTCCTCGCTCACCAGCCCCGCCGGGCACTGTATCATATTGGTCCCCTCACCAAAATAGAATTTATCAAATCTTGTCACTGCCCAACGAAAGCGGCTAAACAAGACAAAAAAAACGCGCTAGAACGAGAGAAACGGCACCATAAATGATGTGTCATTTGAAGGGGGAAAAATGGCTTCACCTGAGCAGGCCCGAGATATAAATATATGCATATTCACAACAGGCACATCTAGTGCGTTCCGACCACAAATGCACTCGGTTAAAAATAAATAAATAAATAAATAAATACGGGGTGATGGGGGGGAAGAACCCCGGGCATGAAATAAATGAAGCCGAACAACCACGCCGCTGGCGCAGGCCGGGGGGCCGCGGGGATGGGGCTGCGCCGTGACAGCAGCGGCGAGGCCGCCCCCGCCC
>VXBQ01006204.1:124068-145338 GCA_013400175.1 Phainopepla nitens | reverse complement strand
ACTGTGAAGAAAATTAACCCTACTCCAGCTGAAACCAGCAGAACAACTCCTCCTTTAAGAAGCTGCAAATTAAAAATGAAGTTTAATGAGTTTCACTTGTAGTTAATGATCTCTCAGACAGCAAATTTTTATACTGTTCGTGAAAGTAAGAGGATAATGTGAGAGTAGCAGAAACACATTGTTTTTCAGAAGGTGGAATCCTAGAATGAAACCTCAAAAGAAGCACAGTTGCGTCTCTGTGCCAGATGAGGAGCATGTTCAGTGTCAGCTGCATGCCATTTTCTATTCTGCTGCATTATGAAGCCTGCCAGTGATTTGTTGTTAAAGTGGTGCTACCTTACTATTGTGTTCAAAACAGTGTTTTGCTGTTGTGTTTCTGTGCACAGTCTTCATTTGGTGATGTGTAGGCAGGGAGATGCTTACTCTCTTAATACAAGTGTCAATTGTCTTAGGGATTACAGATTTGGGCTCTTTGGGGCTGTCTCTTTGATTTTTTAAATTTAAGATACAATACTTCATGTAAGTTCCCCAAAAGAACTATTTTTCATTCAGATTGATTATAAAGAAATCTTACTCTTCTGGTTCAATTCCAGACAGGACAATTAAGATCTTGCATTTTGAAAATGTGCAGTGCTCATTTTAATAGTTTCTGTTGTCCTTTACTGTCCTTTGCCAGATTTGCAGAAAGGAAGGGAAAAAAATCCATTATTGCCGCAATGAATAAGTTAGATTATAGATAAATTATGCATGTGCTGGTAGCCAGGATGGGCTTGAATGCAAGGAATTTTAAGCTTTTTTTCAAAATACGTGCATGAAAGGCAGGTGTTTTTTACCTGAACATAGCTGCTAAGTCTTCCCGTTGCTCAGTGGCTTGGTATGTGGTCTTTTTCTTCAAAGTGTTTTCTGTGGTTTTGTTAGTGGTTTGCACCAACTCTGCCTGCCTTCTGTAGTTAACAGACTCATCAGCTAGCCCAGACTGGTTTTTCTCCTCCAGAGTGTTAGAAAATCAAAACTTCTTTCTAAGAAATGCTGGACTAGGCATTCTCTTAGTTGTTGCTTTAGATATGCACAGGAGTGTTTGACTGAATTAAAAAAAAAAAAAAGAATACAGTGATTCTTTAATTCTACTGGCACAGTATTTGATAGTTTTGTAAAATATGGCAAACAGGGTTTGTTGGAAGTTTGTTATACTTCTCATTTTGGGAAGTATAGAAGCATACAAACCTCTGTCTCTATGGGTACTGTGTCAAGGGCTAGTGCTGTTTCAGTATTGTTGTTTGTAAGGGAACTGGAAGGTGTAACACTCAAATCTGCTGGTGAGGGAAAAAATCGTTTACAGACATGGCAGACCCAGAAGTAGGGGGATTACAGATAGTCATGCTCGTTCCTTTATGACAAGTGTGGTCTGGTATGTCTTTAAAATAATTAATTTTCTCATTCAGTAAACATGAAAGAGTCTTGACAGGTTTGTTTTCTTCTGGGGGTGTTTGTCTTCTCTGGCTGCCAAGGTTCCTGGAGTCATTGAAGAGGCAGGGAGGGGATAAGAAAACCCCAAAACCATGGTGCTTGTTTGGTTTGCTTGTTGCTGTTGCTTTTTTGTTTATTGTTTTTGGGGTTTTTTTAAAATTCTCCCTGTGAATAAACACTTGCTCTAAAAGTGTGCTGTGTCTTTTTTTGGGGGGGAATTCGCTTTTTTCCTTTTTTTGGTAGGTATTACATGATAGGCACTGAAACTTGTACATATTTTGTATGTGACTCCGTGGAAACTGAACTTCAGGAGTAGAGTCTGTAAGTTAAATAAGGAAGATAAAGATACAGTTTAAGTTTAATTCTAACTAAAAAGTTTTTATTGAAATTAAATGATTAACAGCATACTGTTATTAATTTAATAATTGGCAATCTTGATAGTACAAGTTCTCATGAAGTACTTCAGTGAGCAAGACACCAATTATTCCCTTACAGCATATAGAAATTAGATTAAAATGAATTGTTGAGATTAGCACTTCTTTGCATTTTTTGTTAGTTTCTTGAAGGAAAGACATTTAGTTTTTATTTGCTATGCATACTAAGCATTAGGATGTTTATGTTTTCGTGTGTACTGTCCATGTTTGTATCTATCTAGTGATACTTTTCTTTTAAATCACTAAAGACTCTTGGAAGACTGAATTACTGCAAGTGCAGTGATAGAAAAATAAATGAATGCTGCATGAAAAAATTCACTTTATAAAAGTGATCAATTAATTTGTAAGGCTGCAAAAATACATACAGGTGATTAATTTTACACACTGCTCAGTCATTTAAATGAAATACATTTTTTTTCTTTTGTGTTTAATGATCTTGGATAGAAAATCAGATTGGTGTTAAATTTTAATGTAAGTTTTATAATGTGGGAATTTGATAAAGAGTTTGGAAGTATTAGGAGGTGGATGCACTTGATTGGTTGCAAATCAAGTCAAATCACTTTCTGTGTCATGGCTTCATTTTCTTTCATTCCCTTGTCACAAGCTATCAGTCTATTTTGGGAATTGCTTGCTTCTGACATAGAAAGGCCTGTCCTCCTTATGAATTTGAATACCCACCCCCAGTCCAGTAAGCTTTTGGAAACACTAGGTAGTTAGTTCTGTGTTACATGAAGTGTTTCTGAAATGTTCATAACTACTTTTATAGGAGTCATGTTAACAAAAGAGTAAAATGTGAAGATTCAATGCCAACTAGCCATACCTTTTTCTGTACTTTGTATCTGCAAGATTTGAAGAACAGGAGCTGGGGTTATTCTGGGGGTTTTTTTGCTGTTTTTAATAACAGGAAGTTATTAGGTAATGTGAATAGTAAAGTTTTATACAGATAGAAGCAGTTTGTTACCAGTATTGGCAGTACAATATAGGACACTCAGTATTTAGCAGTGAAGTATCAGGACTACCAGAACCATCTGTAGTCCAGTTTTTTGTCTGTGCAAGGAGGAGCCTTTCATGTTATGGTAGCACTAGCTGTCTTTGATATGTGATTAAATTCCTGTGGGTCATTTTACAATTAAAAATTAATTTTAAAAATTAAATGAAACCTGCTTTGAACTAATCATTCACACCTTTAAAAAATTACTTTAATTTGACCAACACAGTCATGTGTGTCTCTTGGAAAACTGCGTATCAAAGAGAATGACTTTCAAATTATTTTTGCCTTTTTTTTGCCTTTCTCCTCTTAATACAGCAATAGATATAACATTGTTTTTTAGTTTGTTACTGAATAGATAATGTTACAAAAGTTGAATTAACTGCTGAATTTTGTTCAGCCACTATTTATCATGATAGATGGTATAGTAAGTATACTGACACTATAGACAATGTAGTGTTTTGAAATGGATGAGTTAATTCACTGAATATTGGTCGATTTGCTGTATTTATTTTAACTGTTCAGTTCCCAGTCAATTTGTGGCCTATGTGTAGACTTTGATTTACACATTAAGGCTGCTCTCATGTTTTCTTTCAAATTCTTCCTCTAATTTAATAGCTGATACTTGCTAGGTGTAGATGGTGGCACTGTTATTTCTTAAGGTTGGGGTTTATGTTTGGGGTTTGTTTTAAGTTAGCAACTCTCAACTGTGTGTCTACTCGTTGGCACTTTTCTGTGGAAACCTGTGTTTCTTACAAAGTATTCTTCCCTCTGCTGTATCTCTACCATCCAGTCAAACTTCAGTGAGGTGCAACCACTAAAAATTAGTGATGGTGGCCTCACATTAATGGTTTATACGTGGCATAATTTAAGCTGTGGTTGTTTTAGTTCTAAGGGCTACTGTAGTATAAATAACTGGAAAATTATACTACTTCTGATAGGCTGTTTAAACTGAAATCAGTAACTGTAATATCAATAAAAATACCTAAATTGTTTTAAATTTAGAGCATCCAGTTGGAAAGAACAGTGAAATTCCTTGGAGTTTTAAGCATATTTCCACATATTCTGCATAGCTGCGTTGTAAATTAATGGCATACAGGCTGCTGGATTGAGTTTGCTTGGGCAATGGCCAAGCTTATTTTGTGTGGTTTTTTTTCAATCATAGTGTGTATGCCTGGCGATTGATGAAAGTGTCAAAAGCAGCATTACATGGTGATGGATCTGCAGGACGTAATGTGCATAGCTGGCACTGTTCCAGTTGTCAAAATATTTATTGATAGTTGTGAAAACAATAGCAAGAACTTTGATGTTACTGATACCTTTTGGCTTATTTGTCTTTAATATGCTTTTATGTTACTATTTTTAAAGTATATTAGAAATATTTACTTGCAAGTAGAAACAGCTCCCAGTTACAGAGCTCTGCCGTGGAGGATAGTGTATGGAGCTGAGTACACCCTGAAACAGCTGTGTTAACTGCTGCCTCAGCCAACACCCATGTACATCTGGTTTTGCCTTTATCAATAAATGCAGAGCTGAAGATGGTCTGAGGGAACCAGCCATTCTTTAGTTCTGGATTGACTGCTGTAATTTCATTTTAAACAGTCTTTCAGCAGCATAGCAAGAAGAATAAAGTGTATGTGTACTGGTGACTTTGTATATAGGTCTGCATTTGACATCTTCCTCTCTTAGGAATGTCAAGGTCTTGTCCTTTTCTGGTCGACATATTGACAGTTTTCTAGTCTGTGATGTCAGATAAAGACAGAGAGTATTATAGTTGATAAGCTATGTATGCCAAATTCGCCAACTTTCAATCCACCTAAATTTACTTAAATCTCTGCTCCTGCAATTGAAAATTTTGGTAGTCTAGGCAGAGATTGTAGTGTGGCTGGACCTATAACTGACTTAGTGCTATTAATGTTAAAAATCACCTGCGGTATTGGAGAGGTGGAAAATCACTTCCCTTTGTATGAACTAGATTTAGCTTTATGAATCTTGATCTAACAGGTAGTTTCATGCGCCACTTTGTGTTGGGATGTTGTCCTCAGTTTACTTGTTAGTAAATCATTGTAAAATCACTGGCCACTGTTCAGAAATGTTTCAGGAAAATAATATTTTCAAAGTTAAATTCACTGTCAATAAATGAAGCAATCTAGCACTTTTTATGTTTTTTCTTAAAATGTTTGAATTTTGCACTTAAAGTATGATTCAGGGGACAAAGTATGTTCATAACTCTGGCGTAATTGCAAAAACCTGAGTAATAAGCTTTAGAAAATAACTTTTTACTCATCTTTTATATGAATTTGATTTGTGTGTCAGCTAAATTTGGTAGCCTCATTCACTGCAATCCTTTGAGCTCTGTCCTTCAGACAGTTCTAAACCCAGTGGACCATGACACTACTCATCCCACACTTGAATAACTTGTACAGAAGGATGTTGTGGGGAACAATATAAAAGACAAAAAAGGCAAAACTCACTAAAAGGCAAAAATCCTACATCCACTGTCTTCCCTTCATCTGCTGGATGGGTGACCTTATTTTAGAAGCATATCAAACTAGTTAAAACAGGACTTTTCCCTTGTCAGCGCAAGTTGATGGTGCCTAATGATTGCATTGTCCTTCAAATGCCTTACAGTAGCATTCAGTATAATCTTCTCCACAATTTTTCTGGGTGTTGAAGTGAAACTAACTGGTCTGTGGGTTCCTGGGTAATCCCTCTTTCCCTTCTTATAAAAAGAAATAATGCTAGTTAGCTTCTATTCAGTGAGGTCCTCCCAAGACATTTAGTAGCTGCTGGAGAGGGGTACTGCCATAACAAACATCAGCTTCTTCAGTACTCGAGTAAATCCCATCAGATCCCGTGGACTTGTGAACTGTGAACTGCTACAGCTAGTCCCTGAGAAGTGTCTAAACAAATGGGAACTCACCATTCCTGAAGTCATCCTCTAAATCGAGGGCCTGGGCAGATGACAGTTAATCTGTATTATTAAAGACTGAGGCAAAGGAAAGCATTGAATGTCTCCATGCTTCTTCACCCTTAATAGTCAGATGACCATCTTCAATAAGTATCAGTCTGGTATTGTCTTTAGACTCCTCTTGCTACTAGTGTACTTTAAAAAACCTTTTTATTGTCTGACACAATACTGGTCAGTTTCAACACTAATTGAGCTTTGGCCTTTTGCATCTTGTCCCCTGCATCTATGAACCACAGCTCTGTCAAATCCTGCAAAGCCTGACCTTGTTTCCAGACAGCATACGATTTCTTTCTCCTCTTCAGGTTCAAGAAGAGTTCTTTGTCACATCAAACTGGTCTCGTGTCCTATTTACTTGACTTTTGATGCAATGGAATTGCTGATTCCTGTGCTTTTATGTCGGGAAGAATTTAATTTAGTTCTGGTTTGGGGGTTTTTCTTAAACCTGCTTAATTTTTTCAGATAATATCAAACATCTTGATTTTATAACTGCCTGGCAGCCTTGCTTTCATAGTACCTAAATGGGGAAACAAAAGCTATTTTAAAACGATGGACATTTGGGGTTTTTTCTAACTTTTTTTTTTTAACTATTAGCATGGTGAGATTTGGACTGTAATTTGATATGATTTGTGCAATTGTGTTTGTTTTCTTGCAGGCAATACAGCACTACATGACTGTGCAGAATCTGGAAGTTTGGAGATCATGAAGATGCTTCTCAAGTATTGTGCTAAAATGGAAAAGGATGGTTATGGAATGACTCCCCTCCTGTCGGCCAGTGTGACAGGCCACACTAATATAGTGGACTTTCTGACCCAGCATGTACAGACTAGTAAGGCTGAGCGTATAAATGCCCTGGAACTTCTGGGAGCAACATTTGTGGACAAAAAGAGGGATCTGCTTGGTGCTTTAAAATACTGGAAAAGAGCAATGGAAATGAGATACAGTGATAGGACTAATATCCTCAGCAAACCTGTGCCACAAACACTAATTATGGCTTATGATTATGCTAAAGAGGTAAACAGCTCAGAAGAGCTGGAAAATCTTATTGCAGACCCAGATGAAATGAGAATGCAAGCATTATTAATTAGAGAACGTATTCTTGGCCCTTCTCACCCTGACACATCCTACTATATTAGATACAGAGGTGCTGTGTATGCAGACTCCGGAAACTTCAAGCGTTGCATCAATTTATGGAAGTATGCTTTGGACATGCAGCAGAGCAACCTTGATCCGCTGAGCCCTATGACAGCCAGCAGTTTGCTGTCATTTGCTGAACTTTTCTCCTTCATGCTTCAGGATAGGGCAAAAGGCCTGCTAGGCACTACTGTCACTTTTGATGATCTCATGGGTATACTGTGCAAAAGCGTTCTTGAAATAGAACGGGCCCTGAAACAAACCCAGTGTCTTCCTGATCCAATACAGCTGAACAAAGCCCTTTCCATCATTTTGCATTTAATTTGCCTGTTGGAGAAAGTACCTTGCAGCTCAGAACAGGAACATTTTAAGAAACAAACGATTTACAAGTTTCTTAAGCTTCAGCCTAGAGGGAAAAATAACTTCAGTCCACTTCACCTTGCTGTTGACAAGAATACTACATGTGTGGGTCATTACCCAGTTTGTAAATTCCCCTCTCTACAAGTTACCGCTATCCTGGTGGAATGTGGTGCTAATATAAATGTCAGAGACTCTGATAACAACAGTCCTTTACATATTGCTGCACTGAACAACCATCCAGACATCATGAATCTTCTTATCAAGTCAGGTTCACATTTCGATGCCACAAACTCATGTAAACAAACAGCTAGTGATTTGCTGGATGAGAAGGAAATAGCAAAGAATTTAATCCAGCCCATAAATCATACTACTTTGCAGTGTCTTGCTGCTCGTGTAATAGTGAGTCATAACATATCCTATGCAGGGCATATCCCTGAAAAACTAGAGAACTTTGTTTTGCTCCATAGATGATGGCGTGGCGTTCCAGAGTACAGTTTTTGAAGCACGACATGGTGATATTTTCCTTGAGCACTGTTGTGATACACCAGCGTTCCTTTAGCTTGCTCCATTTTGCTCGCATTGGCTAGTGTTGTTAGCATCAGATCTGCAGAGTTGATTACACAGTATTTAATATGAATATGCCATATAATATATTTTGTGGATTATTTAGAAATGTAATGCCATATTTAGACTTTCTAAATTGTCTGCCAAAGGCTTGTCTTTTCTGGTCTTATTTGCCTGTTGGGTGTTCGGGACTGAGTTGAGTATTTTCCACTGATGTCTTTTTACTATACCTGTTATGTGGATTTTATACGGTTGGAAGGTCATCTTTTTTTGGTTTTGCTTGAGCATTTCTACTCTTCTTCTCTTTCTATGGACTCATTGCTAAACTGTGTAAGTTGTATGGACTTGTTAACATTTGCAACTACCATAAGTGCTTTTATCTTCTCTATGCACTGGCTTAAACATGACTGTTGTGTGTGAGCATATTTCTATGCAGCACTTGGCCAATTTAAACTTAAATGCCAATCTTGTTTTGCAGTTTGTTTAGAGCTCTCTTGAGAATGCTGTCTTCATAGCATGATGAATTTTGGAGTTATTTATCAGCTCTCCAAACTTGGATTTGACTTTTTTGACTGCTGTAACTGAGGTTGCTTTCATTTTGATCCTCTGGAAATTTTTCCTAAATTGGGGAGAAGAAAATCTTGCTTTTTCTGATTGTAGTCCACTTGAACTTTAAATCTGAAAATTGTTCTGTTGCATGGTGCAGCTGGAGGAAGAGTCCTCATGATGTACAACTGACATCTTCCCCTCTGCACTTACGTCTTGCTTGTGCCGGTTATGTGACTAGATGTGAAGTTTGCTCCAAGTTTAACCTCAAATCTTAATGATACACTTCTGTGAGAAATAGATCAAATATATGCTCTGCTTTGAAATCTGCAAATCAGCTTTAGCTACAAAAGAAAACTAAAGCATGTTGATGGCATGATGTTTATCAGTCCAGATCTAGACATCATATAGTATAGTAAGTGGCTGTCTGCCAGGATATTGAAAGTTCTATAGCAGTGTCCTTTTTTTTCTTCATTTTAAGTATCTTTATAAATACTTGCATGGATTTTTCATCTCTACTATGTCAGTTGTACTTAACAAAAGCAGAAGTTCTGTTGTGTATATAGCTCCTATTAAAGTACCTATTTTTTATAATATTTGCACAACAGCTTAGCTTTTGCAACAGAAAGGGCTCTTTTGACTTGATAAGAAGTCTATAAATGAAGATCATAAATGTGAGTGCGATTCAGGTAATTAATATAATTCAGCACTTTACTGTTGATTACTAGTAGGATTTATTATGGCACATTAGCCCTACAAATGTCTTAAAGTGAAGTTAATTTCTGTTGGATAGGATGCAGTTTACTTGCAAATTTAGTTGTCTAGCATATTGGGTATTTTTGACTTAGTTTCACCTCAGTCGTGGGCAGCAAGTGTACCTATGGGGTTCTTGCTCCAGAAATCCAACAACTTGTTTTATGCCTTTGTCAGAGATAAGAGATATTTAGAATCCAAATTGATTAGATTAGGAGGGTCTTTTTAATACTTCAGTTTTTTAAGTTGATGTTAGAACATTTTTTGTCATTTGTGATTGAACTTGAGGAAGAATATGTCTTGGGAGCACATAGGAATAGCCCTTCCTTGTTTTTGTTCTGTTTTGGCATTCCTGCCAGTGTATGGCAGTGTACAGGTGCCTACTAGCTTAGCCATTTTTGCAAAAATTATGGGGATGTTTTTAAGCAAAGATATATTGAAAGCAGTGCTTTTTGTGTATTGTCATTAGCAGACTTGCTGTTTTGAAGTAATTTTCACTGTTTTGTCTCTTGCCATGTCTGTATTGTATACTATTACAAGAATCATAGAATCATTTAGGTTGGAAAAGATCCTTAAGATCATTGAATCCAACCCTTAACCCAGCACTGCCAAGTCCAGCACTAAACTATGTCCTTAAGTGCCACATCTACATGTCCTTCAAATACCTCCAGCCATGGTGACTCAGCTGCTTCCTCAACAGGGCAGCCTGTTACATTGGTTTACCACTCTTCCCATTAAGAATTTTTTCCAATCTGTATCTCCCCTAATTCAACTTGAGGCCATTCTCCTTGTTGTATCACTCAGGAGAAAAGGCCAACCCTCACCTTGTCAGAACCTCCTTTCAAGTAATTGTAGAGTCATAAGTTCTCCATTGGACCTCCTTTTCTCCAGGCTGAACAACCCCAGCTCCCGCAGCTGCTCCTCATCAGACTTGTACTCCAAACCCTTCCCCAGCTCCACTGCCCTTCCCTGGACATGCTCCAGCCCCTTGATGTCTTTTGTGTAGTGAGGGACCCAAAACTGAACACAGCACTCGAGGCATGACTTCACTGGTGCCCAGTACAGGGGGACAATCACTGCCCTGATCCTGCTGGCCACACTCTTGCTGATACTGGCCAGGGTGCAGGTTTCTCTTGCATCACACAAGACTAAACTCTAGTAAATTGACTGAATTGCTGTGATTTGTAGTGCTTAGGACACATGCCACTCTGCTTTTCGTTTGTGCGGACATGTAGTTTGGGTTTTACATTGATACATTTTAATGCTTTTTGCTGCTCTATAAGTGGGGATAATTAGCAAATCATACTATGCTAAAAATACATTATACATCAAGTCATAAAAATAATTCTTTTTGTATAGGTCGCAGAGAAAAGGATTTTTAGAGTTTTTTACTTTGGAATATGTTCTGCTCTTTGGTGGTTTTAGTTTAGATTTCTGTCTTTATAACTGACAATGGCCCTGTTTAAAAGTAGTTGGTCATTGGTTGTTGGTTTAGCCTGAGGAAGAGAAGGCTACAGGGAGACCTTATAGGACCTTCCGGTACCTAAAGGGGGCTACAAAAGAGCTGGAGAGGGATTTTTTTATAAAGTCATGGGGTGAAAGGACTTGGGTGAATCATTTTAAACTGAAAAGGGTGAGATTTAGTTTAGATATAAGGAAGAAATTGTTTACTGTGAGCATGGTGAGGCACTGGCACAGCTTATCCAGAGGAGTTGTGGATGCCCCATCCCTGGAAGTGTTCAAGGCCAGACTGGATGGGGCTCTGGTCCAGTGGGAGGTGTCTCTGCACATGGCAGAGAGGTTGGAACTAGGTGATCTTTAAGGTCCTTTCCAACCCAAATCATTCTATGTTTTATGATCATTAGTCCAGAAATATAATGTAAGAATTGTTAATTCTTAGCAATTTTTTTAAAAGGAAAGCATTCCTAAAAGTGGAAGCACATCACTATTAATTCTATGTAAATCTAGTGAATATTGCTACAAGAAAGACTTACTGTGTTAGCTGCTCTTTAGAAACAAAGCAGTAATTCAAACATGTGTTAGTACGTGCTGATTTATTGCACAAATTTCTGTCTAAATATCTATTGATGTGCATCAATCCGAAGGATTAATCACCTCCATGCTGAATTTAATTTTTTGTGGTGATGAAGCTCTCTGCTGAAGAGAATACTTATCTTGCCTGATAACTTGGACTTAGGTGTCCTGGCTGATGAGTTCATGCATTTATGGCCACTTTGCATTTAGACCTGTGTGTTTACACTACTCTGTTTTATTTATCTTAATTTTAATTTTGTAATATTTGTAACTCATTCTTCTACCATTTTGCTCCTTTCTTACTATTTGGCCTTTTTTCTGGTGAAACATACTGCTTCTGAGCTGCTGACACAGAAGAATGCTGAGAGCACTGCAGAAATAATTGTATGCCCTGTAGAGATGAAACAGATTTTAAATTGATTAAACAGCTTACAGGTATCACTCCCCTAGAGACAAAGGAATTGATACTTCCTTGCTTGTTGAGACCTCCAAGTTACATTTTTTGGGGAAGGGGATAAATGCATAATTCAGTTGTTTCAACTGAATTACTTCAACAAGGAAGATGAAAAATATTCTCATTAAAAAGATCTAAAATTATATTCCTGTTTTTGTATCACTTAGGCTGGTAACAAGATTCCAGCTGTCTGCAGTGTCTCTGTTATGTTTGTTAAGTGCAGTGTAAAGACACTTTCTGAAATGCAAGGCAACATTGTGGCTAGTTTCCATATATACTTCACAACACTCCATGGATAGGAAGTAGTCTCTTGTATTTTCTAAGTCCACAAAGAGCTGTCTTTTAACAACTGTTTTGCAACTGGTTAAAATTAACTTCTTTCTATTTTTACAAACACTACTTTAAGGAAAGTAATGCCGTGCTATAGCAAAATCCTTAAAGGAGGATTTATAATTAGATAAAAACCTTTTGAGGAAAAGCGTGCCTCTCCTCAGTTTTGTATCAGCTGCGAGGTGGTGGTGGCATGATATGGCTTGAAATAGCTTCCTCATGCTTTGAAATATGGAGTGGACTGACTGTTACACTCTAAAACGTTGAGAAGCATGAAAAAGTAGACTAAACACTAATTTTATTTTCTGTGACTACAATGGCACCAACTGGTATTTAACACTTCAAAGTAATTTTGGTAATTTTGGTGAGAGACATACTAGACTGCTCATATTTCTTGGCTTTGAGTGTAAAAGTAACTGTTGAGCCCTCAGTGAGGGCAGAGCAAAAAGCTGTTGTTGGTTTGGTTTTGAATAATGTTGTGTTTGTGTTTCATTCTATTGCAAAGACTTCCTATGCAGGGCTAGCTCTGTGTATGGAAATATAGCAGTTTCTTTTTTATGTGAAGTAATTTAGCTTTAACAGTAATGTAAAAAAGGAATAACAAGCGTATTTCTCTGCTCCTATTCTCTTTAGGCTCCAAGTGCAGATTACATTAAAAATATGTTTTGGAGAACACCTGTCTGAGTGTATATATCTGTTTTCTCTAGGGTACTGCAGTACTGGTTGATAAACTGCTTCTTCTGTTGAGCAGCTAAATGTGGATGCTGCAGCTTCGACGTTCCTATCATTAAGAATTGCACCTTAAGCAAAAAGTCGTGTTTCATCCTCTTTCTTTCTGTGAAATGGTTGTCTGGCAAAGTCTTTAAATTTCAGTGGTGGGTAGTAGTAAAGAAAAGGCTTAAACTGGATGATACAGAAGAAATTATTTTCTTGCTTTCCAGAAAAAGCAGTTAGTCATACTGTTACCTGGGGGGAAACAGTACTTTGAGCTTGTAACCTAAACGTAGATAGCAATGCCTTGTACGAAGTAAGCAGCAGACAGTTTTCAGGAAACCTGGACAAATTAATTTTTTCTTCAGGCTTTTGAAGGATCTTCCATATTGCATGAACACTTTGAAAAATAGAGGAATAGAACATTTCAAGGGTGAAAGAAGCAGAAGATCTTTATTAGAACCAGCTAGAGAATTTAAGACTTTGAAGAAGACTATCATTGTAATCTTAAAATACCTTTGTAGTTAGGCACAGTAGTCACAATCCTATCCTATAAGGAAGTGTACATTTCAGAGAGCTGGAGCTTTAGATGAGGCCTGATCAGTAACAATAGGATAAAAAAAGGTGAGGTTCTGGATGAGGAAGACTGCTCCAGAACTTTCTGGTAGGATAATTGTCACACAGATGGCTTTAGTGAACTGAACGTAGATTCTCTTGATTAGGAAAGGGAAAAACTGGAAAGGGTCATTTACATCATTATTCATCCTTCTGTAGTTGCAGATGATGAAAGAGGTCTCCTGTTACCTAAGCTGTGTAACCATCCAAAAATGCTTCTTGGCAGTAGCAAGCGCTCACTGGTGCTTGAAGACCAAAACTCTTCATACAAAGTAGTTCAGGATTAGGGCAAAAGAGACCAAGTGTGATGTGTGTTGCTCTGGCAAAGAGAGTACTTTCATTTGTTTTGCACATAATATCCAGAGGGCCAAATGCCATCCACTGTGAACAGCAGAAGGCCTTTCTCCCCCACTCCTAAGTCTTAACCTTGCAGTTGATCTCCAGCATTCAGAAAAATTGAGAAAAGGCTATACTCAGAAGTTCTGGACAACAGTGTTGAGTTACACACACAGGGGAAAAAAAGAATTGCTTTCTGATTCATGTAAGTGTCTGTCAGAAGCCAGTGAGTGTGAGGCAATGTTATTTATGAAAATAGAAACCACATCTCCCATCAGATGAGAAGATAGGATCNTCATGTGGTTAGGCTAAATCAACCAATCAAAAGAACTCCCAAGCTGTAAGAATGAGCAAAAACCAGAACAATCTAGAGTCGAGTAAGCTGACAATGGTTCGGTTTTCCCTTTTCCCCTCTCTTGACTGTATGCTACCAAAAACCCCAGGATCCACTGGTTCACTAAACACTTTTTGCTGCTGAACCTGCAATTTAAATTGCCAATTCATTCCTTTTTACAGTGGGAGGGATTTTTTTTTACAGTAAACCATTGATTGTTTTCTATTCAGACTCTGTAGCTTGTATTGTTCTCCTCTGCTATTTTAGGTGCCTCTATGTTGCTTTGTTCCATTCACACACAGCGTTATCCTAACTGTAATATGGGGCAAAATGTTCCAGTGAATGAGCCAGACTTGGATTATTTTTTGTTTCCATCCCATAGTTTCAAAATAGTGAACTCACCTTTTTCTCCTTTGTTTTTGCATGTGTGGCTACCAGGCATTTTGTTGGCTAGCCTTTAAGATGGGGTCCTCCTAGAATGATTGTGCTCTTTCTTTTTTTCTGGCTAAGGGAAGCACATCTCCTGCTTTATCATGCTTTGTTTTCCCGTAATGCATGAAGTGGAAACTTCAGGGAGTTAAAAACCAAAAGAAACAAGCAAAAAATCCCAAAAAGAAAACCCAACCAAAAAAAACCAAAAAAAAAACCAAAAAAACCCACAAAAACCTAAATGACCAAAGAAAGCAAACAAAAAATTGCCAACAAAACCAAACCAGAAAACAGGACCTGCTGTAAAATAACAAAATACCCTGTATGAGGCAGATGCCTCGTGAGTTGCTACGAGTGTGGATGGCTTACTTCCAGTCCCACTTTGTGGTAACCTTAGGGCCAGATGTCAGGTAGTTCTGTGAGCAGGCTGGTCTGTGCAGGCTGCGCCCACACCAGCACTGCTGTTCTGATCAGGGATGTGCTTTTCAAGTGAGTCTCCCCATTGTCCACCCTGTGCTTGTTTTTGTGTCACTGAATTGCCTTAATGCACAACCTGTGTTACTTTTGAGTGCATCTGGCTTAAAGAAGTGTTCCAAAAGCTCATCTAACAGGCTTTGACCACTTACGGCTGTCCAGTTCATGGGAGCTGACTATAAGCTGTTCTGAAATAACCCCTTCATCTTCTCCCATTCCTCCTCTACTCCCACAGAGTGTCACAAACTTTTGATCCTTGGCATCAACTCCTCCATTTTACAGATCTCCTTTCTAATACAAGTGTAACTGTAGTTTTCAGTTTCTCTTGTGATGTTAAACATAATTTGACACATACACTGGCTTGTTTTTCCTCTTGCTTGTAGGTGGTTACTGCCTATCGTGCATAACATCCCATAACCCATGTTCTGCTTTGAGCTGGGTCATGAAAATGAGATAATGTAGCTGATTACTAAAGGTGGATCTACCACATCATTAACTGTTGGAAAATGAATCAGCTGTGCCACATGCAACACTAATCTTCCTTCTGACAGCATGACTGACCTTAGTACAAAGTGCTGTTGATGTATTGTAAAGAAATATTGCAGAAACTAAGGCACAGACTCAGTGACCTCTTAAAATGATCATATGAAGTGTGGGCTGTAGCAAGAAACAGAGTTCAGATCATCTGGCATCAGGGGCTTTAATTTTGAGACTCTGCTCCAGGTAGGTTTGACATTGGTAGTTTCATAAATGAAGAGTCTGCTATAAAACAGAATAAAACCACCAAGAATTTCTTAGGGAAATCAGGCTAATATTATTTCACAGTTTTAATGTATGTGTCTATCCTTCCTCTTCCTAATTTTTGAATGTTAGGCCAGTTTAATAAACTCAACAGGAATAGAGCAGCCTGTGTGTGTCTGTAACTTCCTTGAGAGTACCAGAGTGAGCAGATGGCAGAGTCTGTACTAACAGTTCCTACTGAAGAGGATTTGGCAGGAGCTTGACTCTTATTAGGCATGAGAGAATCCACACAGGAATTAAAGTACTTAGGACCATGAGAAAGTCTTTGGTCACAGCCCAGGCTTTACTAGAGAGGCAGATCTGGTCACTGTTCAGGATGTGCCATATTTGCATTACATCATATGCAGTCAGTGCACCTGTACATCAAGGTGGTAGCATCTAAGCCTGAGATTATCCTGGTTTGTGTAACTCTAATCTCCCTCATTAGGCACTCAGTGTCCTGAGTTTGCTGTAATGGCTTAGAATCTGAATGAAAATGGATGAAGCTGCACAAAAATAAGCAACTCCAGGACCTTCTATGGCTATATTATTATACATGCCAAAATGGGCTGAAGTTAATTCTGTTGAGTTGTTATTATTGCCTGCTAAGCAGGTTGGGGGAAACCATGACTCCCAATTCATCTATAAGAGTTCTGAGCTTATTTGCATCAAAATTTCTATTGACCTTGGTACAAGTAATGAGCAGGACCAGACTCTGCGATCACCCTTTTTCAAAATCCTTCATGTCAGTTCTCAGGTCTGGAAGCTGTTGTATTAAAAGGCTCAAAGTGACATGAAATCTGTAAGAGGAAACATCTGTATGGTGAAGAACTGTTCTGTGGAAAAATGGATCTAGCACTTCTGCCCAATGATGTCTACACTCCACTGAGCTTCCAGTGGAAATTTTCATGAGATCCCTGCTTCTGTTCATGCTTTGGCCTAATTTTCCAGCTGTCATTAGTTCTTTGTGCAGCAGTGTTTCTCCAGCTGTGATGCCTTGCTCTCATGCCCCTCTGAAAGCTGCAGTGCATGGTGACTGCCCTTGCCCTGTGCTGCCACTGAGAGCCAGCTGCTGAACTAGTCAGCCCTGCTCTGACAGTGATGCCTGGGAAGGTCCAGGGCAGCTGATATGCAATGGCAGCTATTTAAAAATAAAATGTAAAATTAAATGCTCAGATTTCCCTCCATCCTTCGTGACTCTTTCTAAATGTGCCATCACTGCTTCTCGTCATCATCATCGTTGTGTTCTCTGCTGCCTGCCTTTACTGTTCCCAGTTGCTCTGTTGAGCTTCTTACCTCCCACTGTTCCCCTGCTGCCATTGTGGCTGAGTCAAGCCTGCATTGCAATGGGAAATGCTTGGGGAGATTTGGCGCTTGCTATGCCTTAGGCAGCTTGTGCTGTTTCTAAGCGGTGTCAGTTGGGAAGTGGAAAGGCTGGAAGAAATGCAGGATTCAGCTTGCTTGTCCTTTCTTCGTCTGCCTGGTGAAGGTGCTTAGCCTTCTCTCGTGGTTTCACGTCAGCCAGCAGCCAAAACCTAGCCACCTGCTCACTCACTCCCCCACCAGCAGGATCAGGGAGAGAATTGAAGGGTAAAAGCCAGAAAACACATGGGTTGAGATAAAGACAGGTTAATAGGGAAAGCAAAAGCCACACATGCAAGCAAAACAAAACAAGGAATGAATTCTCTGCTTCCAACAGGCAAGCAGCTGTTTAGGCATCCCCAGGAGAGCCGGGCCCCATCACATGCACTGGTGACTTGGGAGGACAAACACCACCCTCTTCCTCCTTCCGCCTGGCTTTATGCACTGGTCATATGTTCTGGAATATCCCCTTGATCGGTTTGGGTCACTTGGTCATGGTGTGTCACTTCCCAACCTCTCATGCACTCCCAACTCCTTCACCAGAGTGGCAGTACAAAAAGCAGAAAAGGCCTTGGCTCTGTGTAAGGTGTGCTCAGCAACAACAAACACAACTCTCTATTATCAATCCTGAGTTCAGCACAAATTCAAAACACAGTCCCATACTAGCCACTGAAGAAAACTAGCCCAGCTTAAACCAGCACACCTCCTCATTAATGTGAAATGTGGGCTCTGTTAATCACACTGAACAGTGGGGTTTTTTTCACATGATGTTGCAGATGGACTCTGCAGATATTGCTGGTGTAAGCTGTTAAAGATTCCATAAGCAGATCTCATCCTGGAATCAGTAGTAACTGGATTTCCTCACATGTAAAAGGTACTTGAAAAGCCTTGCACCTGTTTAAACCCCTATTCGATTTCCTAGCTTGATGATTTTTTGCTCTTGAAAATCTGCATTAAAATGTGTCATTCTCTCAGTGTCTTCCAGATCCCACTACTTTGTCCACCAGGTTCCTGTGTTATGACTTTTGCCCTTCTCTGCCATAGAAATGTGTGGTAGTATTAGGAATGTGACATTTCATGTGTTTCTTCTGAAAATGTTTATTGACTCTGCAAAAGTGGAAAGTGCCTTAAAATTGCCTCTTAACCGGGTGTTCTGTCTGATTCTGTCTTGTCATTAACAAGGCAAGGGTCATTTACCACAGAGTGTAAGTTCTAGTAGACTAAAAAGACAATTTTAAATAGGTTGTAATGGAAATTTGTAAATTCCTGCTGTAGAAACATGTTTTGACATGTTTTTTCATGTTTTTGAATTGAATATGGAACTGTTTTCTTATATCCAAAAAGGAGAATATAAAAGGAAGCTGCACATACTTCTAGTAAATGAAAAACCAAGCACGCTATGCTACTGGTGGAACTGGAGAAGCAAGCAAATTCAATTCTAACCCTGTTTGCAACCAGGGTACTGATAACTTAGATAATTAGACCTTCTTGTAGTTAGAGCAGATAATGCTAAATGCACAGACCTGGCTGAAAGCTTCTTTGCAAAATAGGCAAAATAAAATCTTATTTTCACTGACGGTGGATTGTGTTTTGCAGCAGAAGAGGAAGAAAGGCCTGGAAGGGACTTCCAGAAGGAGGAAGATATAGTGGCCAGCTGGACTTTACCAGGCATGTGTAACTTAATGGTACCACAGAAGGAAGGTCTGTCAACCCCTGCATTTACCAGCTCCTCCTAGTAGTCTTTGCTCTCCATCTTGCATGATGGGCAAAGGTTTGAGCTCGTTCCTGTTGCAGCAAGTCTGGGGATGAGGCTGAAGAATGCACATTCCAGTCTTCTCTGGCAGCCAGCAGTGGTACAACAGGGATAGCAATGGCTGCTGTTAGAAGTCCCTTTCACTGATAAGTTCACTGAACACAGCAGCTGTCCCTCTGATCTCCAAAACAGGAAGAAGTGAAGGAATTGATCTAGGCAGCCCCCTTCTTTGAACTGTGCTGTGATCTGGAGCTGGATGATGTTGCCAGTCAAGGTATCTGAACATATTGCTCTAAAAGCAGCATGAAGAAAAGCCAGGGCAGTATTGCTCTTTCCTAATAAATCCTCCTGCTTCAGTCTTTGGCTGTGTGACATTGATCTGATACCAGTAGAAAACAGCCAAGAAGAAAAGTGAAAGAAGGACATGCAGCTACTGCAAAGCCATTCTGATTTACCAGGCCATAGTAAATTTTATTGGGGGGGTGGGATGAGAAGGTGAACACTCCATGAAAAATGAAGTATTGCTACTGTACTAATAGTGCAAAGCACTAGACACAGAACACTACAGAGGGAACAGGTTCTGTGCTCACATATTGCGAACTGTCAGTCTTGAAATCTGAAATACCACCTCAGTAATTTTAGCATGGTTTGATCCCAGAAAAAGAAACAGAAGTAGGAATGTAGCTTTATGTCTTTTCTAAGCAGTTCAGATTTTGTGCGTAGTCATCGTACCGTTCTCTGACATGGTGCTAAATTAATTTCCGCTGTGACTGATGCAAAGTGACTGCAGCGTCTTCTGTAAAGGATTTCTCAGCAATAAGCTTAGAAATCCTTTGCCTACCTTCTAGGCAAAGTTGTATGCTTAGTCAACTGTTCACCAATATACTCAGCTGAGAAAACACTTTTGAAATGAGGAAATACTCTTTGAGACACAGAGACAGAAATGTTCTAAGTATTGTGTAAAAGCCTTGAAAACCTAAAAAGACCCTCAGTCCTGAAAAAGTTCTTACTCAAAAGAGAAATTTCAGAAGGAGGGTAGAAATGTACAAATTTTCTTTAATCTGGGAAATCTGTCTATTCACAGCTAAAACAACATTTGTTTTATCCGTAAAAGTTGAAGAAAGACCTCTAAAAGAAAAAGATTTAAGTAATGCTATCTAGATCTTTTATTATGTGTTCCCTGGAAGATGACTGATGGTGCTTCTTCCAATAAGAACTTACTTTTATTCAAATAAGTTAAATTAATTTGCTTTTATAGCAAGTGGGATTTTTAAACAAGGGTATGAGAAAGACTTACAAATCAAACAATTTCACAGAGTTTTTAGTCCCTGTTTGCGCAGAGTATTTGAACCACTCACACTGCTGAAAGGCGTCTTGAAACTCCCAGATTTAGCACCTGGAGTTGAGCACCTGTGTGATGAACCTGTGTCAGAGGGATCAGACATTCCATCCTTGTTAGCCAGGCAAGGCCCAGCAAGCATACTTGCACTGTGTCAACGTGTGTGTGTATAGTTCATGGCATAAGTATGCATGTGGATGCATAGCAAAACACTGAGTTCATAGGCATGCACGTACTTACAGACACAGACCTGTGAACCCTCTTTAGTCATTGATTGTGCTTTTAGCATGTCCCCTCATTTGACCGAAGCAGCAAAGACAAAGCAGAGTAACTTGGTCTTGAGGCCAGTGCAGAGATAATGAATAGCAAAACTGAGGCACTAAAAAAACCAGAAGTGTTAAAAATAATTGGTTTATGGCTTGTGTGGCTTGATGTGATGCTGGCCTTGGGAAAAACATGCACTTGGAGAAAGCACTGAGCAGAACACTAATTTTTTATAGATATTACCATATTTTGTGTACCTAATGGCATTTAATGCAACTATGTATATGGATAAGGAGACACTATTTTTTTCTGGTTTGGCATGGGGAGAAAAATGTGTGACAACCTAGCGTAGAAGGGAAAAAAAACCCCAAAACTGCCTTGATTTCTTTTTGTGCTCTGAGTGTTTTACAATCAATTGCAAGCCTCCACAAACACTTTTGCCCTGATGCCTGAGCAGGTGTTTCTTGGATTAAATCTGGCAGGAATTCACAGAACACCTCAACTGAGGCAGCTTATTGAATGGAAGAAGGAAGAATGGTGTTTTCCTTAAGTTGTTTTTAAGAGGAACACCTACAGACTCAAGTTCTGTTGGATTTTTTTCTTACAGTCTTTGGTCAGTTGTTCTTCTTCTTTCTCCAAATGGAGTTACTGCATGTAGAAGAGAGCTGCAATAAAACAAATTTTACCTCCAAATGGTAATACTATCTGGAAAGTGGAAATGCTGTTTGCTTAAGTATCTCACTTGCAAAACTACTCAACTAGGAATTTGTCGTGTTCTACACAGAAATTAAGATTAGAAACATCTTTGACTTGCCTGCAGTGTCTGAGAGAGGTCAAAGTA
>VXBQ01006204.1:105210-116004 GCA_013400175.1 Phainopepla nitens | reverse complement strand
GTTACTCAAGTCTATTAATTTCAAATGTGTCTAGTTATTTTTCATGTCTCAGTTTCTGTGTCCCCAGGTTGGAAAAGTGAAATGCTCAGGAGGCAGCAGTGGGAGCTCAGGTTATTCAACAGCTGTGGAAGGAGAGCCTCAGACACTGCAGGCTGGGCAGAGGAAAAAAAGAGATCCTTGACTATGATAAACTGAGTTGATGCCTTGAAAAAAGTCAAAGATATTAGCAGTTATAAAAATTCTACCGTTCACTTTTCTTACTCTTGATACTATTCTTTGATTAATAGTGCTAAGGGTCAATAATCCTTGGTATCATCATTCTTCATAAACAGAAATAAAATAGCTGACTTTTAAAATAAATATGATTCAAGGCTCATTTGCTGAAGGAAGCAAAATAGTATCTTTTAAATTTGACATGATCTTTTCTTCACAGTTCCCTGCAAATCTGTTTGCATTTCTTTAATAGAAGTGTTGATTAGATAGTCTTGCAAGGAATAATGCTGAAAATGAAATGAGAAAACCTTTTATTACCTTCAGCATTTATAAGCTGTCCTCTAAAGGAGAAATCCCGCTGTTAACAAACATTTGATGTTCTGCTAAGTGTAGCAAAGGAGCAAAGATTAGTCTGTGAAGTATTACAAGGGCTTAGGAGCGCATCTATAGCTGTGTGGCTTTAATAGTATGTGTAGAGTGCTGTTACCTGTTTGTAGCACTTGCTGAACTGTGTGGATTGTTAAACCCAAGCAAAATACAACAAAATACACAACTGCTGCAGATCCCCACTGTTTTCCCTAAGTCTGTGCCTCCTCCTCCTTGTGCAAGGTGGGTGCTATCATGAGAAGGTTGGTGGCATTGCCCCGTTCCTCACTTCCCCTTGCTTGCTCTGCTCTGTGAGGGGCAGCAGCCGGACCTCACATGGCCTGTGGGACTTGGAGAGATGTGATGAGGCTTTGCTGCACCCGGGTTTAGCTTTGAGGGACCCAGCTGCAGCCTCTGAGATCCCCGAGAGGGCTGCTCCTGGTTTGTTGGGTGTCTCAAATCAGCTCTGGGGTCTCAAGTGAAGAAGCATCTGCTCTGTATGACCTGCATGTGCCATGCCCCAAGGCTTGGGGTGGCGGCCACATGGCAGATCAGGAGCAGCTGTGCTCAGCTGGGGAACAGTTGGCGTGTGGGAATCCATGACAGCCCCCCAAAGCACGGGCTGAGTTCCCACAGAAAGAAACACTAATATCATTGTGACTGTTGAGATCCACTTGCCTTGAGCGTGGTCTTGATAGAGAGAAAATCTAGTCACTGCTCTCGCGTACCGTGTATTCAAGGGTGTTACAGAAAAAAAAGTCTGAAAGTAAACCAGAAAGGATCTAGTGCATATTTGGGGTCAGTCCTGTTTTCTCTGGACTACTATTACTTTGCAATATAGAGTATTTTCCACTTGCAAATTCACTTCTGAGCAGCTCAGTTACTTTTCCTAAAGAAGTATGCTAGGGAATTACTTGATTTCTTGTTTAAGTGGATAAAATATTGCACTGTAAAAACCTTTTCTAACACATTCCTTGAATTTCAGCAAGGTGTGATCTTATAAAAACTAAAGGTTGTGTTTTTCAGGTTGAAATTTCCCACTCTTTTTGAAGGTGGAAATGAGTGGTTTTAACCCAGAGGAAGGTGGCTTTGGTAGCAGACTTTTGATTTTAGGCCAGGCACAGAAGCTAACTGATATATGAAAACAGATGAAGTATTGCTAAGATTTGTTGTTACCAATGAAGCTTCTTAATGCAGCCACTGAAGTGTGAAAACAGCTCAGCACACAGTACTACCAAGAATGGCACTGCTTTGTAACCTTTCAGAAATTAATTTAACAGCTTGCTGAAAAAAAACCCCAAGAACCTAACAATCTAAACTCTCTAACTAAGAGCCCCCAAATAAACTCTTAGTTGATTATTCTTTGTTTTACTATTTAACACGAACTGGTTGTAACCCAAAAGAATTACCTCAAATAAAGTAAGCAATTTATGTGTTTAGGGGCCTTGGAATAAACAAATTAAACTGAGACTGAGGGCTACATTATTGAAAGATGTTTGTTTAGGTACGCTGGTTCAGTGTGAAAAAAGTACCCATTTCAGAAGAGCTGAGTTTTGGAAACTCCCCAGGAAAGTGTATGCTTCTGCTGTGTTGAAGAGCAGAATGCACTTGCTGAAAGTCAGATCAAGCAACTGGAGCCCCTGCACTGGCTAGGAGAGGGGATGCTAAATCTGTGGCTGAAGCTGCACTGGTCACTAGGAAGTGACCAGTTAAGGTCCCACTGTAAGCAGTACCAGTGCTGGCTGCTCCCTAGCTGTGCTAGTTTGCACTAGCTGTGCTAGTTTGCTCTTTTTGCTGCAACTTTGCCACAGGAATTTTAGAAGTGACTAAAAGTACCAGTAGGTCTAGAAAGGTTAAACTGGCATTTCAAGGAAACACTGCATAGCCTGCATGCACCTGAACCCCTCAACTAGGGGAGAAATCTGGAAACCTGTTGATTTCCAGATTGTTTGCTGGGGGAAGGAATACTTTACATTTGTCCTTTATGCTCCTGCTGTAAGCAGTTATTGCTGGTTGAGGTCTGACTGAAGTATGGGACCAGACTGATCTCATGCTAGTGAGCTGTTCCCATAGTTTTGCTTCATCTTGTGTTGTGTTGCTGCTGCTATTCCTCAGCTCTGCCTTTTGCACCCGGGATCCCAAACCTGCCACCTGTGTGTCCTGCCTGTCAGCGGGGATCTGGCAGGGTCTGACCTGTGTCACTCTACATACTGCTAGCTCCAGTGCCTAAGAATGGGCTTTTTCACCCTATGTTCCTCTTTGTAAAACCAGGCCCAGCAAAATCCTTCCCTGTGCTGGCGCATTTTCTTCCTGCTGTACCTCTTGGAGCATAGTTGACAGCTGTCTGGGTTGGCACTGAAAAGTGCCGATAACACCTGTGGATAATGAGCCTGAGAAAAGGAGTTAATGAAGATCTTGTTTCAGAAACCGTGCTTCTCTCAACCCTAGAATAGCCAGAGACACGTAGTACATGAGCACGATGTTCATTGCACAGTGCTATTTTTATCCCTTTCAACAGCTTGCTGTGTGGAACCCTCACCTCATCTTGGTCTGGTAGGGCACAACACTGGTCTCCAGAGTGGAGGGGTATGAACCCTAGGTGGTGTGCAAGACAACCCACTAGGGTGCAGGAAGAAAATGTCTTTGGCACCATTAATAAAGATTAAAGTATAGTTTTAAAACAGTGCTTACTCCATCCTTTTTAAATTTCTATTTTTATGTAGGTGTTATAATTATGTACCATTTAGCTCAAAAATTTTTTTGAGAGGAATGAGCAACCAAAAACGTTTGGAGGACGCAGGTTTGAAGAGACACCTCAGAAAGCTGACATCTGCAAACTCTTCTGTTCCATGAAGATCTAGTCTGGTTTTCCTCTCCAAATCAGTCAGCCCCGCTAGGGCTATCATTTCCCTGATTGTCATCTACACAGGTATTTCAAGGCTTCCTGCCATGTAATTTTCAGTCCCACCTGGAGTCTGTACAAATGGTGGTGTAATCACCAGTTAGGCTGGGATGAATTTGTTGCAGAGCAGGAATTCAAATCAACTAATCTGTCAAACTTAAGAGGGTCTGCAAAAGCCTAGATGGAGAGATATGTAATAATTCTGCACAGAAAGAGCAACTAAATTTCAAGTACCAATCTGCCAGCTGGAGATTTGCTGGGAAATCAAAATCTTTGTTAGAAAATGATACTGACAGCTAAATGGTAAACCAATACAGTGCTAGAGCAGACCTGGTGTACTGTTTGTCCTCAGCCACAGGCTTGGGAAGGATGCATTTTGTCCCTCTTATTTTGTGCAATGCAGATCGCCTTCCTTTTACATGCTGTTTGTGGCAGCCTTAAGGCATTTGTGACAGTGGCTGTAGCTTGCTGACAGGTCAGTGAGATTGATCTCACCCTCCATAGGCTGACAGTGATCATGAGTGGAAGATTTAGACCCTACAGCAGTTCTTCCCTGGTGAGTGCAGCTCATTGTAGCCACAGACATTTAATAAGGTTGGGTTTGTGCAGAAGGAGGGCAGTAACTAAATTCAGAATGCCCTACTTAAACTGTGTGTTAGTAGGTACTGATGAAATTCGGTGTAAGAGCTACCAGGCAGTAAGAAAAGAAAATTATGGTGACCTGTGTAGGGTCACCTTCAGCTGTGCTCTTTCAGAGCAAGCAAGTTAATGGATAAAGGTTTGGAAATTGACATATCTGAACCCTGTGTGTGAAATTTCAAATTGATACATGCAGGGATTATGCCTGCCATTAAAAATCTGACTGTAAAAGTGCAGGAGAAAGTCATCCTCTACTAGTAACAATAAAAAAGTTCTCCCTTTCAAAGTGTTCATCTCGGCCAACTCACATACCACGGGGAATCATGAAGGAGGAATCTGTGAGGAAATAGAGGGGGGTTAATGTGCTCCCCTTAGTAATGTGTATGTGGGTTTTTCTGCATATCTTTTGGCATTTGATGCACTTTGACATGATGGCAGTCGCACTGGCACATAAGCACACCTCCTTGGAAGGAAATGCAAAATTTGGGTTCTGTTCTCAGACATTTCTTCTCCAGCCTTTGAGAACAGAAACTTAGATGTGGATATGTAGTATGAGGTATGGTAGGCAAGGGCTGCTATGGAGAGATGAGCTGGGGCCCAAGTAGTATACCATGTCTGAAGCCTCTAAGAGCTTTGCAGTTGAAGAGCTTGATGGATTTTATGAAGTGGATTAGTAGGTGATAGAAGCCTGCAGACCAGAGGTGATTTAGAGTGATGGGGCCATATCCATATGTGAAACCTGAATGATGCAGAGTCCTGGAGCTGCTAGGTTAGTTGCTGTAAAAAAGATTAAAATATGAAAACTGAAAAATAATGTCATCCTAGGGCCTAGGGCAAATGATTAAAGTCACAAAACTACCAGGAGTTGCAGTCTCATGTTACTAGTAGGCAAAGAAACAGAGAAAACAGAAACGACCCATTGACAAGACAGCACAGGAGCCTTGTAGCAGAGGGAGAAAGGAAGCCTGGGGTCTCTTGGGGTCTCAGGCAGTGTGCTGTAAACCAAGCTTGACCAGAACATAGTATTTCTGCTTTTTATTATTTGAAAGCTCTTTTACAGGAAAAGATAATTTATAATATGGGAACTAATGGCTAAAATATGCACTTACCTTTCCAAGGGCAAAAGTAATTCTCTAAACTTCTGCAAATGTGGTGCTTTTGTGAGGCAAGGTCACAAAACACAGTTTGTTCTGCTCTGCTTAAGAATATCTCACAGTTATCAAGTAAACATATTGCCAGATCCCAGAATGAGCCTTTTGAGTGCTCTTGACATCATGAATAAAGTTGCCTCTAAATAAATAAACAAGTAAGTGATGTCATGTTGACCCTCCTGAATATTAAAAGCTTGCATTTTCCCCATTTCTCTCATTGAAATTACCATAATTTTATTTCAGCAGTTTTCAGAGAGCTGTGCTCTGTGAAAGATCTGCTCTGACAAGGCCTCTAGTGAGTCTATCTCCATGAGAAACTCTAAAAATCGCCTTTGCCTTCTTTATGAGCCTCCCACAGTGCTGTCTGTGCTACCCTTCCCAGCTCCACTGAACTAATTGCTTGCCTTTGTGACTTGCATTTTTCTGCCGCAGAGTTACTTCACGCAGAAAAACAGCTGCACTTCAAGTGGCATGACTGTACTATTCCTTTGCAAACAGTACATCTACATTTAAGTTCAGAGTGAAATTTAATGTTAGTGGTGCTTAAAGCAGACTAGTTCTTACTCAAAGTGAAACTTTCTTGAAGTGGAAGGTCAACAGCATCATCAGAACCATCTCCAAAATGCTTTTCTTAATGAAAAGGGCCCCTTCCTACCTAGAAGTCAATTATACTTCGGACAAAAAGAAAAGGAATTCCTCACCTGCCTGTCCATGAGACGTTAATAATCCCTGTAGTATGCAAAATACTTCTGAGCATCAAGTTGCAGCTGTTATTGAGCCTCATGTATCATTTCATAACTGGCATGATTATACTTGCAGGGAGGGGGTCAAGTATAGTTAATAAACACACATGCAAGAGCTATTCCAGCAGGTACTGCTGGGACTTGCTATGTTATGTTTTGATGATCTTAACTCTCCCCTGTCCACTGTTCCTCTCTTAGAGACTGTTGAAACTCAAAAGGTAATCTCTTTAAACGAACTGGAGACAAAAAGCCAGCTTGAGAATGTCATGTATTTCTCCTTTACCACACTTTTGTGTATTTGTTGTAGTGCCGCAGGCACTAGCAGGAGTGATCCCAAGGGTTATTACCCCTGGGCTACAGCTGGAGCAGTGGTGTGTTGCTGTGACAGTACTGTCACCTTCAGAGCACTGGTGCTGATGGCAGTGGTTCCCTCCCACAGAGGAGAGTCTGCACCTTCTGTGAGGATCAAAACTTTCTCCAGCCATAGTCAGTGATGTGTCCACAGCATCCTGTGCCCAAGAAAGCCATTTAAAAGTCCTCTTGTCCCTTTTAAACTCCATCTTTTAAAGCAAGGGATGCAAGTCTGGAAGAGTCTTGTGTCCTCCCTGCTCTCCCCTAGGGGACCAGTCAGAGACATTTCTATACCTGTTCTTGCTTTATAGTTGATTTTTCCTCTGGTTCCTCATCACCTAAAGCCAATTTACGTTGTGTATGTTTCAGCGTTTTTTTCTGGGAGAGGCATTGATATCCTGGGGACAGACAATGTGTTGAATCCGTGAGGTAGCTTTGGTCTTTGTGCCTCATGGGATACAGACTACAGGGTGCATGCAGTCTCTCTTTTCTGATAGTGGTCTGAACCAAGCACTCATTTCAGATGTATGGAATGGGAAATCTGAGCTGCAGTGCACTCGTTTTGAGGCTGTGTGGGTAAAGCACAGAACGTATCTAGACAGACAGATGTGTCTGCACATGTATGTGCAGCACTTCTGTGTGGAAGAGAAAACCCTTTAGCATTAGGAAAGTCACTGGATGTGCAAAAGGCGAACTTACCTTTGTGTGTAACATCAGTTGTGCTAGGAACTGCAGCTCAGGAAGGTTGATTGTGCTGCTGGAAGCTGCCACAGAGAGTGATTTACCGCAAGGAAGAGACTTTATTTTCTAAAAGGGGCTAGTAAGCAAGGAAACAAACAACAACAACAACAAAAAGTAAAAAGATAACAAAGGAGCATGTTTTGCTCTGTAATTTCACATAATAGCATGGCAAGAGGTTTTTCCTGGCAAGCAATGGTAAAGGACTTCAATAAAAAAAACTCAGGCCAAAATTGATATGTAATATTTTTATTCATAAATTAATCCCAAATGACAAAACTATGCATGCATTAGAGAGGAAGAAAAGAAATGGGATAATAGGTAGATGGACGAAGGAGACTGGTATTGTTAAGCTAACGTCAAACATGTCTTTTTCCTATTCCTTTTAATTGTCTAAGCCAGTGTCAAAAACCTAAATAATCAAAACTGAGAAGAATTTCAGCAATGGGGTAACTGAATAAGGATAACTTGCACTGTGACTGTCCCAGGATTATTTAAAATAACCTGATAAAAAGGTGTTAAAGAGCACCAGGGAGGAGCACGAACGTTAAATGGCTCTGTCTCCAGTGCTGGATGTGGGAGCAGTGGGAGTGCCAGACCATAACTTCGACCTCCACACCACTACTTGAGTCCTGCTACAATTAACAATAATCACCGCTTTTTCCCTTTCAGAGTATAGCCAGGGACATATGTGAAATCACTTAGTTGCTAATGAGGGATAATTTAGTGATTGGTCAATTTAAGCCCCGGTGGAGCACTTGCATTTCCTGTCACATGCTGTCACCAGTGGCTGGTGGCCTCAGCAGAAAGGCAGGAGCATTGAGCAGGGGAGAGCTGATTCAGGCTCTGAGCACCTCTCCACCACTCCTGGGGAGTGCAAAGCTAGACGGAGCAGAGGTTGCCCCTGCTGTGTTATTGTTCCTGTCTGCCTTTCCTATAACGGAGTAGGATCTCGCAGTCCCCTCCAGCGATCTGCTGGCCTCTCTTCTCCCAGCCACTTGTCGCCTCTCCCGCAGTGCCTGGCTGGGCAGCCCAGCTCGTCCCGATATGGATGTGGCAGGACAGCAGCAGCCAGCCCTGCGGGGCTGGCATCCAGAGGAACCCACTGGTGACGAGTGAGGAAACAAAGCTGTCTCTGTTCCCCCTCTGGGAGCCTGCCACGCTCTGTGCAGAGCTGTTGGTGACAGCTGGGTGCCAGAGAGTGTCACAGACACTGGGGAGGAGACAGTGTGTCCCAGGACGGCATGGAGCGCTGGGCTTGCAGAGCTGGCTTTGAGAAGCAGCTCTTCTCTCACTTAGGCTGCTGGAATCTAAAACCTACCTCACTGGCACAGAAGAAAAAATGCAGAACCAGCCCTTTGTTCACACCCACATTATCAAGAAAGTGTTCATCCAGAGAGACCTTGAGAGGCTTGAGGAGCAGCCCCCTGTATCAATATAGGCTGGGGGATGAAGGGATTGAGAGCAGAGAAAGAATTGGGGATATACTGATGCACAGAAAGCTGGCCATGTCTCAGAAATGTGCACTGGCAGCCCAAAAGGCCAACCATATCCCAGGCTGAATCAAAAGCAGTGTGAGCAGCTGGCTGAGGGAGGTAATTTTGCCCCTCTGCTCCTCTCTGGTGAGACCCCACCTGAAGTGCTGTGTCCAGTCCTGGGGTCCCCAGCACAGAAAGGATGTGGTCCTTCTGCAGTGAGTTCAGAGGAGGGACACAAAGACAATCTGGAGACTGAAAGACCTCTCCTAAGAGGAAAGGCTGATAGAGTTGGGGTTTTTCTGTGAAGAGAAGGCTGGGGAGATATTACAGCACTTTCTAGTACATAAAGGAGGCCTTTTCTTATGAAAGCCGGCGAGGTGTGTTTTTACAAGGGCATGTAGCGATAGGACAAGGGGAGATGGCTTTAAACTGAAAGAGGGTAGATTTAGGTTAGCTATTAGGAAGCAATTCTTTACTCTGAGGGTGGTGAGGCACAGAAACACGTTGCCCAGAGAAGCTGTGGATGCCCTATCCCTGGAAGTGTTCCCTACCAGGTTGGACAGGGCTTGGAGCAACCTGATGTAGTGGGAGGTGACCCTGACCATGACAGATGAGTTGCAACTAGATGATCTTTGAGGTCCCTTCCTACCCAAACCATTCTGTTATTCAGGTTGAAGACTGCTTTAAGTGCTAATTTTTTCTTGGTGCTATTCAATTCATGATCTTGAAGTGCAAAGATGGACTTGTTTCTCCCACTGGTGCCTACACAGCAGCTTCCTTCTGCTGATGTATGTAGCAACCTGATGTGGACACTACAGCCACATCACACAAATCATAACATCAGCTTGCACTGGATTTGTGTCTGGTCGAAGCTTGCTTTTCCATGGCTGGAGTGTCTGTGTCCATCTCATGAGCAAACTGAAAGGCTGGGAAAGTTTGGCCTGACATAGCCTGTGAAAAAGCCCAGCCTTCAGTGGACCTCTGCCTGAGTTGCTGATAATCCCATTCCTTTAGCTCTCCTTAATCAATTTAAAGCATTAGAAATAAATTTACAAATTGCAAAAAGGCAGTTTCTCATAAGATACTCAGTTACTATGCTAAAACAGCAAGAACAGACTGTAACAGTTATTTCAGCAGTAGAAGCGCCAGTGACAGTGCTTTGGCCATTAAGAGCTCAGCTGAAATTCTGCTCAGTGCAGGACAGTATGTTCTTCTTCCTGGGATAGTGGCTGATTGCTGTGGATGATTCCAGCTTTCCCAAATTGCTAAACTGACCGTGTAGACCACATGGTGGTACAACGCTTCTCACTACCTGTGGTAGCAGAGGTGAAGTTCTGCATGAAAATGCAACAATGACGCAGCAAAGACACAGCTGGTGCTTGGTGGGGAAACTGAGTGCCTGGGGCTCGGGTAGGTGGATGTCAGAGGCCTGAGATGCCCCTTGCACTGGCCAGGTAGTGCTGGCATGTGGATGGCGAGCAGCTAATGCTGTGCTTGTTTACTGCATGCATGCTGCTATTTCCAACTCTGTGACTCTGTCTACGTTCCGCAGGAAGATTAAGGCTGCCCTTATTTCTGCGAATCCTCAGCTGAGATCATCCACAGCTTTAGTATCTGTGCTTTAGTAGGGCCAAATCCCATCTTGCAAACAGGTTTATGATCAGTGCTGCCATCATGGCGATGATCTACAGCAAGGGCACCCAATAGGCTGGGGACTAACATTAACGAAACCATGTTTGTTTCCCAACCCCTTTGCAGAGCAGAAGCATGTACTAGACAGTTGTTTCCTCTCCAGGTAGTCATCAATGGGACCCCTGCACACAGGGATAATAGCCGTGCCCACTGCTAGCAGCCCTGGCTTGGTTGGAGCTTCCTGCCGAGGTTCCCCAGAGTGGTGGGATCAATCACACGTGCAAAAGGCTTGGTGGCCTCCTTGGTGGTGCTGTCACTGGGGTGACACATGAAATGGAAGCAGGTAGTACTAAGCCAGCTGGAAAGGCAAATATAAATACAAAAACTTCCAGTTACTTTTGTAAGCAGAGAGGATGGCCTTCAGGAGGCTTCAGTGAATGGGGCTGCAATGCCTGAGATCACGTGTGGTGAACAGCTGTGCAGTGTGTGATGGCCTTGTCAGCCCCTGGAACCATCTAGGTCTGGCTGTTGGTTCTTGTCTTGGTGCTCAGAGCACAGCACCTGCCTGGGGTGCCAGAGGC
>VXBQ01006204.1:88036-99465 GCA_013400175.1 Phainopepla nitens | reverse complement strand
TGCCTTTTGGAAAATCCTTTTGGCGTATGTGGCTGGCACTGCAGCCCAGCTTATATCAACCTCTAAAATGACGATATTTAGTTGAATAAAAGGTGAGCTGGTATAGAAATGTGTGGGTAAACAGAAAGAGATACAGATGTTCATGGAACAATTATTTACAGTCAGCAAATGTCTTTTTTTGTGAAAATCACAGTGACAAAATAAAAAATGTTTCATCACGCTAGTNTTGGAAAATCCTTTTGGCGTATGTGGCTGGCACTGCAGCCCAGCTTATATCAACCTCTAAAATGACGATATTTAGTTGAATAAAAGGTGAGCTGGTATAGAAATGTGTGGGTAAACAGAAAGAGATACAGATGTTCATGGAACAATTATTTACAGTCAGCAAATGTCTTTTTTTGTGAAAATCACAGTGACAAAATAAAAAATGTTTCATCACGCTAGTGCTGTGGCAAGGTCATGTGTAGCTTAAGCACTTCAGGAGAGAATACAAAGAAGATATTAGTGCCTTGGTGAGTTTTGAGAACAGCCTGCAGATTTTGTGTCAGTATTAAGCCCCTGGCCAACACATTTGTTTTATAGACCCCAGTTTTGAAATTATGATCTTCTGATGGGAGTGGTAGATAAGCAATGAACGGATACTTTGCATAGAACAAGCTACTTGTTCTGCAGTAGTGCTTAGAGGCACAGAGTGTGTCACCATTTTCCTGTATAGTCTCTGTGTTAATTGATATTCCCTAAAGGTGACAGATTCTAGTGCTTGTCTTTTCCTTCTTGCTCACCCTTTTATTTCATTCTTTGATTTTTCCACTGTAATCCTCCAGAACTGCTGAAGATGAGGAAGTATTCTCTGCCCAGAGCTTGCCTGTTTCTGCCATAAGTCTCTTGGGTTTAATCAAATGTGTGATTGAGGTGTGAAACTGTGGTACTCATAAATGAATATTGTCTTATATCAGAAGTGTCCTATGTGAAAAAAGAGGGGTTTTTTTACAGAGATGTAAATGTTGTCATATTTTATGCTTCTTCAGGAGGAACAGTCTGAGCTCCCCCTTTCAAACCCTCTCCATGTCATCAGAGATGCTCGTGCAGTTTGCCCTGATGGTGTGGCCCAGGTGTGCAGCCACATGTGGGTGAGGGAATGAAGGCAGATTGACTGCATTGCAGAAGGTCTGTTATAAGCAGTGTGTTTCCCTAGTCAGATTCTGTTTTACCACAGTAAACTGGAAACTGTTTTGTGCTGCTCAACGTTTTTTTGGCTCTGTCTCATAGTTGCTGGGAAAGCAAGGACAGTTCCCATGCTGCATCAATGCACAATGCAAGCGCAATTAGGCAACCTGCTTCTAGCTTCTGCCTCCAAACTCCTGCTTTGGGGCAAGTCATTTCTGTGCCTGGAAGGGGCAGCTGTGTCATGATGCCATTGCTCTGCTTCTGACTGGAGTAGCTGGATTGCCAGCCACATTTTGAAACAACAGGACAAACAGAGCCCTGATTTGGGCTCAGAAAACTCTTTTCTGCACCATAAGGAGTGCAGAGAGCTGCCAAGTTCCCTATGAGGGAAAAATCAGTGGATGAGAGGAAAAATTATTTCAGATCACTGTTCTATGTCAGACATACCCCTCTCTTACAAAATCTTCTGCTTTGATTCACAAACCATGCTCTTTCTTTGTCTCCCAGTTAAAGATTTAGGCAAGACAGAATGGCTACTTTGATTTTTGTGGAAGCTCTTGTCAGACACCATATGGCTGTGTCCTATTTGCCCCAAATCATTCTCGTTTGGGGCTAGGTTGTGTGAGTTACCTTATGTGCTTTTCAGCAGCTCTGTAAAGGGACCTGCATTTTGGTAGAATTGGCCTTGAAAAAAATCCTCACTCTTATAAATATTTTGACCTGCTGCCGGGCTATAGAAATCTATTCTTAGAGCAAATGATGCTATGGCAACTGTCCCTGCAATATGACACAGTAGCAAGAATTCTATCTTCTTTTAATCTGTAGCTCCCAAAATACCTTCTGCACATCCCAAGCCACCTGGCTTTCCCCACCCTCTTCAGAGTCAGGAAAGCAGCTCCTTCCCAATTTATTTTTCTAGTTCAGTCTGAGGCAAAACTGTCTTAAGCCAATTTAAGTAGATCTGAAATAACATACTCAGTCCCAGCTGTCATAACCTATATTGCAGGATATTCCCCTTACTTTTCTATGATGCTTTTCCAGTTGCTCTTATGATCTCAGTTCCCCTCAGGACTTCCTAAATAATCCTGTGACATGGGCTCTATCATACCCTATATTCCTCTTTGTAAATCCCACCAAAAGTGAGTTGTCAACTTGAAAACATCTGTACTTTTTTTTCAATCAATATAACATGCCATTTATTCAGAGACTAAAATTTTTACACACAGCTTTTTCTTGCAAGACTTGCCTGTGTTTTATTTATTGATTTATGTCCATTACAATAGCTAGATTTTTTTTGAGCCCATATATGTCATGAGCTTGCTTTAGTTGGAATGTACCTATGCCCATCCTAAGAGATGGGCTCTTCCTTAAAGAGCTGAAGACCTAGTGTTATAAACATGCTCAGAACTAACCATTACACATTCAGAACTATTAACAACACACCTATAGAAAAATCTGTAAATTTTCACCTCTCCTGATCCATGCTTATTACCTACTAATTTCCCAAGTACACTGTGGGCTTGGACATAGCATCCTGCTAGTAATTGGGAGCTGCAAGTGCTGTTTGCTTGAGTACTGAGCCACCTACAAGTTTCACAGCATTTGGTGAATAACCGGAGGATTTGTATGTTCAGTACATCCCATATGCCATGACTGTCTTCAAGTGGCAATACCGTGATAGCAACAATATGGCTATTGAAAAGTTCTGCAGATAATAGATAAATTAACCCTTGGTGGAACCCCAATGACAAATGAGCTGCAGGTGGAAAAGTAGCACACAAGGCTGTAGGATGTAAAGGGGCTCTTCCTGCTATCCTGCTTGGGCTCTCCTTGTTCTGCTGCCCTGCCAAGATGCCACTCGTGTGTGTGTGTGGCACTGATGGGCTGAGGTATAGCTGTTAATATCATTTACAGCTCTTCTGTGGGGTCCAACAGGCATTAGAAAAGTAAATTGTCGTTGTTGAAACGTGGGCATGAACAAAAATACTTGCCCTGATTTCTCTGCCATAGTAATCATAATTTCTAGCATAAATTACATTAATCTTCTTCCTCTCATAAAAAGTGTTTTAACCCTTTAGGGAGAAATAACAGGGTAACAGACTAAGTATAATGTACTGTGTTTTAAAATTTATCACTGGGCCTCAAATTCCTTCTTACTTTATTTTACTGAAAGCCTTCTATGGTCACTATCCTTTTACACAATGCAATGTACTGATACTTTTGTATCAAGCTTTCCTTATTGGAATGTAAGTCCTCTGAAATACATGCCATTCACATTATAACTATTTCTTCCGGCTTTCCAGTTGTCTTCCTGCACCACAGGAGGATGGACCACCAAACATTGGAGTCTGAGAGGGGAAGGGGAGGGAAGGGTGAGCAGGTCAAAGTGCAGAGTCCTTCTCTGTCCCAGTGCAGAGTGAGGGATCTAGAGCGGAGCAGTTTCACTCTCTGTTGGCACCTGTTAATTGGGGCGCAGCTTTGAGCTTGATGCTCGTGCCTCAGGTGAACACCCCCAGCCATCTGTCTCCCCAGCCTGCCATGCTGCCATCCAGCAGGTACTGAATCATCCAGGCAGCAGGGAATGTCTCCAGGAGGAAAGGAAGCAATAGCCTAACGCATTCACTGCAGGAATTTGGACCTTCAGCCCCCAAGGCCAGCAGCCTGTCTGCTAGGGTCTGAGCAAACCTCCTTGCTCCAACAGCTCTGGGGTTAATCAAGTTATAGCCTTTTTTTTTTTCCCCAAAGAAAAAGCTATATCCCTTGTGACAAAATCTCTATTGCTTTAGCAAAGCCCCTATTTTACCAAAATCCCCATGGACAGGCTGAAGCTCCCGTGAATGTAATGTGGCTGTGCATTGGCAGGTCTGACTCTGACACCAGAGCTTGCATTGTTGCAAAAATTCTCTCCTGATGTGCCTGTGTAAGTAATTCTTTGTTGTGCAAGTGTGTTTATGTAGTCAGTCTGAGTTTTCTGAAGTTTCTAGGGGTGCAGGAGAGGGAAGAAGTATAAGCCCCACTGGGATTAACCCCATCTGGCTGTGCACAGCTCTGCCTTTGTATGTTTTTCCAACTCAGTCCTCCCCTCCCTTCTCACACCCACTGGCAGAAATGAGTCGTCCCAGCAGTGACTAATTGTACCAGGTCAATGTCAGGGCAGTGGCTCCCTCCCCTCTCCTGCAGCCCCTTTCCCTTTCCTGTCCGTTCCGTTTGCTTTCTGGAGGAGACAGTCAAAGCTGCATGGCTTTGAGGGTTTTTTGGATGGGCTCCTGCATGCCTACCAGACATGCAAGGAACCAGCTGCTTGGGCACTGGGCACAGGTGTCCTGCTACATTTGAGCAACCTGCAGCCTTTGGGTTTTGGGAGGTGAATGCCATGGAGGCAGTCTACATCACTGGCTCCCCGGGACTTGGGTTTAATCAATCCTTGATGCTTTGCATTATGCCTTTTTTATTTTTTTTCGTTACCATCTATCCTGCATTTAGCATGGGTTTTTAACCAGTTAGTTATTTTATCCTTAGGTGAAGCATGTACTCCTGCGCCTGTCATTAGCAGCACCATGTGTTCAGTATATGCTGTAGGTCTTCAAGTGCTGTATTTGAATGTCTTTGTCATAAATACCTCAGGTGCTCTGTGGAGGCCTCAGACAGCCCTTTGATGGACTCCAGACATCCTCCTCATTGGCCCATTATCTAGCTGTTTACCAGTTGTACTCTCAATCACCTATTATATTAATTGCAACATTCCAATAATTAGATTTCCTGTTTTTCAGGCCTATGTGCTATTATTCCAGCCTTCCACAACACACAGATCTGGAATGAGTGCTGCCAATTTGCATTCATACTAACCAAGTGCAAACAGAGCAAACTTTCTGAGAACTGGGAAGGACACTGGTGTCTGCAAGGACACCAGGCACTTTGTGGCAGCTTCACCTTCTCTGCACAGACTTCCCCACTGAAGAGAAAATTTGACCCCTGAGTTCCACTTAACCTGCAAGAATTGAGATTTCCCAAGCCACCAGCCAACTGCATCATGACTACCAGCAGTGGTGATTTCATCTCTTCTTTAGCATCTTTAGCATCTTTAGCATCTTTTGTGTCTGTTTTCTAAATACAATGTTACTCAGTCTTTCTCACACAAGATCTCCTGGAAACTTCCTTTTTTCCCCCTTTAATAAATCTTGACATTCAAAATCAGTTGCTCTACATGTGATTCACCATAGAAAATATTTGCAGTACCATTTTATTTCTGTAGAAATTAATTTATTTCCTATAGGAATAATATGCAGGAAACCCATTTTATTCCACTGCATCTGTCACATTGAAAAGACTGTCTTGGGTTTAGGCATTTTCCTGTGCTTCTATGAAAACACATTAACTTGTTCAGGTTATGAAAACAATGAGGGATCTGCTTGACTGTTCACTTCCAGACCACACCCCAATTGCACCCTGCCACCCCGCCTTCCTCACCCTCTCCATTACAAGGCCTCCTACACCTTCAGTGTTTATGCTGATGAAGCCAGTGGAGGAATCCTTCCTGCCAAACCAAGCCTTACTCATTAAGTAGCAATTTGTTGTTATATTTAGCACAGGTTTTCTCACTAGGCAGACTCTACAATGTATCCCAGAAAGTACCTTTGGTTTCTGTGGGAGCTTTGTGTGGGCTGCTTATGAAATTCTACCTGTTGTGCATATTCTCCACCAAGGACTGAGCTGGAACAGAGGTGCTTCAGTGAAGCTTTTGACTCAGCTAGGACTGAAATTATTCCAGCTCTGTCAAATAAAGAGCAGCATGGTAAGAAGTCTGGGAAATCCAACACATCTTACACTAGAAAACACCAAGGAAACTGCAATGGGAGCAGGAGTTAGGGACCACAGTGCACTGACTAGGTGCACTGGAAGAGATAGCATGCTATGGTCTGCACAGGACTGTGAGAGGCACTGATGAGTCCAGGATCCTCCACACCTAGGCAGTTTAGCTGGGGCTAATCATTAGACTGTTCAGAAAAGTCCTTTTCCTGGCCCGGCGTGGACTAGTGTCTTGATGAGACGCTGTGTTTTGGCGTAGGAAAGGATGTGTGACCAACACATGGTGGGGGTCAGAGGGCTGGGGTTAGAACAGAGCAGCAGTGCCTGAAGGACAGATAGAAGAAGCTATGCTTGCACACTGAAGTCATTCCATGGCATTTTTATAGTTATTTCACAGTCTTTAGAAATACACATTTACTCACTAATAACGAGAGTTAAAAAAACTCACCTATTAAAGTAATAGTACCTGCTTTAGTCCTTCTTCTGGAAAAATGAAAGATTAGATGGTTTTTTAGGCTAAATACATCATTCTCTGTTCTTATCAAATATGCGCTATGTTTCCTACTCCTCATACCTTCTACAGTGTCTTTCAGTTCCTTTTAAAACACTCCTCTTGCAAAGAGCAGAGAGATACATCTGATAATTGTGTCACAGTAACATTCCTCAATGGCTACACAAATAGTTCCTTTTTCTACTTCTCCTCCTCCTCCTCCTCCTCCTCCTCCTCCTCCTCCTCCTTCTCCTACTTTCCCAGTTTAAGTGACATCTACTTTAATGCATTGCTGGATTTGAGGGCCAAGTATTTCTGAAGGCTCAGCTGAGACCTAATGCCACATTTTCCCTCTTCAGAGAAACTGGGAGTGAGAATTTCATGTTCGTCCTTTGTTCCACAATGGACAACACTAAATGGAGGGGAGCTGCCAGCCGTAAACTACTCCTTGCTGGCGATGAGTCATGTTTCTAAGCAGATATTTTGTTCCCTGGTAAAAAATAATAAAGCAGGTCTGCAATATCATAGAAAATGCTGTGCATTTCCATTCTTCTTAAGCAGAACAAGTATTTACCTTTTTCCTGCAATGCAGCTTGGATCAAATATATTTGGATCAAATATACTCACACAGTTGAGAGAAGACTCAGTTGGTGGAACAATAGAAAGATCACAGCTGAAAACAGACAATTATCACAGCTTCTTGAGAACCAGTTACTAGCACTAAATCCTTTTCCAAAAAAAAACCCAAAAAACATATATATATATATACACATCAGCACATCTCACAGAGCAATAAGGTATTGCTGTATAAAAGACTAGAATAAGCATTTTATTATTGCATTGCTTTTAATATAACAATTTTACAGCCTAATTACATTCCAGAAGCAATTATCTCTTGTAATATATACTTTGGATGTAATGGAGACAGAAAAAATGTCTCTGTAATTAATGACAATTTAAAATCTTCTGCATCAAAAGCCCTTTGCATGCCAGACTTTTCACACGCAGCTCGCTCTGTGAGGGTGGTTTGGCTGACGAGATGCATGGCTGCTGGCTTCCAGGGCTGAACTCCAGGACTGTAGTGGCAGTCCCCTCCTGCAGATCAGGTGCTTTGCAAATCTGAGCAATGCTACATGGTTTTCCACCAGGATCTGAATACTGGCACAAAGCCATTGTCCCCAGAAATGCTCTTGACCAGAAAAGCTTTGATTTCAAGCCCCACTCCCACCCTTCTAGGACAGGAACCATCAAAACTATGTTTTTGTTAACATGATCTTGTTATCAAATACTTATCCCACTGAGTTCTAAACCTGCCATTTCATTGCATTTTGTATTTTAATCACCATGTAATCACATTCTCTGAGGACTTTCCTCCCCAGGGCAGAGGCCCTGGCTATGCTGTGGGTGAAGGCTGATGGGTATAAGTTTCTGGTTTTTTCTAGACACTCCAATATGTGTGTGGAGTCTGATTTATAATATATTAGCTAGCCAAGGTAAAGGGTATGGGTAAATCTAGGTCTTCTATGGCCAACTTAACCCGGTGTCAGGCATCCCAGCTTCCTTACAAGCTTTTGTGAAGTGTTAGGACTGCCTGTGCTGTAACTTGACAGAGCTAGCTTAGCATGGCTGGAAAAACACACCCTTTTTGGCTATCAGGGAAACACATCTAGTGAGTCACTGAAGGTTAGAATCACAGAGTGGTTTAGGTTGGAAGTGGTCTTAAGGGTCATCTAGTTCCAAACCCCAACAGACCAAGTTGCTCAAAGCCCCATCCAACCCGCCCTTGAACGCTTTCAGGGATAGAGCAACCACGACTTCTCTGGGCAGCCTGTGCTGGTGTCACACCACTCTCTCAGGAAAGAATTTCTTCTTAGCACCCTCTCTAAATGTCTACTCTTTTAGTTTAAAAATGTTCCCCCTTGTCCAATCATTACCTGCCCTTACAAAGACTGTCTCCCTCTTTTTTTTATAAGCCCCCTTTAAGTACTGAAAGGCCACAAGAAAAGCTTAGAATCCACTAAAATAGATACTGTTTTGAAGATGTGCTTCCACATGTAGAAAAAGTGGTCTCTATCCCTACACACCAGCTAAGAAACAGTGATTTTTTTTTTTTTTCTCTGTGGAGCAACAAAAGGCATGAATTTTTCTTAGTTGACATAGATAGGGTTCCTAATCTGCTGATCACCACTAACAGCTTGCTAGCTAACATATTCAGCTGGGGCTAATCATCAGACTGTCCAGAAAAGTCCTTTTCCTGGCCCAGTGGGGGCTAGTGTCTTAGTGGGATGCTATGTTTTGGCATAAGAAAGGATGTGTGAACAACACATGGTGGGGGTCAGAGGGCTGGGGTTAGAACTTTGAAAACACCATCCATCTACTGCCCAGCACACATGTCCACCAGAGTTCAAAGCCAGATGCCAGCTTGAACATCCTTCAGATCCTCTGATAATACAGGCTGAGGAATTACACCCAGGCAACTTTGCACTTAGTTCACAATTTCTTGTCTGTGTAGAATGTATCTAGTGTAGAACATATCTAGAGTATATCTAAAGAGGTGTGCTGAATTTGGGGGCTGCACAGAGACTGTGTGTCTCACATACTTTGCAGCTGGACAGCCACATGTACCTGCCACACAAGGTGAGCAAAGAGTCCTCAGCTAATTTTGAGATTTGTTACATAGGCATATAAAAACTTTATTTTCAGAAGGGATTAAGAATTGATCATTTTTGTGGTGTTCTACTCAGCCTGCTAATTGGGAAGTTATTCTGCACAAAACTAAGCATCATGCCCCTTTGCAAAAGCACAATGTTACTCTTCAGGCTATTTTATGTCAGAGCATATGTGTTAACCAAAGTAGTGGCTGCAAGCCCAAGAGAGGAATGCAATGGGCTCTGATGTTGAACGTCCACTAGAGGTGGAACAACCTGCTTTGATCTCTAATATGCCTACAGGAAAGCTGTAGAAGTTGCAAAGCTCTCAGAGCTACTTACTGAGGTAAATACTGCGTTGCCATATATTTAGCAATGATAACATAAAACCTCAGAAAAATACAGTGTATGCAAGAAAGTTCCTACAAGTAACTATAGAGGGGGAAACAGGAAGGAGTTTGCCTGAACCTCTTCTCAGTTGCTTCTCTTCATACAGATAAATAAATGAATGTTCTGTTGTATTTTCTTCATTCTAGGTGGCAAAAATGCTCAGAGAAGGTCTGTAAATATTTTACTCAATCTTGCCTCTATGAAACAATCACAGCATTCATATCTGAAAGTTGGACTTCGAGGTCAGACAAAAAATTCTGTCTTCTGTCTTCCTCTCTTTCTGTGTTCTGCTTGGTTGGTGCAATAATATTGTGTTTCTTACAGGCATCTGTAAAATAATAAGGTGGTGCCCTAAAAATAGGTAATTGGCATTTACCTGTAGCCATGGATCATACTGTAATGGTGAGGATAAATCAGAACAGATGCCTCTTGGAAGTTTCCTGAGGGTTCTTTGATGATGGCACAGTCTCACTTCATTCACAGAGAAGGAAGGTCCAGGCCAGGCACTTCCTGAAGGCAAACAAATGGTTCTGTCATTCTTCCTGTCCAGCACCAGCCAGCTGTGAACCCTAGTTATATGCACAGATCAGTTCATGGCTGATGTCTCTGTAGATACTTTCTCATGGTAAACAAGGCTCCAAGACCTTGGGTAGACCAGGAGTAAAAAGCCTCAGGCACTTCCATTACATGCTTACATAGCTGAGGGTGATTTCTACTTTCTTGACAGCTTGCGTTCTGGGTGCTTTTGAAAGGTGTGGTACTCTTTTCTTTTTTTCTTTTTTCTTTTTTTTTCAAGAAATTGCCTGCCCCACACAGTGTTTAGGCTGTGAAATTTTCTAATATGTTTGCCATACTGCAGCAGAGCTCATCTTGCAAGTGGGGTTTTTTTATCAGTTAAGCCTTTTTCTGAATGACATGCAACACTTCATGAAACTCACCTGGTACTAGTACTGTAGCCAGTAATGAAAAGAACATCCGAGGTAAATAATGAGCAAAAACATCAGGGTTTGCTGAACACCATGGTTTGATCAGGTACATCAATCACAGTTTACCTAAAATCTTCATTCAGGAGGCAGCTCGCCAAAACCAATGGACAACCAGTGAGTTGGCATGAAATATGCAGATCTGGTACATCATGATGTACCTCTCAACACACAAAGCACTGGAATATCCGTGTCCTGAATGGGTCCCCACTGAACAGAGAGGAGGATCTAAACAGAATATTTCCATACTGTGACGGTTTGGCATGGGATGGAGCCAAATTTCTTCCCAGTAGGGGTGTGGTTTGGATTTTTTCTGAACACAGAAACAGGGATATTTTTCTTACTGCCAAGCAGGTCTTACACAGAGCCAAAGCCTTTTCTGCTTCTCAACAAACCGCATCAGCAACCAGGCTGGGGGTGCACGAGGAGTTGGGAGAGGACACAGCTGGGACAGCTGAGCCCAGCTGACCAAAGGGAGATTCCAGACCATCATGCTCAGCAGATAAAGTGGGGTGGAAGTAGAAGGAAGGGAGGGATGTTTGGAGTGATGGCATTTGTCTTCCCAAGTCACCGTTACAGAAGATGGGGCCCGGCTCTCCTGGAGATGGCTGAACACCTGTCTGCCATGGGAAATGATGAATGAATTTCCTGTTTTGCTTTGCTTGCATGCGTGAGTTTTGCTTTCCCTATTATACTTTTTCTCAGCCCATGAGCTTTTTCCCTTTTACTCTTCTGATTCTCTCCCCAGTCCNTTTCCTTCTTTCTTTCTTTCTTTCTTTCCTTTCTCTCAGCTATTACCAGCTTCTGTGACCTATACATCGTGTAGATTTATCTTTCTCTGGATCTACTCATTCCCTCTAATTACTGAGGGTTTGCGTTTGTTGTTTGGGATTTGTGTGTGTTACAGGGGGAGGGTTTGCTTGTTTTTGTGTTGCTGTGATGTGT
>VXBQ01006204.1:10400-35154 GCA_013400175.1 Phainopepla nitens | reverse complement strand
ATATTTTTATCTAGTTTGCATGCCACGGTGGTTGCAGCAAGAGTAGTTTTTAAGCATTCTGATTGATAGTGTTTCATGCACAGTGATTGTCAGCACTGTGAGGTTTTGCAGGAGAATGCAACTTTCCTGATCTCTGAAGTCTTTAAGATTCTGGTACCTTATGGTGCTCTTTGTAGCACACTTAATCCGTTTCTCAAATTTGTCGCTTCAAATGCTTTCTGAATTCTTCTGTGAAACTAGTCTTTGTCCATGCTTGAAGACAAAGGGGTCTGAATCTGCTATCTGAGGTTTCCTATTGGCCGTCCTCTGTGGAAAAGGCTGTAGATAAAGTTTTTACACTTGGCATGTGTCTGTCACCTGAGGTGCTGCTAGGAGTTGTTTTTGCTAGAACATGTTTTAATTTTCTATGAGGGAGGATAGCAGATGTAATAAAGATGCAGTACCTAAACGGCTGTATTGCAGTCTGTGTATCACCAGTGGGGCTAGGCACTCTTGCCCACCTTAAATTAATTCCATCACACTACAGGCTGTTCTTTAGTAATGCTGGAGACAGACAGTCAGCTCTGAATAAGTGAACTGAACCCTAACTATATGTAAAACCACTTTTAAAATGCATATATCTGACATAAGCATTTTTAACTGTAGATGAGATTTGCTCTCTATGCTGGCTGTATAGCCTTGTGATTTTGGACCTACTTTACAGCAGTTTCTAGTGCTGATGGTGGCATGTTCTTTGTGCCTCAGGGGAAGTAACTTAGCTAGGTAAAATAGAGTGAAAATATCTTTTTAATAGTTCTAGTAAAATATTGTCAGTGTTCATGAAAATCAGAACGTACAGGCAGTGTTTCAAAGAAACAGTTTATTGTAGCTGAACAGTCACTTCCTGGGTTTTTTTTTAATAAAAGTAGTGATTTTTTTTCTTTTTATTAGTTATTTATTATCCAGGGTCAGGTTTTATGTTAAACAGAGATCTGATCAATGGTAAAAGTTGATACAAGCCTTGAAGTGGTAATTTTGCACTTCAGAAGACAATTTCTTAGTCATCAGAAGGTTTAAAATATACTCTTGTACATAGAAATACTGTCATATGCAATATACTTTTTTTGGCTTTCTTTACTCAAAAAAATGATTTGAAATAATAATAACAGTAAAGATACATATTTTAGCAGCCTGCTGGTAGGAATGTCACTAGGAGATTTTGCTACCGTATTGAGACTAGCATTGTCATTTGGTTGCTGTGTTTTAATTAGAATAAATCTTTTGGATGTGTGCTTTGGGCTGACTCACATCACCATTTTTTCTGTGGTCTTACTGTTTGTGGTTCTGATGCAGAACCTCATGCAGAAATTAGGTGGCTGTGGAGGCTCCTGTCCACACCTGTCTCTTCAGAGGTACCAACTACTGGTGGCCAAGGTGGCTCACCAGTTTGTGAGGTAAATACAAATTACAACTTAATCTCGCAAGGAAAGCTGGTATTAACTGTTGGTTTTCCTTTTCATGTTGAATAGTAGTTTCTGCATGTGCCACAGTTGTTTCACAAGCCATCATCCTGTCTGGTGTAAGGAGAACAAGAATTTCTAGAAGGATCAGCAGACAAGTGTGGGTGGCAAAATACACATCCAGCTAATTTTAGTCTGAGTCAGAACATCCAAGGTACCATTAGATGAGCATTTTCTCTCATAGCAAGTTCTTCCAAGTTTCTAACCCAGTGCTGTTGCTTTGGGTTGCTCACTCTGTCAGAGCAAATAATGCACTGTTGGAGGGCCGTGCCATGGGTGGCTGCAATGGTTTGAGTTAAAACAAACCCAGCAAAGGTGATGTTAGTTAGCAGGTGTGATAATAGCACACATTCATGATAGGAAACAAGTTGTAGGAAAGAGGGACATTCAGCATGCTAGCTACTCCACTGCTCTGTTGGATACTTGAATGTGACGTGCTTAATTTTTGATGTTTAAGTAAGGTAGTCATCTAGGCTGCTTTACACCCAAGGACCAGAAATAAGTATCTCTCGATGTTGTTTCATCCCATATGCCTGTTTATGTGTTGTCTATTTACAAAGTAGGCTTTGCTGTTTGACATTGACATCTAAGCATCTGAAATTGGGTTTGGGACATCATGAGAGACAGCTCACTATAGTTAAGGGTTACTTTGCATAGGCACCTAATGCATGTTTAGGGGATTGTTCGTGCAAGAATTCTTCACAGAGAACTAGTGCTCTATATGTTAATACCTAGTTTACTTTGTACTGGGTTGTTTTGTTGGGGTTTTCTTTCGGGTAAAGAGGCCCTTAGATAAATTTTTAATTGACATACTATTATATGAAAGGAAGAACAGCTTATATGAAAAACCAGAGAAATGTTTTCATTACAAAAAACATTATTTTGTCCAGTAGATGACTTCCATGTATTCTGAGCTGGGCTCTGTGTTGCACCACTATCAAAGGCTGAGAATTCATAGATGTATCTTTTGCTGCAACCATTTGTTAATTTCCCCATGATATTTATGGTGGGAAGTGTAAGTCTTATCTTTTTCTTTTAGGTTGACAATTGCATTTTTCGCACTCTCTGGTCTGGATATGTTGGATTCCTTAGATGTGGTGAACAAAGATGATATAATAGAATGGATTTATTCCCTGCAGGTCCTTCCCACAGAAGACAGTGAGTGAGTTTTTAGTGTTTTTTATTGATATTAATATTCTTACTTTTGCTTTTTACTTGGGGAATAGTGGATGGGTCTTGTTTTTATAAAATACAAGGTTGACCTTCTTGAAGTGCAGTCCTGATAATTTCAGGTAGTGATATTGAGCAAGTCTTGGATATAGATCCCTCACAAGTAATAAAGCTAGAAAAAGCAGAAATTAATCTGAAGGTAAGCCTGTATAAAGTAGTATAATAAAGCTGCACCTTTGGGCATTTCAGAGGAATGTTTCATTTGGTTCTAAAAGAAATGCATATGTTGTGAAAGTATTACAAGTCTAGTAGTGATTATGTTGACTTCTGCTCCAATGCCAGGAGTTGTGATCACAGGTGTGATTATTTCCAACAGCTTTTGGAGAATTGGAGGTGTAAGGGTAAGAAGCTAAAAGGATAAACACAGTCCCTGCTTGATGTTCCTTAGATCTGTGAAGGTTGCATTTACCCAGGGTTTTGAGAAGGAATAATGCTGCTGCTGAATCCCAGCTGTCGTCAAATTGGAAGGTGCATAGCAGAAAAGCTGGCGAGGGAACTCGCAGGAAATGTCCCTTTCCTGGTTGATTTGACAGAAGTTAGGGAGGTGCTGTTCCTGTGGGCTAGTTGGTGTTGGCAGTTTTTTCTGTGGCAGCCCAGGTGAATGGCTGGTAGCACTAGAAGGGGTGGGAAGGAGGGAGGGAGACGTGGGTGAGGCAGTGCTGCTCTATGACAGAAGGTGCTGGCATATTAAATACTGGTGTGGGCATAGCTCCACGTGGTGGTCTCTAGAGAAAAGGCAAATCCATTTGCCTCTCTGCAAAATCATGAACATGTAAAGGTTGGATGTAGTAAGAAATTCATGTGTTTCCTTCTGTTATTCTAATTATATACAACAAATTACATCTCTAAAATCAGTTTTATGAATTAAACTTGTGGAAGTAAGAACTGCTGATGCTTTATTTTTACAGTAATAAATCCTTTTTCTTACTCTGGAGATTTAGAAACCATCAGATCCACCAAAGAAACTGGTTCTGATAGATTTCTTTCTTCTTGTATTGTATTCCAGGATTGAGTCCTGAAAATTAGGCATATGGATTACATAAATATTCCTACAAAGTTTTTTAATAATTAGAAGGTTCCTGTGCTTTATTGTTGAGAAATCTTTCTACGGTGTACATGCTTCGTTTTCAGGAGTTGCTCACTTTGTGACTTTTATCCCTGTCTTCAGGACTTAATTCCAAAAGAACAGGGAAGTTTGCAGGAAGAGAGATTAGAGCAGACATTTCTGTTTGTTTGTCTGTCTTCGATAGTATGCAGTAATTTTCTGGGGTTCTACCTGGCCAGTGTTTAGAATGTTGCCGTTGTCAGGAGCCTCCTAGGGAGGGAGTAAAAACCTCAGCATGCAGATGTGGAGGCTGACAGTTCAGCATAGATGTGCTCGTTCTTTTTCTAGCTGTCATAAAACTGAGAGGAGTTTTGGGGAGGGCACTTCTGGCAGCGTACTCTGTGCTTTCAAGTAATAAATCTCTGCTTCTCACCAGAAGAGCAAGCTTCCCTTCAGTCCTGCATTTTTGTATCATACTGTAATAACTCTTTTCTTCTTATGCTTTTGGTAATAACACTGCTCTTAATCTGGTCACTTAATCGCTAAAACTGACGCATTATTTGTATTTAATTTTTGCTTTTTTCTATTGGACAGTAGAAAGTGCAAAATGTAAATGATGCTGATAGCAGCAGGTTGGATATTGAGTGACTAAATATGAAGAGGGAAAACACCTACACTCTGGTTATGTCTACTTTCAGTAAAATGTCTTGGCTCTCTGTTTTTTAATCTTGGGAGGGTGCAATGCTTGTTAATTGGCAGCGTCCCAGCAGCATAGCACCTGCTCCCTCTTTCGGCCTTTAGAAGAAGTAAACTGTGATAGGCTACAGCATTGAAGTTTTTTGTTTCAAAGTGCTTGTGCATCTCTAGTTAAGGAGGAGATTGCTAGCTTGATGGTTTGGAATCTGTTCTGGTTAAAAAAAAAAAAAACAAAAACCAAGAAAGCACAACATTTTACTTTTAAAGAAACATGTTATTGCAGCATTTTTTTCATGCATTCTGATAAATCTCTCCTTCTGTGGAATATTGGTTTTAAAAAATTTCAATTAAAATACTGTTTTATACTGATGAATTCCACCAATCTAAATTAATTGCATTGTATTTGATAAAAGTCTTCAGTAAGTTTGGCTCTGGGACTGAAAATCAGTTTAAAACCCACATTTTAAAGGGGAATATATTTTTACAGAATCTTGGGGTTTGTTTCTGTTTCCATCAGTGGCTGAATTTCTACAATTTTGTATCAGTCAGGAAGAGAATTCCTGTAATTCTTATTAGAAAAATAAATTTCTCGGCTTTTCATGTTTGTCCCTCCAAAGGTTCCTTTATGCACAGCACTTAGCTTGATTTTTATTTAAAGTAGTTTTTTAAGATGGTAAATTCAAATTGTTTTGAGAACTACTGCTACCTACAGTGTTTCTTCCAGCTGATAGGAGACAGAGCAGTTGGTGCTCCGCAAACTTAATATCTGTTTATTTTTATCAATAACTGTTATAGTAGGTGTAGTGGCTGGGCTAGAATTGATTTTTTTTTATAGTAGCCTCTAGTCTGCTGTGTTTTAAGCCTGATCCTAAAGGAGTGTTTTAGTCTTTCAGCTGTTGCTGAGCAGTGCCAGTCAAGGCTAGTTCTTTTTGCCTCTACACTCCTTTTCCCATGGCAGATACAGCAGGGGACACAGCCAGGACAGCTGACCCAGGCTGACCTCAGGACTGGCTGGAGGGACTCTTCACACCATCTGACATCATTTGCAGCAATAAAAGCTTGAGAAAAGAAGGAGAAAGGGGGCAGTATTTGTGGTTCTGGCATTTGTCTTCCTTAATGACCCTTACACTTGCTGAGGCTCTGCTTTCTGGGAAGTGGCCATACACCTGCCTCACTGATGGGAAGTAGTAAATTAATTCCTACTTTGCTTTGCTGTGTGCCCACAAGTTCTGCTTCACCTGTCAAACTGTTTCTGTCTCACTCTGTGAGTCTTCTTGTCATCTCTCTGTTTTCTTGCCTCAGCTGCTGGTTGGAGCCAACCCACCACAGCAGAGTGTTACGGAGCATGCTAGAAAATTCAGAATTTGGTGGTTTAGAGCACTTCTTAGAGAAAGTCTCGCAATACCCTGTGATAGTTTTAGTGACATGTTTGTAATCTGTCTGATGGGTAATGATAGCTTCACTTCAGGGGTTTGTAGCCTTTGAAATTTTATGTGAAACTAAAACTCACTAATGTTTAAGTGGTAGGATCTTGATCTACTGAGAAAGAAAGCAAACATATGCTCTGGCAGCCTAGTCAAAGTGCCCTTTAGGAGGCTGAAGATTAGGGTCTGTCAGGATAGACTGTATTCTTCTGTGGGTTTATTGTAGCTGTGATTCAAACAAATAATGTCCATAATTTTAGCTCAAGTCTTCCAGAGACTGGCTCAGTACCAGTTTTAATTCAGAGGGAATGGCATGTCACGTGTGCAAACTGACCCTCACACAGAAACACATTCTTAGCTGAATGCTTTTACTTACTGCTGCCTTCTGCTTGTTCAAAGGGCCCCTGATTTGTATAACTCATGCTAAATAGTTTGGCTTTATCTTGCATAGATTTTGGCCATTGTTACCTTTCCTTCCCTTTCAGTGAATGCTTTGCTTAGGTGCATAGCTACTCTGTGTTTTTGTGTTCTTCATGTGTTCACTGCAAGAAGACCTAACTATGTTTCCTTATAGAAAGAAGTTGAGATGTTAAAAAGAGCTTTTTTCTTTTTTCATTTTGAGGAGGGTAATGTTCTTTTACTAGCCTCAAGCAGAAATGATATGTTTTTAGATGAAAACTTTATTTTTTGAAGTGTTAGTGAAATTGGGAAAGGGTTGACAAAACACCCTCTTAATTGCCTATTCTTAAGATCCTTATCATGTCAGTGTTTTACTGTTTTTCTTCTCATAGTGCAGCTCCTTGACAGAATTTCAAGTTTACTTTAGCTACCTAAAGTGCAACTCATAGCAATTTAAGAAAGTTGTATTCCAGTTTCTTGCAAGTCACATTCAGAGCCAGTTCAGCACTTTTAAAGGAGAGTGAATCCAGAGCTTTGTACTCAAGTAATCTAATTACACAGTGGAAGCACACTGCTTGACCATATTCATCCACCATCCTCCCCCATAGGAACAGTGGCATTTGTTTGACCCTGCTTGAGAGCTTGCTGAAGTGGCAGAAAAACATGCATTTATTTATCTAACAGAAGGTTAGCTTTGTGTTACATTGGTGAACTGTGTTGACTGGGAGTGCCAGTGCCAGCCCACTAAGGGAGAGGGAAGAAAATTGTGCTTTTTGACAGCTGGATGCTTTACTAGCTTTGCTGTACTAAGAAATGGAACCAAAAGGAGCACTGAAAAATACTTTATTTTTCAGTCTGAATCCCCAGAAACCATGGGACTGAAAACCAGTATGCTACATGACAGACCTAAAACTTACTTCTATCAATGTATAAACTTAGATTTGTGTTAATGATTCTTTCTTCTTATATGGCATTAGTGAAAGAAATATATAAGATGACGTGGACTTTTTTGAAATCATAGATGCATGTGAGCTCTCTGATCATGAGTTTCTTAAGCAAAAATACAAATTTTCTTCCAGCATAACTTTCTTTTGTGGCTATATTTGAAGAATTTATCTGGATGTGTAATAGACTTCCATTTTAGAGAATGCAACTTTGCATTTAGTGACATCCTCTAGTGCTTTATTGATTTACAGCAGCAATTACGGGCTGTAGTTCAGTGAGAAGACCTTATGCTTACTTTTGTCTGGGTGTGCTGACTGAATCAGCCTATGTTAAGGCTATGATTTTTTTATATAAGATTTTAGTAATGTATGTAAACTCCTGTACTTAGCAAAAGGAGACAAGCCTTGCAGCCAGAGGAATGCATGGATAATCTGAATATGAAAAAGTAGTGGTAAAAATTTATCAGTCCTTCCATGCAGGAGAAATCATTAAATATAAATAACAAAAATGCCCTCTCTGTAATAAAAGAGCTTTTAGGATAAGTTTTCTGTGGTCATCACTTGAAGCTCTTTTACATATCTTAAGGACTTTCTGGCTTAGGGACAAATAAGTAACATCTTTTTCTTCACAGGAAAGTTTCAGCTTCTGATTTAGGCGTGAAGTCTTTTGGTTTTGGAAAAGGGTCAGTTTTCTTTAGCTGTCAGATGTGAAAAGTTTTTCTGGGTGTGTTTTTTCAGCTTTCAGATCACCACAAATAGTTACACAGCAGTTTATGAAGCATTTGTTACTTCTTGCTGTGTCTCAAGCTCCTGTGGGAAGTGCGGCTAAGTGAGGTTAGTGGTGGAAGTGAACAGCAGGTGGTACCCTTTCACAGCTGCAGTTGGACTGATCGGCAGCAAACTCTGCTGGAGCTGAGCTGGCCACTCCAGCAGTTTTATTCCCAAGGGACATAAGCTGTGATCACATCCTTTTAATTTGGGTCTATTTAATTTTTAATTCTGTTTCTGATTCTGACAGCCCATTTTTGGTTCAGGAAAGTGAAGAGTTTGATTAGCAACACTAAGCCATGACATAAAACAAGAAGTGCATTGCAATGAATTAGTAAAGCAAACTTCACAGAAGATGAAATTTCACATTATAAAGTTTCTTTCATCAACTGAAAGACAGTAGTTTCCTGTAACTCACCTTTGGTTCTCATTTGATTTTTAACTTGTTTGTTCACAGGATGCTAAAAAACAATTCAGAGACACTACAGCAATGTTCCAGAGTCATGTGGTTAAAAACAAGCTGGTTTCACTTCCTGTTTTAATGCTTCCTTTATCAACTCAGAATTCTATTTTTTACTTCACGTATTGTGACTAGAGGTTTAGCAACTCATTTGTAATACCAAAGGTCTAGGAAGAATCTCTTGCAGGCACATGAATGTATTGGTGGACAGGATAAAATTCCCTGCAAATTGCAAATTGCAAATTGCCCTGAAGTTTTCCCTAAAGGGCATGCTGGTCTTCTGTTTTTCCTAGGAGCCAGTGTGTGAAGTTTAGAGTGGGAGACGAGAAGTATTGACAAAAAGTGTCAAAATAGATTTTAAATTCATAGCAATACAGTTAAAAATCCAACTTGAAATCCAGTTTTAAAATTGCAGATACTGTTTTCCGGTTGATAGAAGTTTAGTAGTACAAGGAAGGTTTGAAATACTACATGAAAATTGGACATCTAAAGGGATTAATAGATCATGATTTCATGAAGGTACTTTATTTTTAATCTATTTGCATAGCATCCATGAATTTGGGAGGCAATCAAAGTCATCCACTAACAGCACACAAACTTGGGTTTTATGCTGCCAGTTCTACCTTCATAACGAATTATAAGCTGCACTCCAAAAAGCCAGTGATGAGGATCAGTATTTCTGTGATGAATCCTTCCATCTAGCAACTGTCAGCTGAGTTCTCTTCAACTGCAGAGCTGTCTTAATTGTAGCATGTTTCCTTTGCAGCAGGCCAGAATAGCTGTGTTAGTAGCATAATAACTCTTTTCTGGATGAAGGGTTTCTACACTAGTATAATTTCAAAGTGAGTGTTCTAGTTTGCTTAAGCACTTAAGACACAGGTTCGTTTTTACTGAAAATGAACATAAATGGTGATTTTTTTTTTTTCCACAATATTGCCTAGAAAATCTGGGACTTACCAGGCAGGAATTCTAGCTCTTGTCTTGCTGATTTGTTCACATTGTGTCATTTTTGAAATTGTGATGTTTTTTTGGGCAGTGTCCTTCAGGATCTTAGATGAATCTTTAAGACTCATTTAATTTTTTGTGCTTTCCAGAGGCTGAGGCAACATGAAATGCAAGTTTTTGACTCTACAAGTGAACATACAGATGTTCTCTGCTGAGAATGTTTATATTATAATAAAATAAAGCAGTTATTAATTATTTTCTTTCTGTTTCCTCTGTGTGGATCTGACTATGGCACACCAACTTTTAAGCAGGCTCAAATTACTTTTTTGACATGTGTAGAATCATTAGAAAGTACTTTAGACTGAACTGTGGAGGAAGTGGAGGATTGCAGGTGTTTCACTCCATGTCAGATCCAAAGACTTGTCTTGCAGAGAAACTTGCATACTTCGGCCAAGTGGAAATTCTTAAGCTAATAAAACCTTTCTAGTTTAAATTTTGCATATATACAGAGTATATTTAGAATTAGAAGGTAATATGCTGCTAAATTGCACTAGAGCTAGTAGGCCACATTGCATGGTGATGTTACTTAGAGCTTTCAGCTTTATAACTATTCATTCTTATTTATTCGGGTGCAATTTTCCCTAGTATCCATGAGGATTTTTAGCTTAAAGGCTGAATAACTTGAAAGAAGTTGAGAGAATTTAAGAACACCGAGCTCCTGTTTGGCTGTGGCATTCATTTGGCTTTTAGTTTCAGACACTGAGCAGTAGACAACTCAGATTTTCCATGCAAAAGTGGGGTTGAGCTCTGCAAAGCTGTGTTTAATTCTTGACAGCGAGTGGTTCGCACTGCTATAAGCTACATGTTCAGGTTTTGTGACACGTTTGAAACAAATTACACTGTATCACTGAGAGGAATGTTTGATAGCTACAATGTGCTCAAAACTGCAAATTGTTTGTTCTTGAACATGTTGTGACGTATCTTGAAACAGTTGTGCTTGGGAACAGACGGTGTTACCAGGCAGGAATCCAGGCAGGAATAAAAAATTATGTTAACTCTGGCCATTTTCCCAGGGTAGCAGCCCTTTTCTCTTTTCTTCTTGTGAGCATGGAAGACAAGTCTGTGCTAATACAAACTGTATTTCCACCAAAAAAAAAAAAACCAACAAAAAAAAAAAAAACCCACAAAAATTTCTGATGCTTTGTGTTTTGTCACTACAGCAATATGTAAGTTAAGTTTACTTGTGATTTTCTTTTTAATCAGAGAGATAACAAACTAAGGTTGGGAATTGGGAACTGAGAGACACATGCACACTTTATTAAGGCTTTATTAAGTGAATAGTGTTGAACTAATGGGTCTTGATCTCATTAGAGAATTATGGTTTATAATGAATGTTTCAATAAAACAAGTTAGTTGAGTATTGTTTTAATCTTTTCCAGGATCAAACATGAATCGCTGTGGATTCAGAGGTTCTTCATATTTAGGGATGCCATTCAATCCCTCCAAGGTCAGTTAAGAATGTGTAAGTGAAATGTTTTCAATTAGGCAGTAAATGATCTTGTGTCTTTTTTTATAATATTAACTGCATAATTACAGAATGTGTGGAAGGCAGGGAATTTTGTACTGTTAATACTGCAACACTTGCAGAACTTTTAAGAAATGTGCATAAAAAACCTACTAAAATGATACCTAGAATTTCAATTCTCACAGCAGTGAAGAAACTGACATACAAATTGTGGCTTATCTCAGTGCAGTCTCCTCCTTCTCTTGTCTTTTACTAACAAACAAAAACTTTTCTATCTGAAGAATTGTCATGAGGTAGAGAAGGGTCGAATAGCCCTAATTAAGTGTTGCAGAATGTGCTGTTCTTTGGTATCATAGAAAGGTTCAGGCTGGAAAGGGCCCTTAAGGTCATCTAGCTCCTATCCCCTTGCCACAGGCAGGGACACCTTCCACTAGACCAGATTGCTCAGGACCTCATTCAGCCTGGCCTTGGATGCTTCCAGGGATGGAGATTCCACAGCCCTGGACAATCTTTTCCAATGCCTCACTACCCTCACAGTAAAGAATTTCTTCCTAATATGTAATCTAACCTGCCCTCTTTCAGTTTGAGGCCATTCTTCTTGTCCTGTCACTGCATGCTCTGGTAAGAAGTCTCTCTCCATTTTTCTTGTAGGGTCTCTTCAGGAACTGCAAGGCCACAGTTAAGTCATCTCAAAGCCTTCTCTTTTCCAGGCTGATAAATCCCAACTCTCGTAGCCTTTTCTTGTAGAAGAGATGCTCCAGCCCTATAATGATCTTAGTGGCCTCCTCTGGATGTGTTCCAACAGATTCCCATCCTTCCTGTGCTGAGGACCCCAGGGTTGGATACATCATTCCACATGGGGTCTCACCAGAGGGGACCAGAATCCCCTCCCTCCCCTGCTGCCCACAGTGCTCTGGTTGCAACCCAGGACACGTGTGGCTCTCTGGGCTCTGAGCGCTCATGGCTGGGTCATGTCCAGCCTCTCATCCACCAGAGCTCCCAAACCCTTTGCCCTTGATGACTTCCCTTCTTCTCTCAGTCTGTGCCAGTCTGGGGTTGTCCTGACCTGGATGTAGCACTTGGTCTTGTTAAATCTTGTGAGGTTCTCATGACCCACTTCTGGAGCTTGTCCATGTCCTTTGAGAAGGGTGAATCCCATCTGATGCCAATCTGTCTGGGGCCATGTAAGCCATCCCACTGTCAAAAAACCACCCAAAATCTTGGCAGTGACACCAGCCGTGGAGACGTGAATTAATAGACTGGGCCTGACTGTTTCTTCCAAAGTCAGTGTCTGCAACTGCAGCTGGTATTTCTCTTCCTGTGTTGAATCGTGCATGTTTGATTGCACCTGATACCCACCCAGACTTAGGCAAGGCTCTGTTTATCCCTGTTTGCCATGATCATAAGAAAGGAGGCTTTGAAGCCCAGTGAACTGAGGTTCAAGGGAGTTAAACTTTCATATGAAAAGCAAATGCCTTTAACAAAAGACAGAAGTGAGGTTAGCAGAGGCTAGTTTAGTGCTCTCACAGATTTTTCATCCACTTTGCAGTGTGATTTGATTTTTCAGTCTCAAACATAGGACAGAACTACTGTACTTCTTTCACAGACGTTCCTGCACACTGGCTTCTACTTTCCTTTTCCAGCTGTGTCACACCTTTATCAGCTCTAGAGTGTAGTACTTTAAATCATTGCATTCTTTTGGAAACCTTTTTCAAATCTTCCCCGGTGTATGAAGCTAGAAGAGTTGATTCTGGATATAGTTTTGAGATCTTGTAAAGGGTGATGAAGACAAAAAGTCTGTAAGATTGGCAAAGAATTGTTTTCTCCTCCCAGCACTTTCTGGTGTTTTAATTTAATTCTCAACTTCCAATAATAAATGCTTCATACTGAAATATTCTCTTTGCTGGAAATATGCTGCAGTCCTTTGGTGTCTTAGAATGTGTTGGCGAATATACATATGAGGTAATGGAATCGTATTACCTGTAGAAATCAGCTACAAGGTCACTATCTCTAGAAGATTATTTGCACATGAATGTGGTTTTTATTCAAGCATTGCAGTGCTTTTTTCCTTGTATCTGCATTTGAGGGATTGCATGTGTTTGATTTATTGGCAAAGAAAGGTTTAAAGCATTTCCAGCACTGTTGCCTGAAATGTTCTGAAATAATTCAGAAAAAATACTTGGAAATTCACTGCCATGACTCTGGGATGTGTTTATGGTCACATCATTTTTCTTTTTTCATTATTTAAAAGTGTTCTGTTAAATCTGCCTTGAAAAATAGTTTTTGAAAAAGCTTGTAAGTGTTTTGGATTTGCATTGACATTTGCTATCTATTACATGCCACAACAGTGAGGTTATTCTTGAATTCTGAGAAAGTGCCATACCAGAGGTAGCCAAATCTATTCAGACTCTTCAAAATAATAGAAAAAAGTGAGGGTTATGTGAGAATATCCAGCTTTACTGACTCTCTTAAGGACAGGCCATTGGGGTTTGGTTTGGGTGTTGTGGTGTTCTAGCTGTTGCCTTTGAGATGTTTGATGGTAGTGTCTTTACAGCTTTTTGGGGCAGAAGCAAAAGTGAAACAAAAGCATATCCACTTCACCAACTCACAACACAGCCCTCACAAACTGTAACAGTCTTAACTGTGAATGAAGACTAAGAGTGCGTCTTCTATTGTCACATTTAAAACATGATTACTTTTAGAATTAGAAAATAATTATATACTGAAAGGGCTCCAGATTTTGCAGTCTCTCTGATTTGGTGGTGTTGTAGTTTAAACTAGCTAATAAATTCAGGGCTGAACAGTCTCCTCAAAGTTTCAGATAGGCCTAGGTCTTTTCAGTGTGTTTAAACTGTTGTGAATCAGTTTTAGGGCTAAACTGAAAGTCAATAGCTGCAACTTTTATGTAAGATTGTGGTAATTAACATATGCTTTCTCTTGGGGGAAAAAAAGATGTCTTTTGTGTTCCTGACACAACATTGTATTTTCTCAAGGCTGCAACACTGATACTGGTAAAAGATGAATAGTTAAAAATATTTTGCAGAGTGAGTCATGGAAAAGATAAGAATAAATAGAATATAAAAGTAAATGTAAGATAAAAATAATTACAATTAAGACCCAGGTAAGCCTGGGCCAAAATATTTCTGTACTACATATTTTTTTTCTTTTAAGCAAACATTTCTGTATTATGTTTTTAGGGGTCCTGTGCAGCATGGTCTACTGAAAAGTGTCTCTGCCCGTGGCAGGGGAGTTGCAGCTAGATGACCTTAAGGTCCCTTCCAACCAGGGTTCCACGAAGTGAGAAATAGCAAGGTCTTGCAGAAGAGTTTTGAAATGAGTAAAGAGATTACAGAAGGAGAGACACCTTGAATTAGTGGCTGGATACTGCACTTGGCAGCGTTCCGTACATTTTACTCCAATTAGCTACATCAGCTGAAGTAATGTGCTTTAGATGAACTGAAGTCATTGTAATGTGAAAACCACACCTCTAAAGCTGAGGCTACCCACGCCCAAGTGAAGACCCCTACCAACTGAAAACCTGCAAAATGTATCGTGAAATATGTCAAAGCACGCAAAAGGTTGACTGTCCAGTGGCTGTTGAGTAGGCACGTATTTAGAAATTAGATTACTGCATAGTTAACGTGTGTTGAAAGCATAGTTATGCTTCTTGGCTGTAACCAGCTGTGTTGGCTTGGTGGACTTAGCATCTAGCAGATGCCTCTGTGCAAACGTGTCAAAACCACTTGATCCTGTGTGTGGGTTGGCACCCTGGGTGAAGGAACCCTGTGTTGGTACAACAGTGCCAGGTGTGAGAGAAAGTTTTTTGGAAGTGGGACTGCGCCAGTGCAAGTGCACATTTAGGAGCATTCTGTATTAGGATTTGAAAACATCTTGGCCATGCTTCTGCTGCAGAGAGAGTTTCTTAGCTCTGCAGTGGTCAGTGGGAGTTCTTGGTGGCCATGAGTTGTGTTTTAATAGCTGTTCTAATTGATATAGTAGGGAACACATCACTGAGCCAAGTTTAACTGTTTGAGAGCTTCCCCTCAACTTACATCTTTTAAGTGTTAATTCTTTTAAAGAAGTGTGAGATTGCAGAGAACCTGATGGTAATGACAATAGAACAGAACTGTTTACTCCATCTTTGAGATCCAAGTAAATCTGTTTCCTGTGAGACCTACAGACTACTTCTCACAGAAGGCAAAGTGCATAGAGAATGGCCCTAGCCATACACCCTTTGTTGTCTTCTCAGAGTATGTCTGCACCAGTGCATTAGCTCAGGTCAGTAGAGACCACTTTACAAAAGCAACTTAATGTGCTCTATATGTCTATTTAATGTGCAGTGTATGAGACAGTGATGGGGACACTGGCAATACAGGGATGGGAGTGGGAGCTGTTGAGATTTGTGATGCCCCTTCAAGGGAGAGTCCAGGACTGGAAATAAGGGAGAGGAGGTGCAGCTCTCAGCACTCACTCTCCTGTTCTCCTTCTCTGTTACATAGCTTTTTCAGTGCTTCTGAACCCATTTCACCTTGTTTTCTGCCTCCCTTTCCCAATTGTCTTTGATTCCCTTGTGTGAGAGCAGTCTCTTGTTGTCTCATGAGTAGTAACAATTTTTCTCCGAGTTTCTTACTAGAAGCAAAGCCTTTCGGCTTTGGAAATAAGCATGACTTGCCTGAAAAATACCAATTACACCTAACATAATATTAAAATTGGTTTTATACTGCTTTTTCCTTGTGTTTTTAGGATGAATTGCCACTTATTAGGCAGTAATGTTAGTAAAATATAATATAAAAATCTATCTTTACTGCTCAGTATTGAAATAGCTTTTATTCTGTTTAAAATAGTTATCTTCCAGTTGCTCCAAACTGAACCATCCCAAGTGCCATCCCAGTCATCTTGTTACATGTGGTCTCTGTTTTCATGAAGTGGTACAGTCCCAGTCCTGGATGGGCCTATAAAATACCACAAAGAAAAAGAGTAGTTTTAGGACAGCTGTATCAATCCCTTGCTCATTCCATGACTTGTGCTGTGGGACTAGGCAGCCTTTAACTATCATTTTTGCTTCTCAGTTGACATTCAGTGATCTTTGTGAGTCCCTTCCAACTCAGGATATTCTATGTTTCTGTGATTATTCAGTATATAAATACTGCTTTTGAACTCTGTTTATTATTTTAAAATGGAGATGAAAATAGATAAGTGACTAATTTGGTATTGCTTCAATTGACAGAGAGATTACTAATAATTTCTTACACTGCTTTCTACTTTTATATCATTATGTTGTGAAATCTCTGCTGAGGGGCCCTCCAGAGGTTTGGCTGTTTAAGAGTGCTTATCCAGCTGCCAGGAATTTAGTGCCCAGTGGTGTATTAGGGCAAACCTTAAGTACAGTTGAGGGCATCCCATCTTTTTCCTTAACTGTTTCACAAATGGAGGTCTTGGCAGAGCTTTTTTCCAAAGCTTCCACTGATCAAGTGTTTAGAAGAACAGCAGAGTTATGAGTTTAACCATAATGGGGAAAGTAATTTGTTTACCTCTTACCTTAAAAAAAAAAAAAGCTTTGCTTTGCTTACAAGAGTGTAAGATCTTGTGATGTTTCAATATTTCTATTTTTTTTCCTTTGTTTTAGGGTCCAGGTATATCTCATCCCTATGATAGTGGGCACATAGCAATGACTTACACAGGACTATCATGTCTGGTTATTCTTGGAGATGATTTAAGTCGAGTAAATAAAGATGCCATACTGGCAGGACTGAGAGCTCTCCAGCTGGAGGATGGAAGGTAAAAGTAGCTACAATCTTTTTGTTCTGTTAGAAATTAGTTTGATTGGTAGTCATATTAGTCATAGAAAATATGCTAGCTCCTTGCAAGTAGTTAAGTCATCAGAGGATACTAACTAGCTCTTCAAACCAAATGGAGGCTTGCCAAGCAGCAAATCATAGAAGAAACAATTAAAGATTTATTTATTGTCACAGGTAACTCAACCTTTTACCTATTTTTGTGTATTGTAGAAGCATTTAGGTTGAAAATGACCCTTGAGATCATGAAGTCCAACCTTTAACCCAGCACTGCCAAGCCCAGCACTAAACCATGTTCTTAGGTGCCACTTCTACATGTCTTTTAAATACCTTCAGGGATGGTGACTCCACCATTACTCTGGGCAGCCTGTTACAGTGCTAGACAGCCTTTCTGATGAAGGAATTTCTTTCTAATATCTAATCTAAACCTCACCTGGTGCAACCTGAGGCCATTTTCTCTGTCCCAGTTGGGAGGGGAGACCGACCCCCACCTTGCCACCTTTCAGGAAGTTGAGTAATAAGGTGTCCTCTCAGTGTTCTTTTCTCCAAGCTGCCTCAGCTGCTCCTCATCAGATTTGTGCTCCAAATGCTTCCCCAGCTCCACTGCCCTTCCCTGGAAGCACTCCAGCACCTCAATGTCTTCCTTGTTGTGAGTGGCCCAAAATGGAACACAAAACTCAAGGTGTGGCCTCACCAGTGCCCAGGACACGGTGTGGTTACTGCCCTGGTTCTGCTGGCCACTTTCTGATACAAACATCCAAATCAGGGCATCTGTCATCATCTTAGGAGTCTCTGAGATTGTGCCAAAATAACCCAGATACAAAAGTTTTAAAATGTCCATAGAGTTTGGTGAGATTATAGTAATAACTAATGAAAAACTGATTCACCATTTGTGTTAGAAATGGTAGTATTAGCAATTACCTTTATACATACCTGGGAAACTGGTCCGCAAGCTGCAGTAAGGAAAGAAAACCTTGGGAGTTATTAGGATTCCTAGGAATTCAAAGAATTCTGCCAGAAGAGGTGAAATGGTAAGTCATGAATTGTTTATACTGTAATAGAAAGACTGTAAGCATAAACATCTGGAATAAATAAACACAAGTGTCATTATGTTTCTGGAAATAGTTACTCAAGCTCCTAAATGTTAGTTCTATGCATTTTCCTTGTCTTAGAATCACATATTCTATAAAGAAAATCTAGTGTAGCTTTGGGTTATATTTATCAGACTATTGTAAACTAATCTTTAAAGAAAACACTGTGCAATTCCTTGAACTGCATTTCATATTTTCTGGTGCAAGAGGTGAAACAGTGTCTAAAGACAGAAATATTTCTTTCAGTTTCTGTGCAGTGTTGGAAGGAAGTGAGAATGATATGAGGTTTGTGTACTGTGCTTCCTGTATCTGCTACATGCTTGATAATTGGTCTGGCATGGATATGAAGAAAGCAATAGACTACATTAGAAGAAGTATGGTGAGTGTTTGAAAAATGTTACTTCTTCCTATACTTTAAGGCTTACAGCTTTTTTTCTTAACTATGGCTAAAAAATTCTCTATCCAAACTGTATTACGGTAATTTCTTAATTTTTTGTTCCTGCCCTAGCAAGCTGAGAATTACAAATTACATTGTTTTTTTGCATTTGTATTTTCATGAAAGTGTGTGTGCTAGCAAGATAATTTTATTTGGTTTGTTTGTTCACTGCAAATTAAATTTAAAATTCTCTATATTTAAAATAATTAAACAGTTAAAGTTTTTGAAAACAGGTATGATGCTTGTGTAACTTAGAAAAAGTGCATAAAGCACTTTTGAAAAGTGTACCAATAAAATCCTCACATTTCATTGAGCTGTAGTACTGCTTTTTAAAAGACACACAGGTTGAAATAAACAAATTGACATCAGTTCATGCTTAAGTGTTTCCAGTCATGCACTTCATAATTTATTTATTAGATACTTGGAATAAAAAAACATATTCATGAGTATATACACTTTTTTTTTTTCTGTGTATGTGCAAGTTTTCTTTGTATTTGACTGGAGTAAAGGAGCTTTCAGGTTTTTTCATGTTGTTTCATTAGTTTGATTGAGTTATATTTTTGAAGATTGAAGCACATTTTTTTAAGGAAGCTGAGCAAGCTTGAAAATTGCTGTTCCGTGAGTATGAGTAAACACAGATTAAGCTCTTGTGGTCCACAAAGAAGACCCAAATTTATGATGACACACAACTTCTGTTGTAAATGAGTATTTTCAGTAGTTGCTGCCAGCAAGATTGTAAAATGTATATGAGAAACAAGTTTAAAAAAAGACTTCAAAATCTCCTGCTTTAGACCAAATAGTTTTTTATTTGTTGTTTATTTTTAAAGGAGGTAGTTGGATGTCTTAGTATTTCTTACTGTACACCTCAAGAAGCTTCCTGGCACACTTCCATAATCCTGGACAGACTGAGATGATCAAGGCCAGGGCTCAGTCATACAAGGATATGGACCTGCAGCCTGTTCACACCCTAGCAGCGCCTTTTATCCCATTTTCCTCTTGCTTGTTCTTCCCTAGTCTGCTTTGATATTTCCATTGCTTACCCTTGGCACTTTCCCTAGCCATTCCCATAGTAAGTTATGCTTGCCCCTGCATTCCCTGGAAAACAGTCCATGATAAGGGCGTTTCTATGCAACCCTGGAATCTTCCTCCCCTGCATCCCATAAGAGCCCTTCTCACATAGTTGGTAGCTCACCTTAGTTAGCCTGGGTTCTCAGCATGAGAATATCCCTGCTGAATCCTCTCAGTGGGTTTCACCCAAGGACAGTGATTTATCCATTCTCCTTTCACGGTCTGAGGGAGAAGCTTAGGCTGAGTGCTTGCTTTTACCGATTAGGTTGGGAGCATTCTTCCTCCTCTGATCCTTTCTGGGCCTTAATGTTTACTGAGGTGAGTCTTTAGTCAAATAGCTTAGCAGAGATACAACAGGAGAATCAAATGTTACAAAAGAATTGAAAACAAAACCCAAGAGCAAACTCCTCCTTGTGGTTCTGTATATCACATTGTCTATTAGTTTACCTTGTGAACATTTGAGTGCACTTTTAGTCCCAAAGGAAATGGTGGAACTAGGAAGGGGACAAAGAAAGTTGAGTTGAACTGTGGAAGGTACGAATCAGCTTGTGTGAAAGGATTATTTCATATACTCAAGAGTCTTCATTCTGGAAATGAGATTGTTAAATAGAGTGTGACAGAGATATGTAAAGTAACAAACAGATAGCACTAAAAAAAAAGAGAACAAGAAGCAATTACTTCTTTCTAAGACAGAAAAGACAGCATCAGATGAGGCCATTAATAGACCAGGCAAGTGGAGATTTTTTGAAAGTTGAGGGCTTTGAAGTGGTACTGGAGATTTACTGTGTAGTGTGATCTTGAACCAAATATATACTTTGCTTCTAGAGCTTAGCATTAATTGTTGCACCTGCAAATTTCCAGTCATTATGTTCGTATTGGAAAAAAATTATACCATTAAAAAAAAACGAGTAATTGAGGCCTGAACATGGCAAGACATCTTGGAAGTCCTCCTACTAGTACTTCAATTCACTAGTAAAGTAGCACTGAGTCTTGGCATGGTCAAAGTTCAGAAGACATTGTGGCCTATCACAAAGATTTTGTCTTTTGCTGGCTAGCTCAGAGAGTAACTTAGAGAGATCCTATAAGCAGTCTTCTGTAGGCAGCAGTGTGTAGAAACGTACAGCAAGACATGCTGTATTTTTGTCCAGGTTTACTGTGAATAGGTAGGTTAACTACACTGTGTTCAGTAGAGGACTTTTTGAACCACTGGTGTGCTGTGAATTCACTGCAGATGTGGTATATATGTGTACACGAGTTCTGTCTGTGTTTTCTGGGTTTGCACTCCTTGGTCCACCTGTATTTCTGTGAATTAAATACAGTTGCAAAATGTCTGGCAATTCTAGGAAAAGATACAAAACCTTAGCATCCTGCTTAGTTACATTTAGAGCTGCAGAAGTACCTGAAGAAGTCTCAGACATTCAGGGACTAGCCCATTGTGGAGATCATTTCACAGCTGTGGTTATTCCTTCCTTTCATTCACTCATCTCTTTCCACCACTTTCCTTGAGATGTATTTCAGTTCAATTACCTATCACAGGAGCCAAGTATTTCTTAAAGTGGATCTCGTAAATAAGTACAGTGACTGTGAAATGTGGCATCCAGGAATGTTAGCATGATTTCCCTTATTAAGATTTTGTGGATGGTGCTAAAACTAACCTATAAAATGGAACAATTTAAAGTAAATTCTATTTGAGATTATTTCATTTGTTACTCCTTGTGTAACTAACTATACAATTAATATAGCTATAGGCTTTATTGTAAAAGTTTATTCCTGTTTTCCTACAATGTCACCTCATTCTGGCGCTTTTTTAGTTATAGAACAAAAGAGATTGCATTGCTCAGTACTGAACTGCTTTGACAGAAAGGTCTGGTTTTGCTTTACTGTTGAATTTCACTTGTTTGTGCGCCGATAAAGCATGTGACAGTTAACAGAACATTTTTCAGTTTTTGAAATTGGCATACATGTGAAGTGCAACTGATCTGGATTGAGAGTAATATGACTGGGCAAACACAGTACTCTTTGTAATAAGAGTTTTTAATAAAGATTTAATAAGAATTTTTTAGCTTATTCTTTGGAATTTTGTGCCTTTAGTGATGCATTATAGGAATTGTGACATCTATTTCAATACAGCTGAATGAGAGAGTGCATTTGTCTAGTTAGGCATGTCAAGAACAGCAGGAGATTGGAACATAAACAATGTTTAAAATATTAAAAATAATTGAATCTTCATACAGAATAGATAGCCTTCTTGTTACCATTCAGCTAAAAAAGTGTTTATACGATGCTGATCACAAAAATTATTCTGGGCCAGTTTTCTTGTCTTTCACATTCAAAACTCAGATATATCACTAATCAAGAGACAACAGACACTAGATTTTGGCTGAGATTTTGGATGACTTCCAGAGACTCAACATTGCTCTTTTCAACAATGCTTGGATTTTTTTAACTACAGACATTACAAGAATCTTCAAAAGTATTATCTGCTTCTTCTAGTATAGTTTTCTTCAAATGCAGTTGTATTGGTCTGTTGGTATAATTAAGCTGGTTGTAAAACTTTTGAAGTGAAGATCTTACCCAACTGGATTTACATGTTTCCTGATGATAGTATTTAATTATGCGGTTGTCATGTTGCAGTAATCAAGAGCTCCTTTCTCATACAATTTCTTAAGTCTTTTCAAAAGGACAAAGAAATAAAAGTATTCTCTAGCTCTTTAGGGCACACAAGTCCCCAAAGAGCAGCTGCTGTCTGTAAATAAATAGGCATCAGTTAACCAAGGGTCAGCTATTGCCTATTAGAGTTTAAAGCTAATTGTTCAGCCCAACATAGTAGTGTCTGGCATGCACACTTTGCAGCTTTTCTCCAGAGCTAATCACTTTGTCATACATAAAGCAAGCCACCTCCTCTTAAAATTGCTGCTTGTAGAGTTAATTAGCTTTGCTAATCAGCTTGCCTTTCATTAGCAATTAATGCATCTGTGGAGTGTGGTAGCACATTTGTATTGCATTCTCAAAAGGCAGTGAAAAAGGAAGAGTTCACACTGTGTGCTTCAACATTCAGAAGTTCACAGAGATTTACTGGTTCATACTAAAACTTCGTACTAAAATTTACTAGTTCAAACTTGAGAAATTAAGGCTGCGGCTTGAAGTGTATGTATAAGATTTTCTTTTTAGTTCAGCTTGCAGCAACAACTCAAAACCAGTAATACAGTTTTAATGCAGCTTCTGTGTCTTCTTCTGTTTGCTTTTTTCTTCTCAATGTCAGCTTTAAAAGCAGATGTACAAAATAATCCTTAGGTAATTTCTAGAGATATGATAGTTCTGTAGCCATTCTTTGGTTAGGACTGTGGGAGTCATTAGTGGTTTGTCAAGGTGTCCTGTATCTACTAGCCAGTGTTTTAGAGAAAATGTGAGAAATTCATAGTCAAGGAGGATGTCGGGAAAGATTTTTGCTGCTTTCTGTCTGATCAGATACTGATCCAATCATTAATTGAGCAGCTGATGTAGAATATGTAGGACCTATGTAATTTAACTTCAGAAGTTATACCTCATTATTCACACTCAACAATTTGGTATTTGTTCAGAGATAGATAATTCATTAAGTGTTCTAGGAACTCTTGTAAAAGAAACATTTTCCATTTTATGAAAACTTTCTGATATGATCCTTTGTTTCTTTTCAAGTAAAATGATTGAATGGATTTTTAGGGAAGAAAGATTATTATTTTTACATATACATGCATTTCTAGATTGCTCATGGCAGACGTGAACTACGATATTCTTGGTGCTTTGTCAGACTTGAGTTTCTCCTTTTGATGCACTTTACAGAGTGATTTTTCAGCACTGTAACTGTATTTTTTAGCAGTAATATTTTATAAGCCAATTTTAAGTTTATTCCAAGACATATTATAATTTTCTTTGTGTTTCTGGTTCTCTTCTCATTTTTTTTTAAAGCCTGATGTACTTGTTTCTTACTGAAGTATTGCTTGGATTTGAGTGTTCTACACACCTGGCATTTTGCCTCTTTTTTTAATGTTAAACTGCTCTTGGATTAGAGACAGATTTAATTACGTAGTTAATTTTGTTTTGTTTTGATTACATACCCATTTTTTGTTTTTATACATGCTTTACATGCTTTTTTCTTTGTGGCAAAGATATATTTACCCATTTTCAGGTTTCTGACATATGTCACAACTAAAATTAATTCTGTGAAAGTCATAAAAACTGCCTGCATTGAAACAGGGCTGATTTGTTAGGAGTGTTGTGCCAAGAACTTTTGGAGGTTCAGAATTTAATCAGGTTAAATTGTGGCAATGATCTGGTAATTTTGCTGGTAAACTAAGAAGTTGCAATGTCTGTCAAAGTGCTATGGTTCTAAAGTAACTGCTTTGTGGGATTTTTTTTCTTCAGTCTTATGATAATGGCCTGGCACAGGGAGCTGGACTGGAATCTCATGGTAAGAATGTCAAAGTGTTCTACTCCTTTCAGAGTGGTATTGAAAATGCTGTAAGAGGTGCAGGGTATGCCATACCTTTCCTTCTTTACTGATTTTTAAGGAAGTGGTGTGAGGAGGAGCAAATCCAAAACATGCCTCCAAATATCACTTCTTCTTTAGATCTAGCTTAATATCTGAACAGACAGGCTCTTAATCACCTCCATAATCTTACCTCATGAGTGTTTTGATGAAAGTAGTTCTCAGCTGTTGCTGACAGAGCAAACATTTTCCACCTGTGCCATTGTTACTCTGAGGGCCTCTCTGAAAGAGATTTTGTGTGATGTAACTGATCATTTCCAATTTCAACAACTTTGGTGAAACCTAGAAACATTTCCTCTGATAGATGCAGCATCTGTTGTGGGCTCAAATCTTGAAGCAACAGTTAATTTTTGTAGAGCGCTGGTAGATCTGAAGATAGGCATCCCCAAGAGACTGCTATTTTTAAGCAAAATGTTTCTATGCCGAAGAAGTATCACCTCTGCTTGTGACAGAGGTGCTTTTGAGTTTTAGGTGACAGGTGGCAAATCTAGTGCTGTGGTTTATTTACAAGGTGATGATTGGTCAAAAGTTTGACTCAGTGATCTTGGAGGGCTTCTCCAACCTAAATGATTCTATGATCCTATCAAATGTTAGCTATCTTTATCTTTAGTATTGAGCTTTGACAGGATTTTGTCTGTTTCCTTCTTGCTGGATCAATAAAGCTGAAAAATTTAAATTATACCCCTAGGTATTAAAACAGTTGGTTAACTAACTTCCTGTAAAATGTTAGTGATAACAAATAGCAGTACTTTAGCACTGCATTTCAGCATCAGAGTGAAAATACCATTACAGCTCCTGGGGTCTTCCAGCACCAGGATATTGTGAGGAACTTTGGGGCCCGAGTCACCTGTCAGCAGCTTGCTTATGGTCTTTCCTAGCCCCTGATTTTATCATATCAGGT
>VXBQ01006202.1:186-90847 GCA_013400175.1 Phainopepla nitens | reverse complement strand
CTCGGCAGGGCCGCCGCCATGTTGTGCGCCGCGCTCAGCGAAGGACCCCGTTGCCATCGTGACGGGCGCTGCGCCGCGCAGCCCTGGCATGGAAGGCCCGCCCGCCTGGGGCTGCCCCTGGCGCCGCCTGATCGGGCGGTCCCCGCAGTGGGGTCGCCCTGGTAGAGCCTGATTAGAAACGTCCCAACAGCCGCAGCTCTTCCCTCGCCCCGAGCTCCCCATCCCCGCCCCTGCCCCAGTGAGGAAATGTCCTAAACCTCCTTCATGCCGTGGGCAGTTCAGCCCAAGGGTGAGGGTGAGCGGAGGACAAAGCCAGCCCTGCTGCTGCCTCGTTTGCAGCCGAGTTCGTGCTGCCTCAACCCCAGGGGATCATCTGCCTGGGGCATTTTATAACCCGCACACCCACCCTGCAGAGCCTTTCGCCACACGTGCTGCCAGCCCCTCTGGGAGCACGGCCCCGACAGCCTGGTCATACATAGAGAAAAGCTCACAACTTTCACAGGCTGTGCTGGGAAGGTTGTGAGAAAGTGCAGAGAGAATTAAAACAATCCCTGCACCTGGTGTTGCGAACATGTTACGCGCGAGATAAGCGTTGTTTATAATAAAATGTTTTCAAGATGTTATCCTCCTTGCACCTATGGGCTGAGCGGTGTCACTTGCTAAACCAATACGATTTTAGTTCACGAGCTCATGGAGAAAAGGACAAGCTTCTCTCAGTAAAGTGCTTCATTTTGCCTTCTGATGCACGGAGTCATGACTGCCGCCGTAGCAGCCCTTCCTAACTCAAGGGGGACCTTGCTCCTTGTGCAGCCGTGTCCCGCCGGCAGCATTCCTGGGAGCGCACGGCTCCCTCGGGCGGCCCCAGAGGCACGGAGCTGCAGCCTCAGGGCTCTGCGGGAACGGCCTCAGTGGGAACGGCCTCAGCCGGAACGGCCTCAGCGAGAACGGCCTCAGTGGGAACGGCCTCAGCCGGAATGGCCTCAGCGAGAACGGCCACAGCGAGGACGGCCTCAGCAGGAACGGCCTCAGCGGGGACGGCCTCAGCCGGAACGGCCTCAGCGGGGACGGCCTCAGCCGGAACGGCCTCAGCGGGGACGGCCTCAGCCGGAACGGCCTCAGCGGGGACGGCCTCAGCCGGAACGGCCTCAGCGGGGACGGCCTCAGCCGGAACGGCCTCAGCGGGGACGGCCTCAGCCGGAACGGCCTCAGCGGGGACGGCCTCAGCCGGAACGGCCTCAGCGGGGACGGCCTCAGCCGGAACGGCCTCAGCGGGGACGGCCTCAGCCGGAACGGCCTCAGCGGGGACGGCCTCAGCCGGAACGGCCTCAGCGGGGACGGCCTCAGCCGGAACGGCCTCAGCGGGGACGGCCTCAGCCGGAACGGCCTCAGCGGGGACGGCCTCAGCCGGAACGGCCTCAGCGGGGACGGCCTCAGCCGGAACGGCCTCAGCGGGGACGGCCTCAGCCGGAACGGCCTCAGCGGGGACGGCCTCAGCCGGAACGGCCTCAGCGGGGACGGCCTCAGCCGGAACGGCCTCAGCGGGGACGGCCTCAGCCGGAACGGCCTCAGCGGGGACGGCNTGCCCGGCACTGGAGCCGCTCCTGCGCCGGCAGAAGAGGCTCGGCGCTTGTGGAAATGGCACCACCGTGTTCCCCAAAGGCTGAGGAGGCTGCAGGGCTGTCGGGCAGAGTTTAAACGGTTTGCTGACCCCGAGACACAGCAGGTCACGCCAGGGTGTGGCATTCAGCCATTAGCACCCGTCACAGCAGGGTAAGAGGTGCACAATAGCCTCACCAACAGCAAGGGAAGAAAGTGTTTCCCAATACACCTACTCCAAAAATGAACGGAAAACAAGTGGTGTGAATTGAAGCTGCCCAGCACCAGGGTCAGAGCCGTGCTGTGGGCACTGATCAGCCTCTGCAGTGACAGCCAGCTCTGCCCTGGGCCAGCTGCGGCTGGATTGCTGTGGGATGGGACAGGGATCCCCAGGGGCTGGGGCTGGCTGCCCTACAACACTGCAGAGCAAAGCCAGGGAGGTCACACGATATAAAACCCCAACATCCGACTAATCTGAGGCCTTCTGAACACTTCATTCTACTTCCCCCATTGCTTGACATGAGATCCACTGAAAGAAATGCGTGAAAAGAAAGACATTTTGTCTGAAAACACATTTTTGTAATTTATTAGATCTGCACACAGCTCGTGCTGTTCTCATTAGCATATTTTTAACCTGCTCCTCCATCTCCCCTCCCCAGGCCAGCAGCCTGTCCCACTGGACACAGGGAAGGCAGAGCTCTCAGCCTCCTCTGGCATCCTGACCTTCCATGGGACCTGAAACACTCGGGAGCCAACAGGCAAGTTTGATTAGTTTATTTAAAATTAAACATTTCTTTCTGTTCAGCTACTGCACGTGGAGCCAAACCTTGTGTCTGATCATTGTTAGTGCCAGAAAACTGACTGAAAATTAGAGACTAACAGAGACCACAGCTGCAGAGAAGCAGCTTCTCAGGTGTTGCCTCAGAACTGCAGGATTTGGGTTTATGTTGAAGCTTTTTTACCACTTTAAGCTCAGAGTTGCCCTTCTCTAGTGTGAAGAGGTTTTATGGTTACTGGACAGAGTTACTGGTGTGGAAAAGCAGCAGTGATTTTGCTTGGTTGTAGTTGTTGCACTGATTTCCCTGGGCAGCAGGACATTCTCTTCCAAGCTAAATTCTTCCTGTTCAATCACACAGCACCATGCAAGGCCCAAGTCAACATCAAAGCAAAATAAAGCAAATCAGAGAAAGCTCCTTGGAAATGCATGGGTAGGGAAAAAAAAATCTGGACACATCACTTGGGATTGTCATTTTCTTGACAAATGCCTTTAAAAAACCAGGACAACATCGCAGAAAAATCAGAAGACCTGAGGATGTTGGTTAACTGATTTCTGCCCTCCAATACTGGCTTCATCATTCCAGGTGAAATTTGCAGTTTTTACCACTACATGTGGTTTTTTTCCCCACCACATCAACATAAGTAACATTTGTAAAGTGCTTTGAGATAGTGCTAGAAAATGCTAAGAGTGAAAAGAGGGGCAGCACATCTGTCATCAGCACCCAGCTGATTACTACGAGTTGGTTTTTATCCTCAGAGCAGCATCACTTATGTTCTCCTTTGACCTCCTGTTAACCAAGAGCTGGCACAAAGGGAAAAGGAGTTTGTGCAGGGCAGTGGAAGAAGGAAAACAAAAGAAACACGAGGATTTCTTCTGGAAAGATGCCTGAAGCAGAGCTCCAGGGAAGGACAGGTATTTACTTCCCAGATCCATCAGGAAAACAGTGCCACACGCAGACTCACATGCACAGAGCTCTGCAGGAGGCTTCACACAGCACAGACATTTGCCAAATGAGGAGAGAGGCGGAGCTAATCTTAAAAAAAATAATTAAAAAATCAAGACACTGATGCTTTTTTTGAGGGGAGGACATAACTGCTCACCAGAAGCTACTGCCTGAGGGTTGTCAAGTAGTAAAGTCCTGCCACCTGTTCCAGTTGACAGGAACTTCTCTCTAGTTAGCAGCTTCACAAAAGAAATCCTTGTATAAATCCATAAAGCTTTCCCAGATTTTTAAAAGGTTAATTTTACCATTATAATTGCACTTTAAAAACAGGCATCAATCCCTACACACTCTCCCCAAACACCTCCTCCATTTATAAAAGAGGAAAGAAAGGCTACAATTATTCAGTGTCCTACAGCTACAGGATCCAAAAGTTTGATTTAGGTGCCTGAAGGAAGGATGCAAACACCCAATTTTCAGGGCAGGGCAAGAGTGCATTTTTAAAAACCTGCAGGCTTCACAGCTTGGCTTGCATTGGCTTCAGGTGTTTGTGGAAAGATTCATGAACCTGCAAGAAAGACAGTGGTTACAGGGTCAGGTTTGATCTTTGTTTTACCTCCTCACATCTTGCAGTGTGTTTGTATACTAAGAGAATTTGAATCAGAGGCACTTTGGAGATTTAAGAACAGCAAGATAACTTCTATATTTCAGGGTCTACATGATACAAAGCATGAGGATATAAAAAACAGCCTGCCCACTACCTTTTTTTAAGAAAGAAATTCAAGATTTATATCCATACAGTTGTCTGGCATTTTAGTTACAAGAAAAGTGGTACAGGTTTCCTAAGGGGCTGTAATGAAGCTTCTAAGCCCCACTGACTTCAGAAGTACAGAATACTGAGCAAGTTGTGTGGGATTTAACTCCAGCTGCAGTCTCTGGCAGCCCATTGTAGGAGACACAGTCTGCCCTCATCAAATAAAGGCACCAAGAGACAGGATTTACCATTCTGGCTGATGGAGCAGGGACACTTCAGTTTATTTTGGCTCAGCTGCAGCTCCAATCCTAGGCCAGATATACAACATCTGACACCTAAGTGCTACAGGGGAGCAATTTATTTTCTCCTCCACTCACTGCTACTGCCTGAAGACTGCAAGATTTGTCAGAAAATGGGCAAGGCTTCCACAGCTACTGTCTCTAAGCAGAATCAACAGCAAGTGATAACTGCTTTAGAATTCACTGAGATAATTCAGTTGTTTCTCTGTGGAGTGCACCATTTTCTCACTCAACTGTGAAGCTCAAGAGATCCCACAGGGATGAATGCAAGGTACATCTGGGAGAGAAACTACAGAGAACAAACTGAAAGCAGGTTGTTTTGGTCCATTGCTACTTGTGACTTTTCTCCCCCCCTCCTCAATTACCTGCTGAGATCACTGGAGCATAATTAGCAACCCTAAACTGAGTTACTTCTCAATTTGAGAAAAAGAGAAGAGGTTTGTTTACCTGTGTTTTGTTCAGTGGGGATTTCTTTGCCCACTCAAACATGTTCTCGTAGACGTTGCCGTCGTAGCGGCCGAGCACAGACCCCAGGTGGACATCATGGAAGTCAAAGGCATCCACCAGTGCCACTGCATTGGGACGGATGGCAGCCAGCAGCTCCTTCACGTGCTGGTTCACTTGGCTTATCTGGGCACTGGTCAAGATGCCCGCCTTGGGAGGGGAAAAAAGGATTACACAAGTCACAAATCCTGCCCTTCCCCAAGGTCTCACACAGGTCAGCTTTCCCACACACAGAAATGCAGCAGTTCATAAAACACCAAGGGTTTTTTTTTTTCTTCACTAGGTAATTAAACTGGCAATTTGCCACAGTGCATGAGCCAAAGGAGATGCCCTCTGTACTCCCCAGCTATTAATCCTGGGTGGGAGACTCACTCTGTGAGTACCTGTAAGTTAAATGTGGCAGCAAGTTTCCTTGGAGAATATGCTTATAAGGACATTAAATTGTGCCTGGCTTCAGGGAAATTTTTAGTAAGCAGCAAAGAGGAAAATGGGAAGACAAAACATACTTTGTCTGCCTGAAGAGCAAACAAAACACTGCTGCACAAATGCATTCTCAAACTGACAGAAGGAAGAGAAGAAAAGCAATGCCTGACAATGCAAAGCCATTCACTGAAAGATGGGTTAGAATTTGGAGCACAAGATCCCCTCTGAGGGATATTAGTTGTGGAGCACATCTAACTGCAGCTCCTTTGTTAATTCCTTGTTTTCTAGCACACAGCAGCTGGTCACCAACTGGAAACCATTTCAGCTAAACCCTGCCACACGCCTGGTTTCCATTTATCACAAAGGAAACCCCACAAGAGCCTTCCAGCAGACCTGCACTGCTGACGACCTTCTGGCAGCCAACAGCCAAGAACTCAAACCTACTACATCCGCACAGCTTGGCATTTACAGCACATTTGCAAGCAGGGGACCTGGCTTCAGAGATGTGGAGTGCTGGAGGGAGACACCCACCTGCAGGAAATCGCCCGCGTTGCTGCTGACGCCGACCAGGGCGTACAGGAGGCACAGGTCGGTCAGGACCGCGCGCACGGCGGCGTCGCCCACCTCGGCCAGCTTGGCTGTGAACAGCTTCACTATCACATAGTGACAGTGGGCCTGCAGAAACCAAACAGGGCCAGTCAGGGCCACAGGAAGATGAGGAGCTCTCACGGCATGTTTTTTTTAGCAGGCACTTCACTGACCTCTGATGCCCGCACAAGATCAACAGAAGTCCTGTTCCAGGCATCCTCCTTGCTCTTTCTGTGGTTCAGCTCAGCTTGCAGATTCTTCGCTGCAGATTCTACAAGCCTGTTTCATATGAGGTGGAGAAACAGTTTACATAATTACACCACATTAACAGGATGACATAAACTGAATTCATGCACATCAGTCATGGCACATGAGCTCAGAATTCTTCTCATGTGCTGTGAGTGAAGACAGTGACTGGAGTGACGAGTTGTGCCTCTAAAACACCAATAATCACTGCTGCAGCTACAACAGCTACAGAGGGGTAAGAGGACTTCTGACACACACATGTGGTGCTTCAATACCTCCTCACAAGTAGGTGTCTGTTCTACTCTACCACTTCCCCCCCAATGAACTTTAATATCAGGATCGTTTCTCTCCAGAGAGATCTCTGGTATTTCTAAGTTTTCTAAGTTTGAATATACTCTACACATAAATAAGAAAAAGATACATCCCAAAGGAACGGGGAGCAGAGTAACCAGGCTATGAGCAGGCTGTGAGCAGCATTTAACCCTGACCCCAACCCAGTAAAGCGTGTCACTTCCTGACAGCAACACACGGCTCAAAGCTTTGCCAGCCACGCCTCAAGAATCCAGCACAAACAGGGCAGTGCATCACCACCCCCTCACCCAGTTTTTCTTGGCTCAGCCCAGTCAGAGTGAGCTCACCAGGCAGCTCGTGACTTGTAGGCCTCCACCAAGCTGGAGGGGTCGTTGATCCTGACGGTGACAGTCCTGGCAGCCACGTGCTGGGGCTGGATGCGCTGCCTGGAGAGGTCGTTCAGGTAGGACACCATGCCCGTGACCTGCTGTCCAGAGGTCACCTGCGTGTAGCTTTTCACAAGGAACCTGAAAATGGAGACAGCAGGTGGCAGCTCTTACTCAGGAGTTCTTTGAATGGACAGAAGTCATCTCGCTGAGGCTCAGGCCAGAAAGAACAGTTGTAGGCACACAACTTTATCTGTCAAAAATGGGGTAGGGGACAGAAACATGACACCAGTTTTGTGGTAACACAGACATTTCTGCTCATCACTTTGTCATCAAATTCACTGCAACCAGTCAAATAAAAGACTCCTTAACACCAATTTAGTGTTAAGAAGGGCATTTTTTACAGGTGCCCAGTTGCATGGGGGTAACTCCTCCTTGTGTGCATGTGATTTTTTACAAGTGTGTTGCCTACACACAGTCACTACATGCATATTATAATTAACTCATTACCATAAAACCCTCCCCAAGTGCCCAGATTCAGTCCTTGTTTTGGCTGTAGCTGCATTCCTAAGCCAGATGTTTTCCCCCTTATCTTCCAACTGTCCTTGCTGGGATAGCAGATTCTGTGTGCCTTATTTCTCTGCTCAAAGTTACACAGACACAGCAGAAACTGAATTAACCCTTTTGGCACCAACTTCAGCCACAGGGAGCACGAGGAGAGGCTGTGCAGAGCTCCCATACCTGGCTGTCTGCAGCATCATGACCGTGTTCTCCCCCTCATAGGTGCAGGACGGGGTGAAGGTGACGTAGATGTCAGGGATGCCGCTGCAGCGCGAGTAGCCGTGCCCGCCGCAGGCCATCCGGCACTCCTCAATGCCAGCATTGGCAGTCCACGAGGTGAAGGCCTTCAGCCCTGCTGTCAGGGCGTGCAGCTGAGGGGCAACAGCAAAGCCAGCTTTATTTTCCAGTCTTAGCATGTTAAGGACTGCAACTCCCAGAAAATAAAAATGTAGAGTCAGCACCGTTCTTGCGCTGTTCCGCAGGGTCTTGTTTTCCCTGAAGGAACTCTTTCCTGAGCCAAGTATTTACATGAAAACCCTTGTACATGGAAAGACTTCTTTTAAGCACACCATTCCTTCTGCCCCTACACATTTTATATACAAGACTGTTTTCAACTGCCCATTGTCACAAAACCTCACAGAAAATTAACATTTTACAACCTTAACCCCTCAGTATAGTACTGATACTTTGATCAACACAGCTACTCCACTCCAGGCACTTGGAAGAACAATCAAGAAGTTACAGCACAAGCACAAGACCAGTCTTAACTCCCAAACAGTACTCCATCATTCCTGGAAATGCATCTTTTGAATAAAAATATATTCCCAGTAGCTTTCTCACTGTGCACTACACCCTTACCTTAGTAGTGAGTAGCTTACTCACTACTGTGCACACAGTTTTTTATACAGTGCTAAATGAACAGAGCAAATAAATGTCACCAGCACATACAGGACTCGGGGGCTTCTGAAACTACAGAAGACATCTCCTGAGTGAAAGCCAGAAAGGCTCAATGCCTCTTCTTCCATGCTGTAAAGAAACCTCACAGAAATTCAACCAACACTCTGGTTTCCAGAGGACACAGTACCTCTGGCAGCTCACTGAGGTCCCCCTTGCTGATGTCCCCAGTGATTCGTTGATAGGTGTGCTTTATGTAGGCTCCCACAACATGGAAGGCGTACGCTGTTGCCAGGAGAGGAAAGAGTTTGTACTGTTGGGTCTGATAATCCAGGATCTGGGGTTCTGGTTCCCTAGAGCAAAACACAGATGAGTTAGCTTGTCAGTGGTAGCAAACTGCTGCAGAAATCCCCTTTATCCCTACTCTAAGTATGCTCACCATCTATATCAAGCCAGACTCTCTAAGACCATCCAGCAAAAGCCTCTGGCAGGGGAGAACATTGCAAGAACAAAAGATTATGCACTCCCCAGAGCAAAGAGCGTTTTGAAACCATACCAAGTGCCAAAGCAATTATCAGCCACAGCCCCCATTCCTCCTAGGACATCAGAATTTTCCCTCAGCAGCTGGGGATGCTCTGGGTGTCCCTGCACTCACCCTGGCTTCAGCTCAGACTGGTGTCTGACGGCGCTGTAGCGGATGGCGATGGTGCAGGCCCGGGACAGCGAGCGAGCAGAGTCACCCACGATGAGGGAACGGATGAACACCATGGTCCCATAGGTCAGCTTGTCACTGACTGGCTTCACATAGGTGCCATCTGGTTCAACCTGCCAAAAAAGAAAAGATTAAAGAAAAAATACAGCCTGTTGATCTGTGAACTTTCCTCCCTTTTACACATTCACACTCTAAACTCATCAAGCAGCATTTACAAGCCACCCACAATCCTTTTAGTGCAGCACTCAGCCTCACAGGAGCTGAGTGTGCCCATTTCTAACAGCAGATCTGAAACTCCCTGCTTTACCTGGGCATATTTCATCAGCATGTTTTCCCGAGGGATTCGGAAGTTCTCCATTTTCAGGTAGCCATTATCCATTTCATCATAGCCAAATTTGGGGCCAATGTCACCCACTGTAATACCTGCCACAGACAAAGCCACTTGCATTAAGAAACAGGAAGCGAACACCACACAAGAGGCTCAAGCCTTCTCCAATAAGGAGATTGTTTCATTTTCTAGCAACTCCTGGCAGTGTTATGAGTAAGTTAACAGGGACCTTCATCTCTTTGATGGAAAAGTGGTGTCCTGGTTTTGGCTGGGATAGAGTGAAATTATCTTCCCAGTGGCTGGTACAGTGCTGTGTTCTGGATTTAGCACGAGAACAATGTTGATGGTTCAGTTGTTGCTGAGTAGCACTTACATCAGGTCAAGGACTTTTCAATTTCCACACTGCCCCAACAGTGAGGAGGCTGGGGGGACACAAGAAGCTGGCAGGGGACACAGCGAGGACAGCTGATCCCAGCTGGACAAAGGGACATTCCCCACCATGTGGCATCATGCAGAACAATAAAACTGGGTGAAGCCAGCTGGGGGGATGACAGGTCTCTGCTCAGGGACTGGCTGGAGATCAGTCAGCTGGTGCTGAGCAATCACACACTGATCACTTGCTCTGCATATTCTACTAATATCATTATTATTATTGTTATTGTTATTATTAGTAATTATTGTTATTATTAGTAATTTCCCTTCCTTTTCTGTCCTATTAAATAGTCTTTATCTCAGCCTACATGTTTTACCTTCTTGACAATTCTTTCCCCCATCCCTCTGTGTGGAGGGAATGGCTGTGTGTGTGTTTAGCTGCCTGATGAGTTAAACCACAACACCTGGACATCAAAACATGGGAATCTCCATCATTTCCATGGAAATGCAGCTCTAATATCTACTCACTGTGGGAGCTGTCTCTAAAGTTCATCCAGCTCACTTCCAGCTAAAGAGTGTTGAAAGCTCTTCTTCCCCTTTCAGAAAGCAGGATGTGCTGCTCGTGGAATGCACCAGGGCAGAACCAAATCCCAAACTAAACCTCACTGGGGCAGAATCAAATCCCAAACTAAACTTCACACTGAAGGCCTGGTAGGAAAGATGATTCAGTGGTAGTTCAGTCATAAGAAAGACTAATTTAAGCCCTGTGATGTACCAGCTGAACTCAGCTAAGGAAATAACTTTACCAAGACACAGCAGCTGTATAGAGGCAGGGAGAAACAGACTGAATGTGTTCCCTGAGTGTGAATTTTACCTGGCAGAGGTTGATGAGTGCCCAGCTGCCGGATGGGGACGATGAAGGCGTGCAGGCCTTTGCACTGGCCCTGGGTGTAGAGCTGAGCCAGAACAATGGCGTGGTTCGACGTCTTCCCAACTGCAAGGGGAGCAGGAGTCAGCACAGAAACACACAAACACTCACACACACACAGAATCTTTCTTCTGAGGTAACCTCATCACAGCAGGCTCCAGAAAACCAGACTGATCCCACTGGGTGTCACCCCAATCGTACAGCTCTGTGACAAAGTGTTGCTCAAGTCAATGGAAGTTGCACAACACGATTTTCTTGACTGTAAAACACCAAGTCCTTGGCACACCTGCCAGCGAAGCTGAAGGAACTGTAAATAATTTGATGCCAGCAATCAAAAATTACACCAAATCCACAGCGTGAATGGTTCTGAGCAACAGTCCAGAGCACACAGACAATGTTTAGCAGGTTCTGATAAATCTGCTTGTTACACAAGACTGGCTTTCAGCCAACTCTTTGGATCAACTTTCAGTATCACTCTGTAGATGTAACACACATGGCATCACCTCCCTGAGTTTTTCCATCCCTCTCCCAGATTTAGACACACTTACGTCCACCTGGCCACCACTTAATGGAGGTGACAGTGGGGCTGTTGAGGATGAACTCCTGTGTGGAGGGGTCGTAAGTGGCTGTGGTTTCCAGGCCCCGAAGATGAGTCCCTGGAAACAAGCAAACACATTGTTTTGGCAGAATGTCAGTCACAAAACAGAGACAAGGACAGAACTGGACAATGGAAAGTGGAACTCCAGTAGTAATGTTTAAATTGTAACTTTGCTTTAGGCTATAGATATAAAAAGCTAAATATCAACAAATTAAGGAAGAAAAAGTGAGAGCCAGACCACATTCTGGGACTAGATGCCAACTCTCAGAAAACACACTGATTTTTTTTCCCAGTGGTCTAAGACTAGTTTTCCAAGCACCTCCAATCTGACACCTTTTTGCTATCACACACCAGAAGCCCTTTCTCAGTTAAAATGTTCCACAGGAACATACTCACCTGGATTTCACTAAAATGCAATCTGATTAAATTGCAAAATAAAACCATCTAGTTCTCAGCCACAAGATGAAATAAACAGTGCCCATCACCTCTTTATTCCCTCATCAAGCCTACATTCTCCTCACTTGAAGGAGTTGATCTCCCAGAAGAGATCATCCATAGCTCCAAGACAGCAAGTAATGGCATGTGTATGCCAGGTACTGATGCAGGTAGATGAAGAGACTGCAAAAAGATGGAGATAATTCCAGGAACAGTCTTTGTCTTCTGCCCCCACTGCTTCACTTCCCATACAGCTGTCTCAGAGCAGTGGCACTGCCTCTGAATGCCTTAAAAACTCCCAAAATCACCAGGACTACTTGCTTAAGCTAGACAAGCTGTGAACACTCCTGAGAGTCTGGACTGACAGGGCAGGACAAGAGCTCCATCAGGAAAAAGGAGATCACCTTGCAGCAACCACGTTCCCAAAGCATGGAGGCAATGGCAGACTTCCACAGGCAGCTCAACACAGACTTACTCTGCTGGCAAAGGATCTTCAAACCTCACTAGTTCCAAGAGATTCTCCTCAGACTTGCAGTTACTTTATGCTTCACACAGTCTCTATGTTTCCCTTCAACACAAAGGTGCTCATTTTTAGAAAATAATTCTCATCTGCAACTCTGAAGTGACCAAAATAAAGTTTCCCAAGGCAGAATATCCTCCCTTTGAAATCTGAATTAAAAGTGTTGCAATTACAATACTGCTGGAGTTATCAAAATCCATTTCAAATCTTGAAAGGAAAGGAATAGCAACAAAAAACAAATTCAACTTGAGACAGAGAACTCAAAAAGCCCAACACATTTCATGTTAAAAAGAACACACAGGAGTGAACTAAGGGAAAGAAAGCTCTCCACAGCACATGAGCATTGGAACAAAGTTAATCCTGGCCCATCTGATCCAAGGTTAATCCTGAGGTGAACAAGCAACTCTTAATTTTTTGGCATCTCTTTCACAACTTCAAAGCTCTGTCCTTTTGTCTTTACATTGAACATTAATTAGAGCAAAGCAGAATTTCAACTGGAAAGAACAGCAAGTGTAAAATGAACAGATGCCACCAAACTGACAGCACCCATGATGGGCACTAATGATACTGGTTTGACTGGCACAAGGAGCATCCGGGTGCTCATTTACAGAGCTACAGACACCAAACCCTCCCTTGGGAGGAAGAGAGGGAAGCAGCACATGGCATAATGCTCTATTAACCCTTCCAGAGGGTGTCCACTCTTCCCTACAGCCACAGCTGCATGTGTAAAACTGTGGGATGCACACACCCCGTTCTTGCCAGGCAGGGGAATCCTCCGAACACAAAGCCATTCTTACAAAGAGCATTTACTGAATGTACTGTACCATGGCCCATTTCAGTCTGGGCATAAGTGCCAATGATCTCCAGGTTCCAGGCAGGCATGAAGAAGCGATCCTGCTGCTCTGGGGTGGCCTGGGTGAGAAGAGTGGGGAGGAACATGCCCAGGTGAAGGTCCAGAGGTTCAGGCCGTCCGCGGTGAACAAAGCTGTGAAGAATTGTCATGGGATGGGAGCGTGGAGGGAATGTTATGGGAGGGAAGCAAGCATGAGGATTCATGGTGGAGAATCAGGAAGAGACAAAAAGAAAAAAGAAAATGATTCATGTGTCAATCAGAATTCAGCAAGTGTCTTTTAGAGAGCAGAGCACTGTCCTTTTCTCAGGCCTGGGTAATAAGAAATTGCACTCACTTTGAAATATGCTGTAATGCATTTCTTTGTAATCATGCAGAAAGTGCATCTGCAACATTCCCCTATTTTTGATGCACTATGATTGACTTAAAAAAAAAAAAAAAAGCATGACTCCAAACCAAAAAATGGACCAGACCTTCTGGTTTGAACATCAGAGCACCCCTAAGTTCCATGGGCTGAGGCAGTCAGCTGAGAATGTCAGTTTGCTGGAGATGTGATGTGGCTGAAGGCACTGGGCTTTCAACCAACTATAGAAGTCCATCTATTTTTTTTTTTTTGCCATGTTTTGAAAGTAGAACCTGGTGGAAGTCACAGTTTATCCAGCTAAACAAGTTAACAAGTTAGGGTTTCAGTGGACTTTCTTGCTTTTAAAAAAGGCAAATCTTAACTGGCTGCACTATTTAGTCTTTTTAAATTAAATATCAGACACAATTAGTGTACACAGCATTTCAAATCAACTCCCTTCAACTTCTGCTATTTTAAAGAACTTTCTTAAAAGGACAGTGCTCTGTATGTGTAAGTCAAAGTTGTGAACATGAACAACTTGGGAAGAAAGCCAACACTTTTCAATCTGTAAATCACCAGCACAAATTATCTCCAATTAAACATCTTTCATTAGAATCACTTTTACTCCACATTCCGTCAAAACACCACTGTGAGGTAATTAAGTGCCCTATTAAGTTTTTCAATCTGAAGAATTAATTCATCATTAAATCTTAAAATATTGACAGCTTTGAGTATTAAAATAGTGGGGATAGACTGAGAACCAGTACCTCCATCTGGCTTATTTATGTATGAAATAAATTTAATTGGACTTTAACAGGAATATATACATATATATTTAAATGATATGCATTACAGAAAGAGCACTGGTCTGAGATTGGCTCAAACTCATCTGACATTCTTAGCAAAGTGAGAACAATGCATCCTAGTGTTCTCTGAATACACATTAATAGAACACTAGTTCTGGCCCTAGGGCTTCCCAAGAAATGTTTTCTGACATTCTCAGACTCCTCCAAATAAATTCAACTATCTAATAAACCATCAGCAAGGTTTTCCAAGCTTTCTGACTGCACAGTGACCAAGCCCAGCAGGGGACTAATGGCCTACCAGGAACACCAGATTTTAAGTGAGTTCAGTACTGGTGAGAAGTACACAGCTGAAAGTGAAAGAGTGGGAAAAAAAAAATCCTTATTTACCAGCAGTAGTTATAAACCAGATAGAAACAGCATAGTATTTTCACTTTTTCACTGCTCCTTCTTGTTTCTTTTTTTCACACACATAGTCACCAAGTTAAAACTGAATAACTACCCATCCAGGCCAGAGTTTATTTCAATAATCCAGAGGTCTGTTTCCCCATCACCAGATTTTAAACATCAGGATTAAATTAAGCAAAGATCAGTGACAATTACTGCAGCAGCTTCACTGATAAAACATCAGATACTCAACATTCACAGCAGGAATGCCAAATGTTTGCATTTTAATTATTCAGCATAGAAAGTATATTTACTTCACTGTATTAGCTCCATTTAGTGTCAAAATACCAATTTAACCATGAAACAACATGAGAACTGTAAGGAAATCAGCCATCACCTGGCAAGAAAGTGCAATGATCTAATGTGAAATCAGAAGAAAAACCAATCACTGCAGTGTGGATGTGACTGATTTCAAGCAGCTGGTGTGAGAAAGCAAGTAAGGCCAGCAGGCACTGATTGTTGCCATCCAGTTATCTCTCAGCTTCTGGTGTTGAGCTGGGTTTGTTGAGCAGGACAGAGGACAGGGTTTCTTCCACTGAGGCTTCTACAGATGTTTCAGCAGCTGTAACTGAACAGCCCAGCAGCTAGCATTGCCATCCAGCAGTGTCCAGACTTGTACACCTCAGGCTTTCCCACTTCAGATGCCAGCACAAGCACTGGAGTCCTTGTTTGTAAACTATTCTTGCTGATATTTAACAGCCATAATTCCAGGTTCTGGGCTAAAAGACGGTTTTTTGATCCATTAAATGTTTTTCCATTTGAAGGAGTGAAAGTTGACTTCAACAACAGCAGGAATAAGATGGTTTTTTTCCTTTGTAAACAAGACCTTTCCAGGAAGCTGTACAGCTGCAGTGGAGCAGCATCTGGAAGAGAAGTGCCTGAGGCAAAGCATACCTGACTTTCAACCCAAATCTTGCTGTGCTCCACTGCTCCTACAGGAATGCTCCTGACCTGTTTCTGCAGGCCAGCCATGCACTGAGGGCTCTGGCATACATGTCCCAAAATCAGGCAAAACTAAAAACTACAGTACTGCTCATGGACACGTTCCAACTGGTTCAAGTGAAATCCAGACTCTCGGGGCTTAGAACAACCTCCTCTTTTCAAAACAAAGGAAACAACTACCAATGCAGAGATCAGCTAAGAGGTGCATTCTGGAAAAGACCAAAAGGAATCCTGGGATTGTCAGGATGTGAAATGAGGCAGTGTCTGGCTACAGACATCAACCATTAACTGAGGAATTTTACCTCTCCCCCTTTTGATTGACCCAGGGAACATTAACAATTTACCCACTGGAGCAGAGAAAAGAGATTACCCATTGATCCCTGAAGGGAACTAACCATGTCCCATTTCGGTTTGGGCGTAGGTGCCAATTATCTTGACTCCATGGACCAGGGGCAGCCACTTCTCCTTCTGAGCAGCAGTCGTTTGGGTCTCTATGGTTTTGTGAAACATGCTGAAGTGGAGACCAAAAGGTTCAGGAAAATTGCCCAAGCATGTTCTACAGGAGAGAAATAGAGGGATCTGGATCTCAGTCTTACTGTTACCACAAACCTGAAAGGCTTTTCTCCAAGTGGAGCATAAGACAAATAATCTTTGCCTCATGAAACTTTTTTTTTTCTGTCCCACAAGCAACCTCCAAATGTGGAGACATCAGAAGCAATGCTAATGGGGAAACAGATGTTTCTTCCAGGCATCTTCTTCACCCCATGAATCCTGCTGTTCCTACGTAACTGGAAAAAATATTCTACAAAGGTTCATGAGGAACTTGAAACTAAGGACATGAAAACCAAATTATTTTCTCCCCCATCTCTCAGGCTTTGTGGGAATAATCCCATTGCTGCTGGTAGCCTACAACTAGGGCATTATTAGTTAGAAGAAATATGTATTAAAAATGAAAAGGTTTCTTTGGTGACTGAGTTCTTTTCAGAACAGCTCTGTATTATCTGCAGCTGCTTCTATCAGCTGTGAGATCTGGAACTCACCTTCAGTTGAAACTACCATTACAGTCTAGAAGTTATTTCATGAAAGAAAACTCTTATCATCTAGTAGCCACAATGGCAAGCAAAGTACATTCTCAATTAAAATATCTTCCCTTCTGAAGCTTGAACAGTTTCTTCATCTTCAATCTACTGTACAAAAATGTTTATTCCATCTAAACTCTAAGACACAGGAGGAATAAATGATCCCTCTGCATACATACCACAGGGGACGTTCTGCACATAGCTTGTCAATTACAGCAGCATTTGTGACTGGCATGTTGCACCATGCAGGGAGTAAATAACTGACAACTCAACAGCAGGTCCTGTACAGGCTGTGAAAACCAGCCGTAGAGTGAGAGACAAAGCACCACTGAACTGCAAGTTGCCTGTTTTAAATGAACAGGAATAAATGAGCCATGGATTTTTCCAAAACTATTGTAATCAAGTAATCTAATGCTGGTGATCAATGTATTAACTGTGCCTTAAGCTGGTGTGTGAGCAGATACAGTGTCTCAAGTTCCTGGAATAGAGGCACACAGTTCTTTCACCAAAATATACTCTCTTGCCTGCAACAGCACATGTTAGCAAAGCTGATGCTTTCAGGGTGACCAAGGGCTTAAAAACGCTGCAAGGACAGCAAAACAGAACTTTTCAATACTCTAATGGTTTCCTAAGTGGGTCATTCCTTTAGCCCAGGACCTATAGAGCAACAGCAGCACCTGTTTCTTCTTCACTGCCTGCAGCACAATTATTGAGCACCTACTCCCTGGGCCCAAAAAGGACAAATCTGCAGGGAGAAAATGAGTGCTGACTTTGAAACACAAAGTTTCAGGGCAGCTTGGAAAGAGCTTGAATGGGTCTTTGCGTATTTTCAGCAGCCATTGAAAGAACTTGAGAAAAATGTGCAGCCCCTGCTTTGCTGTCAGAAAAATAAGGTCAAACACTGCTTCTTTGAAGGTAAAGCTCCAGGAAAAAATCACAGAAATCTTCTGAAAGGTCACACCAGCAACTTTCACAGCCTATGAGGAAGTTGAATCACAAGTGCCAGGTATCTCATGATTAATTATCACTTTCTCTGACAGGAAGAGGACAACAGACATTTTGCAAATTGATGCTTTAACACCCCTGTGTCAGGCCATGATGTTTCAGTAGCCAGTCATGCTTTTAACAGCTTCTTCCATTAACTAAGCTGAAAATTCAATTACAACAGCAACTGTTCATCTCTGCATAGTCCACACTGAAGATTTAGGATTTCCTTGATGTGCCTTTTAACAACTTGAATGACAATGAGAGAACCACGTTTTCCTCAAGACACAGGGCAAACAGAAGAGGTACCAGCTGTGAAGGGAGGAACAACAGGTTTTCTTCCCTCCTTTCTCTTTCTCTGAACTCTTACTGCTTCCCATCACAATTTCAACACTCCCAGCATCTGGACTGCCTGTTCTCCAAAGGCTGCAGTGTGTAACTGTTCAAATCCTCTGCTCCATCAAGACTGATGGTGGCAGTGACATCTGATCAATGGCCAGCTGCTCTGAGGTCAGCCTTGCTACACCAACCACTGTCACAATGAGGCTGCAGCTCCAAACCCACTTCGGGGAGAAGGCTGTGTAGTAACACGTGCTTTGGCAATATAGATCTTCCCAGATTTCACAGCAACTAGTGCCACCCACACAGTAAAAGGCTCCTGTGTGACAGGTGTGTCACCGTCTCAAAGTGCACAGAGGATGACAGAAGCAGAGGCTGTGTTCAGAGGCTCCAAAGCTACAGGAACAACTGCAGAGCCATTCTCAGGCTGCAGAACCGGGTCACAGAACAGGGACATTTACTTTATATTAGTCTTTTCTGCTTTGTGCAGTTTTTGAAGTAATTCTCTCAAGGACCAGCACGAAGGGTCATCCCACTGGAGAAGGAGCTGTGTTTGAGCTGTGCTAACTGGGCTTCAGAGCTAACAACTGCTATGGCAATAAACTGTTCCAGCTGTATCAAAGTAAGATCAAGCCAGACTCATCCACTCTGCATTCATTTAGCAGGCCCATAGTAGAGTTTTTCTACCTTGATTTGCTCAAAGCTACTCCAGGTCCTAATTTAGAGATGTAAGGAACAAATTCCAACAGGGAAAGTGCACACTCATGCAATGCTCATGAACACAGGAATCATCTGGTGACCAGCAGCTCTCAGATCTTCTCTTCTTCCATGACCCAGTTTGTCCCAACTGTTTTCTGCTTCTTTGTTTAATCCCATTTTCCTCAATGAAGGTTAATTAAAGTTGAAGGTGAATTAAAACTGAGCAGCTCACTCTCTTCCAAGAGCGCTGGAGCATTACTCCAGAAACACTTCCCATTTTTCATGCTGACTTACATTTTGCTGCAGTTAGACTGTAAAAGAAATCTGAAATATTGGCACTTTTAGACTGATGGCCTTCAAAGCTGTAGTCACAACAGCTGCAACTGCAGTGTGGACATAGAAGAATTACTACATGAAAAGTAATTAAGTATATTTAATAGATCCTCTTATGATCTGGAGTCCAACAAAGTCATTTGGAAACAAGAAGGAGAAGCATTCACTTGGACATGTCACAGCAACAGCAGCAACTGTTTAAGTATATCTTCAGGGCAGTGAAGGAAGCAGCATTTTGCCTCACCTACTCATAAATCAAGCTATGAAGTTGGTGAGTCATGTGCAAACCTACCTAGAGATGTTCTGGCAGTTTAGGAAAGCTACAGGAAAAAAATCTTCAAAATTGCATGTGTTAATCTGTCCCTGCCTTTTGGGGATAACTGACAAAATTTCTTAAGCTTCCATAAGTAGAAATGTCAATCACAATAAATACAACCTGATCTCTGAATCAAGGATGTCAGTCTATTTCATAAACTTCATTTGAGGCATGTTGCAACACCATATCCATTCAGTTTTCAGTTTGGAAAAATGAATAAGCCCAAACACACTTTTTCCAGGTCAGCTTTTACACTAATTAAGTCACTTCCAGTTAGCATCAATTAGCATGTTTGGATATGGGATAGGAATAAACAAAATTTTGTCAGTTGGGTGCAGTTCACCAAATTTAAAAAATAGTTAATACTTAACAGGTGGGAAAGTGGAGACAGATGTTAAAATACAAATGAAATCAAAGGATGAAAAAATAATCCTTTCATTTCATCCATTATTTAAGCAGCAGCAAGCCCACATCCTGCCTTGTGAACACCACATGTTATAGCAAAGACATTTCAGAATATTAACAGTGTACAGTTCTTAGAGCAAAGACACTTCACCTGTAGGCAAGAAGTTTATGCATTCATTAGTTTATGCATTCAGTTCTTCATTCTGTTACATGTTATTACAGAATAAACATGGTATATAAAATAAATAAAAAAGAGCAAATACAGGCACTCTACAGTAATTGTAACTATAGTTTGAAATCCTGAGTGGCTGCAATTAGATTTTACCTCTAAAAAAAAAAGCCTTTTTCATTGTTTCAGTTGGTTTTGGACTGTGAATTCTGAGTAGTCACACCTGACCACTCATGTGATGTTAGAAATGGAGGTACTATTTGGTATCTGTATGAAATATTACACTTTAATCCACTTAAGAATTGCTGACTCCAAATTAAGTTTATGGAAAGACAAAACTAGAATCTCTCATTTGACTACTTCAGAAAAGTCTGTTTTCATATAATATTGTAATTAATGTTACAAAAGCACAGGAAATTTGTTAAAATTTTCCATCTGATAGACTTTGCTGAATTTTCTCTGTAGAAATAAATAAATGAATGAAGAAACTTCCCCATCACTTTCAATAAACCTTGTGCAGGAAATAAAATTAATGATTAACTTTGGCTGTGCAGCACCTGAATAATCCACTACTGTCACTGAACTTGTTCCCTGTTATCACTGTCCAGCAATGATAATTTTCAACTTATTTACGTTACTTCCATGAGAACTTTCATGACACAGGTCAGTGCAGACCAGTTTCTCTGAAGTAAAGCCACAGTGGACAAGATGATTTCAATTTCCTAGTGCCAATGGTCCCATGTGCCCTGGGGCCCATGACAGCTTTTCTACAAAAGCAGTCAGAGGGGGCTTGTGGTTCATTATTTAATGTGCCAGAGGATACACCCATGGGATTACAAGAGATTTCCAGATCTCTGTAACCTCTCTGTTATCAGTTTCTGTTTGATTAAACCAGAAAAAGCTGATTTAATCAAAAAACAGAATTAGGGGGAGAAACGCATCAAAATCAGGAACTGAGTTCTAATTCCTTCTGGAAGGAATAAAAACTCAGCTGTAAAGACAGTCTTATTTTCATGAACTTGATCCAAAGGTGGTACTATCAGATAAACCAAAGGTCAGATACAACAAAAAGCCTCTGGGTCAAAGAGAACCTCTGTAGCACTAGGAGCTTAGAGGAGGGACACTGAAGAGACAGTAACAAACAAGAACTTATAAATCATCTTGGAATATTTTCAAGTATCCCTGCAATGTGACTTCACTGGGTCTAAGTGTAAAGTGAAGTAATCAGCTTTTAGAGATTTCATTAGAAGCTGCAAACTCATCAGATCTATTCAGATTCAAAGTAATTCAGTATACAATTTTTTATTCCTTTTGAGAAAAAAATATGACTTCAAGTTCCATTTTTTAGTTTCTGCACCACGTATAAAGAACATGGCATAATTGTTAATGTTGCATTTCTGTTAAAAAAAAGCAACCTAAGAAAACATAACATTTTGGAATTCAGAGTTCCATCTGAAATTCACTGAAGCCAGACTTGAGTGGGCTTTTTTTAATACAGATCTTGAGCTTCCTTTAGGCAACAAGCACAGGAAAAAACCACAACCCTAACGTCCTTGGTGATGATTAAAGTGGGTACAAGAAGCAAACTCTGGATCTTTTTAGGTACCTTTTAAACCAGTAGATCTCATCGGGATCTGCAATTCCATATTCCCTTAGCTTCATCACCATCAAGGAGCTCTTCCTGATGGCTTGCTCATAGCGTTGGCTACGGGACAAGAAGTTCAAATCCTCGTGCTGGAAGTCAGGGTCATTAAGAACTAAGGCCTCTGGGGACAGAACAGAAGAGGAAAACAAGCTCAGTTTCCACAAACCTCAGCACGGGGTGAGCAACGACCCAGCATTTTACCTGCTCTACCTCAAGGTAGAGGTTATTAGAAAATTGAAAATAAAATTAGAAGTTAACGAAATGAGAAAGAGATCAAAAGCTCTTTGCGAGCTCAACTGCTGGCACTGTCATTCCACACATAAACCCCATTTTCAGTTCAAAGCACTCTGGACTTGGCACAAGGGCAATTCACTGATGTAAGACCTGCAGGCCCCTCAGCAACAGCCTCACAGGCTCAGGCTGCCCCGTGAACTCTGATCCCCACAGAAGGGCACAGTTATTATTCCCACTGTGCCAACTGGAAAACAAGGTGCCCAGAGACCACAGACTCTGTGTGTTCCCCCTCTGGCACTGAAGCTACACAACACCAGCCTCTGACAGCCCCAGCCCCGGGAAGAGACTGGAAGTGGCTCATTAATCTCTCCGAACCACATCATGCCGGGTGACAAACAGATGACAATTGTGCTGTTGGGCAAGAGCATGCTAAGAAGGAAAAAGGAGGGGACAGAGCCCATGAGAAAGGCCCATGGGAAGCCGCCTCTGACCCTCTGGAAGAAGGGGAAACAGAGAAGTTAAAGGACACTGCTCTATCAAGGCCACCCTAAATCCTTTCTGGGAGAAGAGGAGGACCAGGGACTCCTGTTCCTCTCTAAACCCTTCCTTTACGCTGACCCTCCACCTGCAAAGCCTCTCCTCACATCTTTCTCCTCTCCTTGGGGTCTTCCCTCTCCACAAAAGCTCCTCCACACCCTCTCCGCCCCACGACCCCCTCACAACTTCGTCGTTCCTCACTGCCCCGAGGCTCCTCACCCCGCTACCCCCGCCCTGTGTCCCGCTCCCCCTCTCCCCGGAGGTGCCCCTTGGCTCTCCCCCACCTCGCAGCCTCTCCCCTTCCCACCCCCGCATATCCCCGTCCTTCTCCAAGCCCTGGCCGGGGCTGTCTCTGCCCGTCCCCACGGCCCGGGCCCTCCCTCACCGATCTCCTTGCGGCGGCGGGTGCGCTCAGGGCCGCCGTCCAGGATGTGTGTGAGGAGCTCGGGCTGGAAGGTGGCGGCGGCGCGCTCCCTCCGCAGGTCCGCGTTCACCGACATCGCGGCGGCGGCGGCGGCTCTGCCCGATCCCGATCTCAACCCCAGTCCCGATGCCGATCCCGGTCCCGATCCCTTCCCGTCCGGCCCCCGCTGCGCCGGCACCACCTCCCCGTGACGCCAGTCCCGCGACGCCACGTGGTCCGTGCCCGTGGCCGCCCTTCTCGCGGCGGGCGGCGGCGGAGCGGTGAGCGCGGGGCCCGGCGTGCTGGGAGCGGTGCCTTAAATCGCGCCGTGACGGGCATGGAGCAGCGCCGCGAGAGCGGCCGGCACATGCGGCATCGGCATGGAGTAGTTAATTTAATAAACAGCTCATTAAATGCCGTTAGCGGGCTGCGTTTGTGCACGCGTTAAGTGCGGTGTGGGGTAGTGCTCTGGATCTGCGTGTAAAGGGCTGCGCTTGCGGCTGGGCCTGCCATAAATCTCCCTGCAAGGTCCTGCATGCATTAGGTAGCACACTGGGTGGGCACAGGGCGTATGGCGATTGGGTTATGGTTTTTGCAACTTAAATGACTCTATATGTTAAAAAGTGCATTAAATGCACGCTGAGCGTCTTGCATCCCTGGCTGATCCACCTTGCTGCACAGTGTGATTCAGGAGTAAAACTCGAGCGGCACAGAACAGCCTTTGCCCTTCTGGAGGTGCGGAATTGACCCTGCTGTTTAAATGTTACGTGCGGCGGGGCTGCGCGGCGCTGCGGGGAGCGGGGTTTCCGCCTGCGGAGCTCACGCCGGGACCCTGCCAGAGGGATTTTTCGGTGCGCTCTGGGTGTCCACAGCCTGGCGTGGGACTGTGGGGCAGCAGGCAGAGACAGGGGTACGTGCAGGCACGGGGCAAGCCAGGATCGCCCTGGTTCCGGCAGTCTCCCACGGAATCCTCCGTGGGGCGTTTTGCAAGATTGCAACCCCGTGAGCAATGCGTGGGGTGGGCAAGGGACACCAAGCGTTAAAGCCACAGCGAGTGTGTCACTCAGTGGCCTCTCAGCTGAGTAATCAGTGTTGGGGGTCCTTGAACACCCAGCAATGGACCCATTTGAGTGGCAGGAATCCCTGCTTGGGCTGTTGTGTAGCTCTGGGGGTCCCCCATAGAGAGGCAAAAAAAAAGAAAAGCAGTAAATGAAGCATAGAATTACTCCAAACACAGGCAGCCTGCAAGGCAGATCAGAGGGGAAATTATGCCAAAAAGAAACCACTTCAGGGCACAGCCAGCAGCCTGGTTATGACATTGACTGGGCAGGACTAGAACTTTGCTGAAGCTGCTTAGCATTCCTGCCTTTCTGTGCTGTGGCTGACTTGCCTGGGCCAGCTCTGCTCCATCACAGGAGCTCCCAGGAGGTTCCACCTGAGCCTTGTCTTGGAATTAATCTTCCTCACTCATTGCTGTCTCTAAACCCTACCAGACTTCTGAGGAAACCAGACTGACTTGGATCCAATTTACTGTTCTCCAGCTGCAGGATCAGACACTGCCAGAACTTTTTATGATGCAGAAGGAGAACAGGCTCGAGATTATTCCTTAAATCTTGCTGCCTAGTACTCTGCCACCCCAGCAGCTGAGGGTCTCCCTGCATCTCAGTCCCTCACACTCTCTGAACTGTTCAGTCACCATTCTCCCCATTTCCTTAAACCTTTCTCAACTCGTCCATAGCCTGGGGGGATTCTGTAGTGGGGACCTGGTGGGCTGCCTGTAATTCATGCTGGGTTGTGTGGGACTAGGCAGCTCCTCTTTGTACCAGGCTGCCCTGGGCTTGGCACATGCACTAGGCTGCAAATAGGACTCAGCAGGGAAGCTCTAAAGCTCTTGGAGCTCCCTGCATGGGGGAACCTGGGCAAGGAAGGAGTTGAAGGGCTGTATCACTTACAGTTTGGATCAGGTACTGGAGAAGCACGGAGTCAGACCTTTTGCTTTACTGCAGGCCAGCCGTTGTGTGAGATGCTGCCAAGTGCTGGTGTCTATTACTTCCCATGGGAGATCAACAGCTCAGTCCCCGAGGGCGAGGCACTGAGGACGTTTGGCAGGTGAGAAGGGTACCCTGCTCTCCTTGCAGGCCAGGCCTTTCCTTCACTGGCTGAGCACCCCCCCACTTTGGTTTGTAATTGGATTTCTGCACAGCTGAGCTCCCCAAATTGATCATTCCCAGGTTATGCTGCTATGACCTGGCCCGATCGGAAGCCGTTCTCACCACGCAGCACAACTCGGCTCAGTACCAAGTCTGTGTTGACACCAAGTTTGTGGAGCCATTCCAAGCCCAAGTGGGATCCTTCTACATGGTCCTGGGAGAGGCTGAACACAGGGAAGGTAAGTGCTCCTGGAACTGGTGCCCTTTGCTGCTCTTCATGGTACATCAGCTCTTTCTGGGCTCCCTGAGCCACAGCCTGGGCCAAGGCTCCTCTCCTGCAGCTCCTCCAGTCACATGAGTGTTTGATTCAAGGTAGGAGCAGCCTGTCTGTCCCCACTGACCAAGAGAAGAGCTGCCCTTATCTTCGCTAAAATCTGGTCCTCTGGCATAGATTTTTTTTTTAGAAACTCTTGAAGAAACATTTCAGTAGCATTGCTGGGCTTGTGAAACCTGTGCTAAGAAGTCTTGTAGCATCGCTGCCAGCCACCACACCAGCCATCCTTACCCCAAACATGGCAGATTGCAGCAATACCTCATTGCAAGTGGCTGGGTTGGTCTTTGCCATCCTTGAAAGGCTCTAATTATTATCCCTGCCCTCAGACATGTGAGGAATGCAGGCAAGCTCTGTCATGCAGGGTACCCTGTTGTCCTTTCCGGGGGTGCCCTGTGTTCCAGCTGCTCGGTGCTTTGCGTGGGGAGTTGATCTGAGCTGGGCCATGGGATGGTGAAGCAAATTCTTTGTTATCTTGGCCACACCAAGCATTTGCATTCATGCCATAGGAAATCCTCAGTGGCACATGGAAAGCCATACTGCATGTGGCCTCTAGAGAGTGACCTGCTAAGCTACTGCTGCAAAATTCCTTGTTATTTTGGTCATCCCAGCCTAGGAGTGAGTTGGCCCCATTTTGCAGGGGTGGAAGGGGAGCAGACTGAGATGGTGGCTGTGTCACCAAGATTTGGCCCCTCCTGTGCAGCTCCATGTTGCCACTTGAATGGCACCAATGAACTGTTGGTTGTAGCCAGCTTTGAGCCTCTTCTAAGCCCTCTTGACTGCACAGGGGCATTCAGAAATGAGCTCAGACCCATCACTGCTCAGTCCCATCAATGCCAACCAAAGGGCATCCAGCCCCAAAGTAGACAGATGCTGCATGGCAGGCCCTGGCACTGTTCCCCAGTGCAAGGGGAGTGCAGTGTCAGTCTCCAGCATTTTGCAGCCATCATGGCAGAGGGAAAGCACGTCACTGAGTTAAGCTGCTCCTGCTGCTCACATCAGTGGCAGCATGCAGCCAGTCTGGTCTCCTGAAGTTCTCAGGCTATGATTATTTGCCCAGCTCAAGTCGTTATGTTGCCTGAGGGAACTCTCTGTCTCCAAGCTGCTCTGTCTGTTTTCCTTTCTCCAGAAACTTCCAATCCTGTGGTAAAAGCACGAATATTGACCTGCGTGGAAGGGATGAATGTGCCCCTGCTGGAACAAGCCATACAGGAGCAGAGGAAATACTTCAATGAGAGGCAGCAGCAGAGGGAAAGCAGCAGATCCTGACAGCAGCTCTGAGACCAGCCACGCGCTGGGCCTTGCACTACCATTTGCAACAAATACGTTAAAAGTAAATTAGCAGGTGTGTTTGCTGTGGCAAACAGCAAAGTCACTGAGCAGGGAAACACCTGAAGACTGTGAGTCAATGTGTTAGGCTGTGAGCTGTCCATTCCTGCCCCAGGTGTCATGACTGAAAATAGCTCTGGGAAGCAGGTTTTTTGTTTGCTTGAAAGGGTGGTGAAGGAAGGGGAACACTTGGGTTATACTGGTTCTTTCATAATGCACGACATGAAGTCAGAAGAAGTCTCTGAATCTGGAGTTAAGCAGCTCACCTTTGGCAGATGGGAGAAAAGGGCATTAGCACAAAGTTCATCAGCCCTGCCTGGCTGTGGGCCCATGAGTGCCTGTGTTGGGGTACCCTGACTCACCTGCCACACAGGAATGTTCCTGGCAAAACACTCACATGTCTGCACTGACCAAAGAAAGAAGAACAAAGAGTCCCTATTTTCAGTAGCACCTGCCTCTTCAGGTAGGAGGAACTGGTATCTAAGGGGAGGATCAATTCTAACTCTAAAATATTTGCAGTACACTGAGTACTTGACTTTCTTCCTTGCACAACTAAGTTTAAGAGACCTTAAATCACTGATTTTGAAGTATCTAAAGATTTTGATTGAAATTTTCCTAAATAAAGATGAAAAAAGAAGGCAATTTGTCTTTTACTGATTAAATCTCTCTTTCTTGCCAAGTCAAATGTGTTAGGCCCTGCACAAACCCTATAGATGATGTAAGAAAATTCAGTTTTCCTCCTCCTAAGTACTGGGTGTGTATGGAAGTGCTTTGGCTTTAAAAAAGTTGCAAGAAAAGGAGATGAAGTTACGTCAGAGTCACGCTGGTTGCAGAACATGGTGCCAGGCCCACACATCTGTATTAAACCATTGACAAAAGGACAAAACCTTTCTAATGGCAGATGAGAATCAAATGTTTGTGCAAGAGAGAGAAGACTCTCCTGTGCTGTAGAAATCCTGAAATCTGGAGTGAGCTGTGCCTGTGGTTTGCAGGGAAATGCAGCCATCTTCAGCCTTTTCTGCTTGCAATCAGAGATTTTGAGCTGCTGGCTCAGCAGTGGGTTAAATCAGCCCTTTTTTAGGTCACCTAAAGTTGGGGTCATCTGCAAGGTCCATGTCCGCCCAGACACATGGAGCTTCCAAGTCCTCCAGATGAAATTCCCTTTGCCTCTGCCTTTCCTGGTGCCACAACACATAAGATTATTTAAATCTTGTCTTCTGTCAGCTACCAAGTCAATGATTAATTCCCCCTCAAGGACATCTCCCAAAAGGCTGACTGAGCAGCATAGCCCATTCTGGGGGGGTTCAAGGGCAATTGTGTGAGACAAAATAAAAGGGGAAAAAAAAAAAAAGAAAAGGAGAGAGAGAAAAAGAAAAGACATTTCTTCTGGGTGTTTGCCCTCAGCATGTCCCAGGGAGCCATAATTATGGACCCTACTTTACCGATGCCCGGCACTGTGCAAATGGAGCGGGAGAGCTTCCCCTGGCCTTGTGCAGCTCATGCTGCTCTTCCCCAGGCCCCAAAGTGCCTCTTTACCTCAATTTTCCTCAATTTTTGGCGGTGGCCAGCACGCTGCACAACCTGGGCAACAGAACAGCCAACGCTGGGTGCCTCCTGTGTGGCTCTGTCCGCCTGAAGCTCCCTGCACACCCCAGACCCCACCAGGCCGCCCGGTCCGCTCACAGCCGCCCCAGGCAGGTCCCTGAGGGGTCCCTCAAGGCTGAGGGAGCAGCAAGGTGGAACCCAGACCCCGGCAGCACCTCAGGGAACACCTGGGGAGCTCAAACGCTTTCCCCACATTCACCTTTTTGTTTCCCGCTTTTTTTCCTCCCCTCAGAGCGCGGTGCCAGCCGCCCCCACTGCCGTCGCCAGGCCGGGGCAGCTCCATGGAGGCCATCCAGGCGTCGTTCCAGAAGGTGGAGAAGATTGGGGAGGGCACCTATGGCGTGGTGTACAAGGCTCGCAACAAGCGCACGGGACAGCTGGTGGCCCTCAAGAAGATCCGCCTGGACGCGTGAGTGGGGCAAAGCCCTGGGCCTGCCATGGCACTAGGCCTATGCCCAGTACGGTGCAAGAGGCACCAAAATGCCTGACATGAGGGCAAAAAAGGTGTCTCTAGGATTAAAATAATCTTATGTGTTGTGGCCCCAGGAAAGGCAGATGCAAAAGGAATGTTGTCTGGAGGGCTTGGGGGACTCATGTCTTATGGGCATGGCAGCTGTGTGGGACCACAGGGAAGACCTCAACTTTCAGGTGACCTAAAAAAGGGCTGATTTAACCCATTTCTGAACCAGCAGCTCAAAACTTTTGAGTGCGAGTGTTTAGGGCCTGACCTGGCACCGCTTGGCCCTGGGTTCATGGCACAGGGCAGGGGGAAGCAGCTGCCGTGCTGTGAGGTAGTGTCTCCCTCAGGGCTGTGCTGTGGGTCGGGCAGGGTCAGCCTCAGCCCTCCAGGGTGGGACTGAGGAGGTAAAAGCTAATTGCTGCTCCCCTGGGTCGGCCCTGAGCTGTGTGCACAGTGAGGAGTGTCTGCGTGGACTGGGAGCCAATATGCAGACGCCGTGGTGGCCCCTCAGGGTGGGGGAGATGGCTCCCTGAGGGGCGAAGAGCTTTCATTTTCCCCCACCTCCAAAAAGAAAGGCCTAGGTATTTAATACATAATTGCTTCTCTAAATGCACCCTTCGGTGCTTCTAAACAAGCCCCAAGGCTTGTAAGTCCATGTCATCCCCTCCCTCTTCTTGCCCCCAACTCCATTTCCCCCTGCCTCACCCCAGCCCACCCCAGCCACTGCTCCACTCCAAACTAAAATGCTTCCTTGGGGTATGGTGGAAGAAGGAAGGGACACAGAGCCCCTTTGCGCTGTGGGATCCCCTTGGGTTATGGGGTGCAGTACAGCCTGTCTCTGCCACAGGGAGTCAGAGGGTGTCCCCAGTACTGCAATCCGGGAAATCTCTTTGCTGAAGGAGCTGAAGCACCCTAACATAGTCAGGTAAGACCTGGATCCACCCTCCCGACCACCTCATCCATGAGCTCCTGCTCCGGGAGCAGACAGCCAGGGGATTTCTTCTGTCCTTCCCCAGCTGCATAGGCAGGACCAAAATACACAGGAAAATGCAGGAATCCCTTGCACTTCCCTGGCTTTCAGCAATACCTCATGGGTCTGCCACTTCAGCAACATACTGCTGCTGCCCCATACTAGATTCTACCCTTAAACTGCCCCTCTTCTCCAAAGGACCAACAGAGCAGAGGCATGTGTAGGAGGAGGGATGTTTGGGTATTTGCAGAGGTTTAGAGCAGATATTGAAGAGAGAGCCTGTACTTCTTTTACAGGCTCCTGGATGTCATACACAGCCAGAAGAAGCTCTATATGGTGTTTGAGTATCTGAATCAGGACCTGAAAAAGTACATGGACTCGTGCCAAGCTGGAGAGCTTCCTTTAAGCTTGGTCAAGGTACAGTGTGGAAGGAATGCCAACAGGCAGGGCAGATAGCATATCCCTGCTGCCTTCTGCTGGGCAGAGCCATCTCAGAGCTGCTCAGACTGGGCCTGGAAATGATTCCTCAGCCTCTGAAATCTCAAACGTTTCAGCTGGGAAACCCTCATGGAACTATTGCTCAGAAATGTTTATTTCCCAGCTGTTTCCAGGCTCTCCAGCCCATCTTGCTGCAGAACAAAGGAGGGATCTGTTCTAAAGGCTAATTGCCTTTGTAGACCGTAATGAGTGGGTGGAAGGGACTGACAGTGCCTGGATTAGAGTCTCTCTGTCCCCATGTGGCGTGGCAGCAGTTTGTGTGTACCTCTGAGTAATGGCCCAAAAGCCTGATGTTGCACTGTAACGAGGGCTTTCTTCCCATTCAGAGCTATAAGTGATCCAAAGTGTGTTGGTTCACACAATCCAGAGTTCAAAGTGTTTTCACCATGGCCTTATGTGAAATCTCCTCTCTCCTTAGAACTACCTTTTCCAGCTGCTGCAGGGTGTGAGCTTCTGCCACTCGCACAGGGTCATCCACAGGGACCTGAAGCCACAGAACTTGCTCATTAACGAAGCAGGAGCAATCAAGCTGGCTGATTTTGGACTGGCAAGAGCTTTTGGGGTCCCCCTACGCACATACACTCATGAGGTAGTGTTGAGGCTCCCTGAGTGGGGTACACAATCCCCAGTGGGTTAACAGCAGCAGCAGCACAAGTTGCTCATTCATAACAGAGGCATAGCCATGCTAGGAATGTGCTCTCAACCTCACCTGCAGCTCAGGGACCTCCATGTCCCCACAAGGTGTGCTGACTGTCTCTACCAGAGCCAGGCTGCCAGCTGGGCTCCCACCTTCTCTCCAAGGGTACATTTAATTGTTCCAGAATGTATTGTTGAAGAATGTTCTGTTAATCCCAACCTTGCAGACCCTGATTTGTGCAGTCACTGCATTGCAGCTGAGAAGGGAGGGTCCCATGCCTCTGGTTTCATCCTGGGAAACCAGACACAGCCTGTTTTGTTGGTTCCTTTCCAGGTGGTGACTCTGTGGTACCGAGCCCCTGAGATATTGCTGGGATGCAGATACTACTCAACCCCTGTGGATATCTGGAGCATTGGCTGCATCTTTGCAGAAATGGTAGGATGGGTTTAAATAATCTCTGTCATGAGCCAGAGGAGGCAGCTGCAGTGGGAAGGAGGGATGAGATACAAGAACATCTGGGATACCATGTTCCCACTTCAGCTTGGGGTGTATTTTATGGAAAGTCCACCCTAAGGGTTAGCTGGTCCTTATCTCAGAAGGAAATCTACCACCCTGGGGCCTGGCAGAAGGCTGTACTTCCAAGTACATTGGAACATGATGCCTCTCCTTGCAAAAGGGGTAACTTCAGCCTCATTGCTGCAGCATTTTGACCCTGGGAGGAGATGACTCTCTTCCAGATGTCCCCGTGGTGGGCTGCAGAGAACAAGCACTCTCGTGGCATGGCAGAATGGATCTCCTAGGGGTCCATACTTCCCTTGGAAGAGCTCTGGTTAGCCCTGCAGTATAATAGCACTTTTCCTCATCCCCAAAGTCCCTGAGCTGCAGAGCAGGCAGGAGGGAGCTAGCCAAGAGTGGAAACAAGCAATTAGACACCTGTGATGCTCCCAACCACTGCCTGGCAGAATCACTGCATTGTAAATGCCCTGCTCTATGCACTTGTTTGCACCTGCTGGGACAGAGGGTTGCTTGCAGCAGGAAATAGGGCACACAGCACTGGAAAAGTGGGAACTGGCTTTTTTCTTTTCTTCCCCCAGATGACCAGGAAGGCCCTGTTTCCAGGGGACTCTGAGATCGATCAGCTCTTCCAGATCTTCCGCACCCTGGGCACTCCCACCGAGGTGACCTGGCCTGGCGTGACCCAGCTCCCTGACTACAAGGGCAGCTTCCCCCGGTGGCCAAGGAAGGAGATGAAGGACATTGTTCCAAACTTAGATCGAGATGGGAGAGACTTACTGACAGTGAGTGAGGGCTCAGGGCGTGGGGATAGACAGGATGTTTTCAAACTGGGCAAGGAATAGGGATATTTGAGATTTAATTACCTGGAAGTGTGTTAGCTGATCTGAGTTGAATCCTTATGTCTGACATTGCAGAAGCACCAAATCATGGAATAGGGCTCAGTCCTGTTCTGAAGAAGGACTGTCATTGCTGGTTCCTCTAGGAACCACTGCATTGGGGGTCAAGGCACTCTTCTAACATAATCCCCTGAGTAACTTCAGTTGTGGGTGACTCCTGAAGCCTAGAGAAGGAAAAAGGCAGGATCAAGATCTGCATCTGGGCCCAGCTGCAATCAACCACCCAGTTTTTAAAATCCTAAATCTGCTGGGTTTTTCTCTTGGCAGCAATTGCTCCTGTATGATCCCAGCAAGCGCATCTCAGCCAAAGCAGCCCTCAACCACCAGTACTTCCTCTCTGGAAGCCCTGAACAGCGACCTGTGCTGCGGAGAGACTGCAGATGAGAGGACATGGCTCTCCCCAAGCTCTTGCACCTCCAGGTAGCACTGCAGATCTGGTATGGAGCACTTAGCAGGGGCCTGGCTGGAACCCAGGGTCCTGCTTCTCCTGAGGAGCCTGGAAGGGGACATTCTTGGCATTTAGAGACTTTCAGTCTGTTGCTGGGGGAAAGTTTGGGTTACAGCCAGGAGAGCTGTTTTGAAGAGGTCATGGGCAAAAGGTGGGGGTAATTTATCAACATAAACCGCTGAAATGTAGATAAGAGAGCATCTCTCCTAGGTTTGTCCATCCACTAGTGAGCTGAGGTGACACGCAGTGATTTCTGTCTCCAGCACTTGAGCATCCTCAGGTCTGTTGGTGGCAGTTGCTGGCACCAGGAAGGGGGACACTCCTCTGCTCAGCCCTTTGCTGCTGTTATCAGTCAGGCTTCTCAGCACTAGACAAGCTGTTTGGTCTGAGCTGTTTAACAGCGCTGACATCCTGCTCTTTCACAAGCTGAAGAGCACTGTCAGGTGTCTTAGTTTGTGCCTTAGCTGGGACCAAGAAGCCAAAAGATCCAGTTAGAATAAAGCAGATCCAGTTAGGATAAAGCACTTGCTGCATATGACTGGAAACAGGGAGCAGCTAAAACACTGGCTTTCCATCATCATTCCAGATGTAATGCTGTTTCCTTTGCTTTATTTTCTTGGAAATGTTCTTGCTCTTCAAATGTTTAGGGGGTTGTCTCTGACTCTTGTTGTGGTGTTGACATCCTAAATTCTGTTTCTTCACTATAAAATAAATACTTGTCATTTGTTCAGAAAGCTTGGTGTTCATTGTTCGGCAAAGCCCGTTGGGCTGGTAACGCAGGACAGCCTGGCTGGTCCTTTTGTCCACAGAGCTTTTCTCCCTTCCTTATCTCCTGCACTTTCTTTTATCTTTTCCAGCCCAAATCCTTGGCAGGTGCAGAGATGTGCTCTCACAGCTCCTGCTGTGGAACTGGTACCAAAAGCGTTAATCCAACTTCTGCTGTGCCTGTGTACTTTTAGCAAAGAAACAGGGTATGCAGGAGCTGCTTTGTCATCAAGGACACAAGGAAGATAAGGGGAAGGCATCTGCCTTAGGAATGCAGCTATAGCCAAAACAAGATGATAGAAAAAACCAAACCTGGAAACACAGGGAAGGTTTTATGGTAATGAACAATACACACACAGTGACTGTATATAAGCAACACACTTGTGGTGAATCGTGTGCAGGCCAGGTGGAGCTTATTCCCCGTGCCTGTGATAACTTCTTAACACTACATTGGTGTTAAGGGGCTTTATTTTACCTGCTTTTCAGTGAATTTCAGTGACAGTTATTGGCCACCCAGATGGGAGCTCACCTCTGAGCCTCGACGGATCTGCAGTCGACAGCTCTCCAGCCGGCACCGAGGGGCTCTCGGGGAGAACCTCGGCCTCAGACCGTCAGGGGCTCGAGGCAAGATCCCTGGGGTGAGTAAAGGCACCACTTAAATTGTTTGTCGGGGTTTTTGACGAGGGCTAAGAGTCCTCTCACAGAGTTACTTGTGAGGGGTTTGAGTCACCCAAGAGGGTTCAAGTCCCTGGGAAAGCTCACTGTCCAGGGCTTCAAGTCCCCCAGGACTCCAGTCCCTCAGGACTAGGGGGTTTGAGTTTCCTCTGAGGGGTTGCCCTGGAGCAGGAAACGTAAAGCAGTGTTCTAGCTGGCCAAAGAGAAAAAAACCCCAGACTCATAACATCGGAGCCAAGCATTTCTGTATCCACTTTTGTGGTGCAATTTGCTTAGATAACTTGAATTCTTTTTGGTCTCTGGCAGCATGCTGTAAGTGGGTTGTGTGTTGATTTCAGTTTGCCGGCCTGTAAAATCAACACTGGGACGCCTGTGATATAAAGCTCGTTTGCTGGAAGAGCGTTGAAACTTAACTGACTGTTGGGGTTCCGAAGCAATCGTGGGGGGCGCGTGCTATCAATTATTGATTTGTTTTGTGTGTGCGCGGCTGAAATCGCATTCGTGGACGCGAGGCGCCCTCTCGTGCCAGTGCTCGGATTCCCGGCGCGAGTGGGAGCGGGCGGGCGGGCAGGGGCACCCCCCGCTGCAGCTCCGCCGTTCCCCCGCTGTCATCTTGGCTCGGGGAGGAGTAGAAGAAACCCAACAGACTCGCAGCTCGGCCCCAGCCCGGCGGGTTCTGCCCTGCCAGCCGCCGGGGCAGCGTCAGCTGCGGCCCAGAAACTGCGGCGGGAACTCCCCGCGCCCAGGTAATCGTTGTATCCGCTGTCCAGCCATTGTTATATACTTGAGTATGGGGGCGGTCTGTTCGAAAACTAGAGCTAGAGTGGGGAATGATATCCCGAATTCTCCGTTGAAATGTGTATTGAACCACTGGGAAAAGATAGGGGGACAGTCACTACTTAAATCCAAACTAATCCAATATTGTAACCACTGGTGGCCGCTGTATAAACTGGACAATCAGGCGAAGTGGCCGAAGAACGGCGCCTTAGATTATCACACAATGTTACAACTGAGGTTGTTTTGTAGAAGAGAGGAGAAGTGGACTGAGATTCCTTATGTAGATCTGTTCTTTACTTTAAGAGACCATCTGGAATTGCAAAGGGGGTGCTTACCCAGCCTGTCAAACCCTCTCATGTTAGCTTTTGGAAAGGAAGGGGGAAAAGATAGGAGATTGAAGCGATGTTGTTCCTCTTGTAGTATTGAGCACCGCTGTGTGAAATGCCACAGCCAATGGGAGGAGGAGGACCTAGAAATGGTAGAGGCACCAGATGCAGGAGACAGGGGGATGGAGAATTGGGGTGTGCCTGATAAGGGAGAAACACAAGGAGAGGATGAGCAGTCAGAGGGGAGGCAAGAGTTAATTTCAAGTCCAGTGGTGGGGAGAACCCAGGGTGAGCAGGAGGAGAGAATGCAAGAGGTAGAGGAGCAGGAGGTGAAACAGCAGGATGCAGGGGACCAGGAGGTAAGAAAGCAGGAGGGAGGGAAGCAGAAGGGGAGAAAGCAGGAGGTAGGGGACCAGGAGGTGACAAAGCAGGAGGCAGGGGACCAGAAGGTGACAGAGAAGGAGGTGGAGGAGCAGAAGTTGAGAAAGCAGGAGGTAGGGGAGCAGGAGGTGAGGAAGGAGGAGGTAGGGGAGCAGGAGGTGAGGAAGGAGGAGGTAGGGGAGCAGGAGGTGAGAAGCCTGGAGGGGGATAAGCAGGAGGCTGTAGATCAGCTCTGGGCAGGGGTGGCATCTCACAGCCTGATAGTGGTGAAGGCACCTTTCTCCCCAGTCGATCTGGAGGCGTGGATGAGACTGGCAGGGCCCTACAGAGAAGACCCTCAGAGAGTATCCAGAGTATTTGAAACCATTCTCAAGACCCAGAACCCGGACTGGGGGGTTATACAAGTTCTATTAGATGCTCTATTAGACTCCACAGAAAGAGAGATGGTACTCAGGACTGCTAGGAAAGAGGTGGACAGGATAAGTACAGCAGGTGCATTACCAGGAACTGTGGAAGAGCATTTTCCCTCCCAGGACCCCCACTGGGACCCTAACACAAAGGAAGGGAGGGATTTTCTGGGACAATATCAACAATGGATATTATTTGGCTTTAGACATGCAATGCCAAAGGCAACCAATTGGTCTAAACTTTACGAGGTGAAACAAGAACCACATGAGACTCCAACTGCATTTGTGGAACGCCTAAGGGCAACTGCCAGGAGATACACTAATATTGATCCGGAAAAACCAGAGGAAGCTGTACAGCTGGCTTCCATTTTCATAGGGAACTCAGCACCGGATATTAGAAAGAAGTTACAAAAGCTGGAGGGAGCAGAGTCTCGTGACCTAGGAGAGCTCTTACAAGTGGCCTGGATAGCTTTTAATAATAGGGGAGAAGAGGAAGAAAACAAGATCCGGGAGAGAGAAAAGGAGAAGGAGCAGAAAGAAAAGAGACGGGAGATGGAATGGGAGGAGAGAAAAAAGAAACGGGAGGTGGAGAGGAAAAAGAGAGAAAGATGTCGGGATGCAATGCTCAGCGCAGCGCTGCAAAGGGCGCTGTTCAAGCGCAGGACGGAGCGGGGCTGTGCCCGCGGGGGGCTGCAGCCCAATCAGTGCGCCTACTGCAGGGCGCTGGGGCACTGGAAACGCGAATGCCCCAAAAACCTGAGGGGGCACAAGGTAACCGAGCTAACAGGAATGACGGGAACCGGGAGTGAAAACCCCAGCTAAACCCCTGGAGCTGAGGGGGAGAACGGAATAGAATAGAATAGAATAGAATAGAATAGAATAGAATAGAATAGAATAGAATAGAATAGAATAGAATAGAATAGAATAGAATAGAATGTTAGAATAGAATGTTAGAATAGAATGTTAGAATAGAATGTTAAAATAGAATGTTAAAATAGAATGTTAAAATAGAATGTTAAAATAGAATAGAATAGAGCATTCGAATAGAATAGAGCAGAACATTAGAATTGAATAGAACATCAGAACAGAACAGAACAGAATAGAATAGAATAGAACAGAACAGAACAGAATAGAATAGAATAGAATAGAATAGAATAGAATAGAATAGAGCTGGGGGAAAAAGAAGATTGACTTCTTAATAGACACTGGGGCTACTTATTCAAAATACAAATCTTGGAAAATTAAACCAAGAAATTGTAAATGTCGTTGGTGCAACAGGGAAAGAGGAAAAATGGGGTTTTTTAACCCCATTAACTTAAAATTTGGCAAATGGTGGATAACACACCAATTTTTATATATGCCTAAATGTCCAGTTCCTCTGTTAGGAAGAGACCTGCTAAGTAAATTGGAGGCACTGATTTTGTTTAAAGATGGAGAAGTGAAATTATTGGTACCTGAGGCTAAAGCCATGAAGGCAAGGACTTTTATGTTGCAGGGACACTGGAACCAGACAATTCTGGAGGAATACCAGCAACAAAAGAAAATGTGGTAAAATACCCTTGATTTGGACCAGTGGAACTCCAGGCCATTCTCAACAAGCTCAGCCTGTCAAATTCCTGAAAACTGGATCAAAACCAGTAAAGCAGAAACAACATTCTTTAAAATTAGTAGCTAGGAGGGGAATCGAGTGTCCAATTGAGAATTTCAGGGAATTTGGATTACTGATAGAATGTAAGTCAGAACACTCCCATTCTGCCAGTTAAAAAGCCTGGGACAAATAAGTACAGGTTGGTACAGGACCTACGAGTAATCAATCAAATATTTCAGGATATCCACTCTGTTGTAGCCAATCCCTTTACCCTGTTAACATCCATTAAATATTGGTGATATTCTCACCAATGCTTTACAGTGATAGGTTTGAAGGATGCCTTCTTTTGTACACCTCTTGATAAGCAAAGCCAGGGCATTTTTGCCTTTGAATGGGAAAATCCTTAAACTGTTGGGAAGACTCAGCTTACCTGGACTGTGTTATCACAAGGATTTGAAAATAGTCCAATGATTTCTGGGAACCAACTGGCAAAAGAATTAGAGACCTGGAAAAAGCAGAACCCTGAAGGGTTGGTCCTGCAGTATGTTGATGATATCTTACTAGCAACTGAAACTAATAAAAAATATATAGAATTAACTATCAGTCTTCTAAATTTCCTAGGTCAAGGAGGGTACGAAGTATTTTGGGGAAAAGCTCAAATCATGAGGCAGCAAGTTACCCACCTAGGGTTTGAGATAATACCAGGGCAGTGGAAATTGGGAACAGACAGAAAAAAGGTCATCTGCCAAGTATCCCAACCCGCAGTTGCCTGAGATTAACAGCAGTCCTGGCTATGGCTGGATGGTGCAGATTGTGTTTTTTTCCATTAAAAATTATGGACTTCTGGTCAAATCTTTGAGCTTTTAAAGGAGGCCCTGGAAGTACCTTTGATTTGGACTCCTGAGAGTGAACACGTGTTCTGTAACCTGAAGATGGCCCTGACGTCTGCACCAGCCTTAGGACTTCCAGACCTAACAAAGCCCTTTGAGCTTTTTGTGCAGGAATGACAGCACCTCATCCTCAGAATTCTGGCTCAGAGGGTGGGAGACTTCAAGAGGCCCGTGGGGTGATTTTCAGAACAACTGGACAAGGTCAGCCAGGGATGGCCCCGATGCCTGCGAGCTGTAGCAGTGACTGTTCTCCTCATCCAAGAAGCCAGGAAATTCAGTTTGGGACAAAAGACACTAGTGTGCACTTCACACACAGTAACCACTGTGTTAGGCCCAAAAGGGGGGCAGTGGCTTTCCCCAAGCTGTATGCTGAAATGTCAGACTCTTCTAGTGGAGCAAGAAGATGTGGGGTTGAAAATAACCACAGTGGTAAGTCCAGCCCAAGTCCTGAACATCCCAATGGAAGGAGAAGAGCAGCTGACCCTACACACTGTTGAGCAAGTTTATGTAAGCTGACCAGACCTACAGGATGCACCAGCTGAAGATCCAGAGTTCTTTACAGAAGGAAGTAGGTACAAGAAGGAAAATAAAAAGCATAGTAACACCTACCAAGGTAATGGAAGCTGCACCTCTGCCCGTGGACACCTCAGCACAAAAGGCAGAGCTCATAGTGCTGTGAAGGGCCCTGGAACTGGCAGCAGGAGGAAGAATAAACATATGAACTGACTCAAAATAAGCTTTGAGAGTTGTTCATGCCCATGGAACCAGATGGAAGGAAAGAGGTCAATTAACAGCACAGGGATCTCTGATTAATACCCACAAGAAATGTTGTCCTTCCTTGGTGCCACCCAGTTGCCCAGAGAAGTGTCTGTACTGCACTGCAGGGCACACCACTGTGAGGATTCCCAAATTCTTGTAGGAAACAGACTTGCAGATAAATCTGCACAAGAGGTTGCACAACAAGGCATCCTGGCATTAATACCTAAGATAGCTGTTTCACTCCCAGAAGTTAGCCCTGGATATAGTCAGGCAGATTTAAAATTAGCTAATTACCTAAAAGCCCAGAATAGAGAGGGAGAAGGGCTGGTAACTCCCAACAACCAGATCATAGCCCCACCACAAACGATGTTGCAAATTGTCAAGGAGAAATACCAGCAAACCCACTGGAGAAGCAGTGCTGTGGTGTCCAAGGACTCAGATACCAGTGTCCCTATGACAAAAAGTGTCAAGTCTGTTATAGAAAAATGGCTGATATGTCTTAAAAATAATCCTTTGAATTCAAATAGGCTGCCTCCATGGATCACTAAAACAGAAAACACCCTCAGGGATTACTGGCAAATTGTTTTTCTTGAGCTACTGCACCAACAACGATACCAGTATCTCCTGATATTATTTACTGGACACCTTTTCCAGGTGGCCAGAAGTTTTCCCCTGCTGCACCAACAAGGCCAGGAAAGTCACCAAGGTACTCCTCAAAGAGGCCATACCCAGGTTTGGAGTTCCTGTTGGGATGTCATCTGATAGAGGACCCCATTTTATATCCCAAGTGTTACAGCAACTTTGTAAGCAGTGGGGGTAAGCTGGGATTTACATGCTCTGTGGAGACTGCAATCTAACAGAAGGGCTGAGAGAGAATGAATCAAAATTAAAGAGGCAGATTGGCAAAATGTGTCAGGAAGCTTTCTTAAAATGGCCACAGGTGTTACCACCAGGCTTGCTATGAGTTAGAGTACAGCCCCAAACTAACTTGAAGGTGAGCCTATATGAATTGATGTTTGGGAGATCATATTCTGCTGCAACTTTCCCTGGATCTGAGAAGCAAATTGGGTATTGGGAAATAGAACAATGTTTAATTTTTTTAGGGAAACTCTTGAATGAATGAAAAAGGTTTGTCATTCTCTCAGAACCTTTTACCTTGCACACCCCAGTTCACTCATTTCAGCCTGGAGATCACATCCAGATCACATCCAGATCTGGAAACCTGAGCCACTTCAGGAGCAGTGGAAAGGACCTTATCTGATTCTGCTGACTACAAGACCAGCTGTGAAAGTGAAAGGAATTAACTCCTGGATTCATTGCACCTGAATTCAGAGGTCTCCTCACTCAGAGTGGACAGTGGAAAACACCGGACCCTTGCAGCTGAAAATGTGGAAGACATCTGTAAACGAGCAGTGAAATGTATGGACTAATATTTATGGGAATTATTTTATCTTTAGGTGGAGATGTTGAAGAAAATTTGATATTGACTTGAATCCAAGGGTTTGGAAAGATGCACAATCTGTCCAGCATTACAGCCTGCCTCCCTATCCCCAGTTCAGCAGGGGAGCCCATTCCTTGGGGAATTATCCCTATAAATCTGTCGAGGGTGATTCAATATGGTAATCTGACATTACAAAACAGAATGGCCTTAGATCTACTGCTGGCCAAAGAACAAGGGGATTTTGGATATTTAAAATTGGATAGAGAACATTGTTGTGCACACACGCCAAATGTAACAGAAGATCTCCAAAGACCAGTTGCTGAGGATAGCAATGCTACCCTGAAACTAATTGGTTCAAAAAAATTCTTCAAGGAATAGCATGATGGTCCCTGCAAGGAAGGCTGGCTGGAATACTGGAAACCATTGTAATGGTAATTGTAGTTGTAATAATTATCAGCATTGCTAGTGGTTGTGTTTGCAAAATGATCAGTCATAATCTTGGGGGAATATAAGTGACTGTATTAGAAAGTGAGCTGGAACTTATCAAATAGCCTTAAAGAATTTGAGATGTTTCAAAGGGGAGAATTGATACCAAAAGGGTTAATCCAATTTCTGCTGTGTCTTTGTACTTTTAGCAAAAAGAAACGGGGTATGCAGGAGCTGCTTCCTCAGCAAGGACCTACTGAATTCCTAAAACATCTGGCTTAGGAATGCAGCTACAGCCAAAGCAAAGCTATAAAAAAACCTGAACCTGGGAGCATGGGGAGGGTTTTATGGTAATGGGCACTTAAAATATGCCTGTGGTGACTGTATGTAAGCAATGCACTTGTAGAGAATCGCGTGCACGTTAGGTGGAGCTCATCCTGTAATAAATGATGCCTCTTCTTAACACTACATTGGTGTTAAGGAGTTTTATTTTACATGTTTTTTGGTGAATTTCAGTGACAGAACGAGGGGCTGATGATTCTGCATCCCAGTGATGTCTCACTGTGGGGTTGCTTTCCATTAGAAGTTGCCACACACAATTTCAGAGTTATGTTCTACTTATTTAAATACTCAAAAGACAGATCTAATTTATGGAAGCCAAACTTCTGCACTCCTGTTTTTCATGCACATGCACACATGTGCTCTCCTAGTAACTGCAATCCCAAAAAACCCCAATTTTAGCACAACCTGACAGCTGTGCTCCTGCATCTCATGGCCTCTGTGTGGTGAGAGCCAGCTTGGAGGCACATATTTGTGGATGAATCCTTGGAGACATGGATGAATTCTGCTGTGGGAGTCATTTCCCTGCCTTTGCATACATGTTGTAAAGTCAATGCTCTGCTGTTTGCTCTATGCAAACAATGCTCATGTTGTACCAGACAATCTGTTTGCAGAAGAGTTTCCTTTTTGTTTTGTTTATAAAAGATCTGCAGTAAAAAATAAACACCAAGGACATTCATCCATGCAGGAACGTAAATAAAACACTAGAGCAAACCTAGCCCAAAAATTGAAGCAACTGACTTAACTTTAAACGTTTCTTACCAACTGCACTGCCAGCAAAGTGAACAAACAGCAGCTGTGTTGAAATAACTGCTCTGGGAAAGCCACAGTGCAGCACCTGTGCCGGGGAAGGGAGGAAAAGTCCTGCCTGGCTCCTCGTGAGTGACTCACAACCCTGCCAGACAGCAAGGCTCTGGGGAAAGCCCCATGGCTGAGTGGTGCTTCCTATGGACACACCAGGACATGACAGGAGCTATTATTGGTAGCAAACAAAAGGATTTTTAGTGTTTTTCAGACTAGACTAAACTGCTCAGCCACCTAATCCTCTCTTGACAGCTTCACCCAACCCCAGGTAAATCCCTCCCACCGTGCAGTTAGGGAGCACTTTGTCCAAAATTAATAACTGCATGCCTAATTACCAGAACTCCAAGGTAGTTACAGAGCACTCCCCCAAACCATTAATCACCCCAGGAAGGCTGGCAGCAAACTCACCTGCTGGGCTGAGCTGAGCTGCAGGAAAGGCAGCAGCTCCATTGCTGATGGATGCTCCTGCTTTCAGCCAGCCAGGGGAGCAAAGCCAAGGCACAGCGAGGCTGCTCCCAGCAGCTTTGAGGAGAATTTCTGGGAGCTGCACTGCTCCAGAGCTGCTGGGCTGTGCTGGGACAGGATCCTGATGTGGCCATGCTGCTGTGCTTCAAGGGCTGCTGGGCAGAGTTTCTCTCCTGGTCCCTGACAGCCCAGCTCCAGGGCCTTGCTGCTGGTCCAGACCGAAGGAAACAGGCTGGGAGTGGGTGCTCCAGGCTGTGTGCAATGGTTTTCCCTCTTGTAAACCTACAAATTGCCCAGCATTGATCATGGCAGCTGAGATGACCAAGGGCAGCAACCACAGGCCTGACAATAACCAGAGACTCTGCAGAGCCTGGGACAGAGCCTGGGCAGGTCTCAGACTGGAAACTTGCTGTTACAGATTACTAATGCTGGGCACTACCTGCCAGCAGGAAGGTAATGGGAACTGAGTGTGCTGAGCCTGCCAGAGTGGGAATAGTTTCTTCCTGGAGCCCAGACTATATGGAAAGAGAGGCTATGCTGCTGGTCTGGTGGGTGACGGAAGGGAGAGAAAACCTCTACTGTCATGGATTATTTTGGGTATATTGGAGTTCCTGAATAGCCTCAGCAAAAAGAGCCCTTGGGAGAGGGGAAGGAGCAACTGATATGAATAGAAAGTAATTTTCTCATCCCATAAACCCAGAGGATGCTCCACAATAATGTAGATACTAGGGAAGAACATTTGGGATATGAGTATTGCTTGTTTCAGGAAGGACTGAGTAGTGGAAGTTACACAGAGGAGTAACTTCCTTTTACTTCACCTAAAGAAATAGCAAGTGCAGATTTTCCAGTACTGTTGGTTGGGACTGCACCCCTTTGGTGTTCAAGTCCCTCTTTTAGAGGTGTCCAAATGACCAGGACACAAAGCCCCATTGGTTTTCTGTTTTAAAGACAAATATAACAAAATCTTTAAAAATATGGACTCATAGCAGAAGGACACTTCAGGGGGTTCAGTGCTGGGAGATCAGGGTCTTAAGAGTCTACAAAACCTGTGTGGATTGGGCTGCAGGGCATGGGATGGCACGGGGGAGGAGTAGCTGTGCCTTCAGCCACAGCCTGCAGAGACAGCACAGCCACAGACACTCACTTGCTATGTTTATTGCATGCAGAATAACCCAAGTGGAAAACACTCTGGCTCTCCCCTCTTTCTGGGCACAGCCACGTTTAACCTACTGCCCGTGAAGTTCTCACAACCAGCCCCTCTCTGGGCTGATTAGGGAGCAGCACCTGGGGACTGTGAAGACCCCTTCGTGGCAGGCCCACGACCACGTGTTCCTCCTCGCATGGCCGAGCTGTGTTGGGAGGCAGGAAGCTAAGAGAGAAGAGTAGGCAGCCCTAAATGCTAGATGCTCCATTCCTGTGAGCCTGCTGCCTCCATGGGGAGAGGTGTTCTAAAGAGATGAACTCCTGAAGGAACCAGCCCCAGAATGTGCCTCGGTCCATTCAATGCCTGAACCTCGAGAGCCTGGGGGAACAGCTCGCCTGGTGGTACCGCTGGTACCCCTCTGACGCGGCCGGGAGCAGCAGGAGGTGGCTCAGAGAATCCTTCTGGCACAGGGCCATGGCCTCCTTGTAATTTATCTTCTCTTTAGTGACGGGGTCAATGAGATCTTTTTCATAGTTGGACTCATCCTGGAGCCTATTGGCCAGGTTGCTTGTTATCATTCCCGTCTGGACAGCTTCCAGCACGGGGATGCGACCAGTTTTCTTGGGATCGATGAGCCCTCCAGTTAGATGCTGGACTTGCAGGTAGGGGAAAGCACTGTCCTTGGTCATCCAACCCTTCTGAACTGCTTCCCCCACAGACAGCCTTCGCTTGGTCACTGGGTCCTCAATGCCTGTGAAAGCTTTCTGGGCGTTGAGCAGTCTCTGCATGTAGGTCCTGTCGATCAGCCCCCTCTCGATCGCCTTGTGGACCGAGAACCGGTCCCTGGAGATGAGGTCTATGATGCCCCCCGTGGCAGCCTGGGCTTCCAGGAGCTTCTGAGCTGTCATGGGATCGAGCAGCTTCTTCGCAACGGCGGTTTTGATGTTGTACTTGGTGTTGGTGGTGGTGTCATACACCCCGGCGATGGGGGACGTGTCGTCACATATGCCCTTCTGCGAGGCTGGGGGGAAGAAGCTTTGGGTTTGGTGGGTGGTGGGTGATGTGAGTGGGGATTTGGAGATGATGGAGCCAATTGAGAGGGATGAGGGAGGCTTGGTTTCCCCAGCCACCAGCAAGGCAAATTCAGAGATGGGAATCTTGCCATCCCGGTACAACTGGTACTCCTCCTTTGTGATCCTCCTCAGCCTTAGAGCATCGTCGATGGAATATTGCTTCCCACTTTTCTTGTCAAGGAGAAGCGAGACCTCCCCATTTGGGCCCAGCGTGGTGACTTCTTCCCAGTCACACTCCAGCTCTTGCAGCTGGATGTACTGGCCTCTGTCTATGATACCTCGCTTATAGGCTTCGTAAGGGGACATGTCCTTCCCCGTGTCAGGGTCCAAGATAGAGATCTTGGTGGACAGGTTCGTCTCTCTCATCTGGGTCTCATGATTGATTTCTTCACGGTTGACCTTTGACTGGAGATCCCGAATGAACCTCTCCTTGTTGTAGATCTGGTCCTTCTCCCTAAGGATGTCTGCCTCCAGCAGGGAAACCTCATGTTCCAGCTGCTTCTTCTTCTGCCTGTCATTCTCGGTCCGCTGGCTGAGCAGTTTGGACTCCTCCCGAAGGAAGAGGACTTTCTGCTGCTTCTGCCTCTCCAGCTCCCGCAGTTCACTCTCCAGGTTGGCTCTCTCCTGGATGGCCAGGTTCCTGGCTTTCTGCAGCTCCGTCTCCTCACGAGCCCATGTCCTCTTCATGCCTTCGGCTCTCTCGATCTTCTCCCGGAGCCGCCGTACCTCTTCTTCTGCCTTTTGCTTGGCTCCCCTCTCCCTGCTCAGCAGCTCCCAGATGCGTGCACGTTCACTCTCCAGTGCTCTGTCCTTTTCCACTCGAATCACCTCCTTGTAGATGGTCTTCTCCTGGGATTTTGTTTTCTGCAGGACATCGACTTGCACCTGCAGGTTCTTGCATTCTCTCTGCAAGCTCAGCACCTCCATCTTCTCCCGGTCCAGCTCCAAGCGCAGGTTGCTGGCAGACTGTTCCAGGACTGGATCCTTCTCCAGCTTGACCACTTCTTCCATAATGATCTTTTCTTGCACTGGGGCTGGGCTCTCCTCCAGCTCCTTTATTCTCAGTGTAATTTGTCTCATCTCTTTCTCCAGTGCCAGTCTCTTGCTTCGATCCTCCTGAAAGTTGAGCAACTTCTCTTGCTCCTCCACCAGCACACGGACCTGCTGCACGTCGCGCTCCAGGCGACGCCTGTTGCTCACCTCCTCATCCAGACTGCGTCTCAGCCTGCTGTGCTCATCTCGGAGCTTTGGATCCTTTTGGGTCAGTATCACCTCTTGAACAACTACCTTCTCCTCCGGCTTCCGCCTCTCCAGCAGCATGTATTTATTCTGCAGGTCATAGATGGCATCCTCGGCAGCTCTCCTCTTCTGGGACATGTTACGCACCTCCTGACGCAGGCGATCGGCTTCTTTTTCCAGGAGTGGATCATTCTCATATCGGATCACTTCTTTGTTGACCAGCTTGGTTTCCACCTTGGATCTCTCCCTCCTCCATTCATCCCTTTCCCCCTGCAGCCTAATGAGCTGCTCCTGGGTCCTGCCATTGGTGTTCACAAGTTCATTGAGCTGCTCCTTCAGCCTGTCAATTTCTCTGAGAATCTCTGGACTCTTCTCATGTTTCACCACCTCCTCTATGACCTCCTTAAACTCCACCTCTGGTTTTTGTGACCTGAGGAGTTTGAGCTCTGCTAAGGCCTCTTCCACTTCACTGTCAATCTTTGTCCTTTTCAGAGTGACTTCCTGCAGCTCCCTTTTCAGGTGTGCAATCTGCCGCTCTGTTTCAGGGTCCACCATGAAGATCTCGTTGACCCTCTCTTTCACCTCTATCCTGGGCTTTTGCTTCTCTGCGATGCTGTACTGGCTCTGCAGCTCTCCCAGCTCACCTGTCAGAATCAAGTTTTTGCTCCTCTCTTCTTCAATCAGAGTTTTCAGCTTGGAAGTCTCTTTCAATAACTCTGGGTCCTGCTCTACCTGTTTCACCTCCTTAACAATAATTTTGGGTTCGGCTGTTTCAATCAGTCTCTCCACCTCCTCAATCTTGTTCTTCACTTTTGCTATCGCTTCCTCTGCAGACTTTCTTTTGAAGGATTCCTCATCGATTTGTAACTGCAGGGTCCTTACAGACTTCAGCATTTCTGGGTTTTTCTCCAGTTTGATGAGCTCCTTCACCACCACTTTCTCTCGGATGTTGGGCTGCTTTCTCTCCAGCATGTGCAGCTCCCTCTTTTGCTGCTCAAGTTCAGAAGCAGCAGCCAAGCTTTCCTCCTGGAGACGCTTGATCTCCTGACGAAGACTGGCTGCTTGACCATCCAGGCTTGGATCCTTCTCAATTTTTGTGATCTCTTTGGTGAGGAGCTGGGCAGGAGCGACCTTCTTCTCACTCTCCATCTGGGCAAGCTTACGGCTCATCACATCAATGTCTTCTTGCAGGCTCTGCCTCTTTTTGCCTTCCTCTTCAATCTGCTGTGCCATCCTAGACAAGTTGCTCTCCACCTGTGGGTCTCTGTAGTATTCAATCACCTCTTTTTCTTCCACTCTTTCAATGGGCTTCTGAGTTTTCAACATCAGCAGCTTGTTTCTGTGTTTCTCCAGGTCCTCTTCAATCCTGGCCACTTTCCTCCTTTCCTCCTCCAGCTGCGTTTTCAGCCCCTCAGATTCCCTGCTTGTTGTGGCTTTGTTTTCAGCTTTCTGGGTTTGCTCATGTACAGCTTCAATGTCCTCGTGCACTTCCTTCTGCAAGGGAAAAAATGAAAAATAATTCTAAAAAAGTCAGGCAAACCAAGTCACTCTTTTAAGGTGACTCAGAAATCTTTTAAATGACATGGCATGGTGGGAGACAAAACTGGCACAGAATCCTCAGGCAGTCTTCAAATAAGGCTGTTAGTAAATGGAAAGTGAGGACACAATCCCATCATCTCAACAACTGACTTGGTGGGTCTTCCCCTTGAGATGGAGGTGCTGCAGCAGCCCACAAAGGTGCTTTGTGCTGCCTTCTTGTATCTGCAGCTGAGGGAGAGCATCACAGCTAGTCCCCAGCTTAGTCTCCTGTGCTTCGTGAACCCACTAAAAGTCATCTGGTCCTAAGACCTTTCCTACAGATGGTTCAAACCTTAGAAAAGTATAAAAATTCTATTGCTTTGAAGTGTTTCCAGAAGGTTGTGAGCACTAAATTCCAGCCACACCCACAAACAAATCTGAAATTCTCAGTCTGTGATCGTTGATTAGCTATGGCTAAGAGAACTGGACTTAAAAGCCCTAATCTTTTTTTTTTTTCCAAGCATAAACTACAGCTTCAGAAACGAGCTGAGGGCCCTCAGAGGTGATGAGGGTCACAACTCAAGATCAGTGTCAGTGAAACTGTGGTTTCTTGTGGTCTTTTTCTCAGAGGGGTTTCCATTCCTGTCCTTCCTCACATCTGGATGTGGACACTCAGGGAGGGGTGGGGGAGCCCCAGGCTGAGCAGATTTGACTCCAAATCCAGAGTACCAAAATCTTGCAGTGAGGTGTAAGCTGGTACCTTCTCAACGATCTTCTTGGCGAACTCCAGCCGGCTGAGCTGCTGTTTATTTTCTGCTGCCAGCTCCATGTAGAGCTTGGTGACATCATTTTCCTGCAAAAGAAAGAGTAGTGAGAGCCTTGTGCCCTCACCCAGACACAGCTCTGCTGCGTGGCAGACTCTGCCACACCTCCTTTCACTGGATGAGTTTTGTGTATGGCACAGATCTAGGGATTAGTGACGCTTTAGAGAGACTCAGAGTCCAAGGATTCATGCAGAAGATCCTGTCCCTGTTATCTGAATGCCTGTTAAATGCCTGCAGGCCTACACAGGGTCCAGTCTTCGAAATTCACAGATGGAGAGCAGCTGGCAAAAGCCTCAAGGTGATGCAGGAGAACTGGGGTGTAACTGGGAAGAACACAGAGGAGCTCTGGCTCCTTCCTCTCCCCACAAACCTACCCTGTAAGTTTTATCTTCACACACAATGTGGTGAGGAGGCAACATCAGCAATCTCAGCCAAGGTGCCAGGCACAACCCTAATTCAAGATGTCACATGCTGCTTTGCCCCAGGGACAAAGGGATTCCTGAGGACTCTGGGATTAGGACCATAATCAGTGGTGGCTGTAAGAGTGGGTTAAAGCCTTGCAGAGGACATTGGGACACAGGTAATGAGCTGACAATTAGGACATTGGGACACAGACAATGGTTTCCATGCCTTCATCTTAACATTTTACCTGGGCCTGGATGCTTTCCTGCAGGGGGGTCACACGCAGCCTCTTTGCAGCAGAGTCAGTCAGGGAAGGGTCCAGAGAAGAGCTGTATTTGCCTGCCTCAATCTCATAGTCCTGTTCAGAGGAGACACATGAGGATCAGATGGGATCTCTGGGGTGAGATGCTAAGGGAGTGATAAATGGGGAAACCCATCCTCACATTGAGTGTGGACTGCACATTCTGGGACAGCCTGATCAGGGCGTTCTTCTCAGGCTCCTTGCTCTGGATCTCCTCCACCAGCCTCTGCAGGAGACACACGTGGTGTTAAGGACACACTAAAATCCAGCTGCCCAGTAATACTCATGCAGCCTAGAGAATCAGCTCAGCTGAGGGAATGGTGGGAACAGGAAGACATTTAGGAAGAGACTCCAAAGTTTTAGGGTATCTCAGCAGTGTTATAAATTGCCCAGGACCTCCCACACTGATTTATCACAAATAAGATAAATATCAGCCAACACAGAGACCTCCACAACTCCTTGTCTGAGCTAGTGAGCTTAGAGTCGGGTCAAGGAGAGAAAAATGAAGGACTTGGATGCAACATCTCAGCCTAAGGTGCAATATTTCAGTTTCTGAAAGTGTCCTCCCCATGGAGAAGGTTTCAACCTGGAGGTGGCTGGCACAGATGAGGACACCCGCACTGTAGATAAATCCAGCAAGGTGAGATACACCAGGTAACACCATCCATGGGCTGCAATCCTTCTCTAGTTCATTCACTGGGATGGGGGAGCACACAATTAGGAGCTGGCTGGTACTATTTTGCATGTGCTGTTCACAAGCAAATATCCCCATTCCTGTAAAGTCACGGGCTATCCTTGCCCTGGAACACACCTTCTGTGCCTGCAGCTTGTAATTGATCTGGCTTGGCCCATCAGTGGTCTTCACTTGGTGCTTGGGTAGGTTGTTCATCCAGAACATCAGGTTCTCATTGGAGTTTTGGAACTGCTGGTAGGTGAGGCTGATGTTTCTGAGGGTCTTCTCTCTGCACAGCACAAAAGTGGACAGCAACATTAAGGGGAAGGGCAAAGATTCACGTGCAAGTTCCTAGGAAGGAAGGTGAAATGTGAAAACCACCAAAACAAACACCAAGATAACAAAAACGAGGGGGTGACAACTGGAACAACAAGTCTGGAAGCTCAAAGCTGTGCTGTGAATAAGAAGGTGGCAACTACACAGCAGGACACACCTGTATCTCAGTATTACAGGACTGTGGCCAGGATCAGGGTCCTGCAATGAAGAACATACTCAGGGCTCTGAGCCCTGCCCCAGTCCCTAAGAAGAGCAGAGATGACCCCAGGGGCCCTCACCGCTGATCCAGCTGGTCGGCCACGGCGTGGTAGCGGTCGTTGAGGAGCTGCACCTCCCGCTTCTGCCGGGGCAGGTCGGGGCAGAACTCCTGGAAGTTGTTCTGCACAGCACTGCAGCTGTGCTCAGCATCCTTGAGCCCCCGGTTCAGCTTCAGCACACAGTCCTCCTGGGCCACCAGGTCCCGCCTCATCTTCTGCAGGGGAGAAAAAAAAACACACCTTGAGTTTGCATCAGTCAGAGCAACACCCAAACACCCTCCTTAATGTGTCACTGGCTGGGCAGCACTGGGGCTGGGCAGGCTCTCCGAGTGACATGCAAGGTGGAAGAGCTGGAGCAGTGTGGCTTTTTCACCAGGGAAGCAAGGTGGCTTGGACAGTGCACTGAGAGGATTTGGGGAAGGCAAAACATCAGGTCACTGTGGGTGCCAAGGATGGGGCAAGGAGATTGGGAGCAGGAAGGATTAAGGATAGCTGTGAGGCACAGCAACAGAAACTGGATGCTAAAGGGGGTCATGATGTATTTTAGGGACTGCAAAGGAAGGGATAGAGTGTTTTGCTGCCCAGTGAGAGCAGGTCAGCCTGCAACACCAGCATTAAACTTTGAAGGAACAAGTCCTCAAAAAGGCTTCATCGCTGGTGCCTCAAGGTGCTCAAATAAATCCAGCCTCTCCCACACTGCTCCCTGAGCTCAGGGATCTCCCATCCTCAATGAGAAGCTGGTGTTCCCCTACCTGCAGGTCATTGGCCCGATCCTGCAAGGCATTGGGGGATGCAGGAATGATGCTGTCCTGAGCCAGCTTGGCCTCAAACGTGCTGACAATCTTGTCTGTGTTCTCAATCTGAGTCTCCAGGTTCAGGGCAGCCTTAGCCCTAGGAAAGGGGAAAATGGAAGACAAGGTTAGCTACAGAAACCCCCTTCTCCTTCTTTTCTCCCTTTGATGTTTAACCTTACTTAAAATTAGAGCTTCTGCAACATGTCAGAGAACAAGCAACATGCACTCACACCCCTGTCATGCTGCTCACAGGTCAGATATGTTACAGTTCACCACCCAGCAGAGCTGGGACACACACCCATTGTGGTGGATTTTCCACTGTGGGGGGATCTGCTCACAAATTACACACAGGAACTCCTTCAGAGGTGCCTTTGATGGTGGATGGGAGGTTTCCAACCTGTGTTGGGCCTCAACCAACACTCACATAGATCAAAAGTGTTTTCTGTCATGCTTCTGTGTTGGCACACCTGTGCAAGGACACTTCCTTCCCTCATCCCCATCACTCACTTCTCGTTGTACAGGCTGGAGAGCATTTTGACATCATTGTATTTGCTCCTGAGGGCATTCAGCGTGACAGGGAGCTGGGAGGCCGAGGTGCTGCTGGGTTTCTTGGAAAGGTAGGTCTCACACTCCTTCTGCAAGGCATCTTTGGCTGCCCCCAGGTTCTCAAGTTTCTTTGTTGTTTCCTGGCACAGCAGATGGAAGCACAGTCACCCAACACAGCCATAACAGTGCTGCTGTGGAAATGTGTTTCCCTCAGGGGCGGATTTGGCTGTGGGGCTCAGGGTGTGGTGCCCCTCTCATAAGTAGCTGCCCCTTGGGGCACAGCCCCATGCAGACTGTGGCTGTCTGGCAGTGGCAGGGTGTGGGAAAGAGATCCACATAGACAGAGATGGAAAAAACCTAACTGCCTGAGCCCATCCTGCTGTCAGAGCCAAATAAATACCCACAGATGAAGATGTAACCAGCTGAAATACTGCAAACCCAGACCTTGGCCCAGAGGAAAGGAGAGGGGCTCCAGGACACTGCCTCTCTTTCTGTCTCACTGACATTTTCAAGTCTGTACTTCCCATTAGGTGGGACAAAGATGGCCCTTGGATTAATTCCCTTTATCCCTTTAGTCTCTTTGTTACAGACTTGAGAGTGTAGGGTGACAGCATTGCCAAGATTGGCACCTGGACCACAGCTCTGAAATAAATGGACCCTCTTGCTCCAGAGCCAAGGGAAGGGCCTGCATTTCCTGAGGGTTTCATTTAGCCCCATTTCAAGGGTTCAAGCCAGCCTGAAACCCTTCAGTCTGCAGCAGGGTTTTCTCCTTTGTCATCTCTGTGTTATTTCCACGTTGTCCTGCTTTGGGCCAGGGACACAGTGCTACCAAACTGCTCCAGCTCACCTGCTGCTGCTTGATCCTCCTGCCAAGGTCATCTGTGGGGTCGCTGTAGTTCACAGGAGACCTCACTCGGTTCAAGACCTCCTTCTCCACCTGGACCAGGTCCTTGCCAACACGATCCAGGCTGCTGAGGAGCCGGTCAGCTTGGGGATCATCCTGGACTGCTGGAGGGCTCCTGGACAGAGCTGCAGTGAGACAGAGCTCAGGTTAATCCTCAGGTTTTAGCTCTGCCATGGTGAGCCACAGCTCCAAGGGCTCCAAAGGAGGGACAAAGCCAAGTGCTGCCATGCAGACACATCCCTTCTCAGCTTTGCTGGGAGCCTTTGAACTACAGCTGTGGGAATAGCACAGATAACCCAGGGGTGGGATTTAGCCATGGCTGCCTGCTCATCCCACAGCCCCCAGCCAGGGAAGAGAACTGCAAGGGACCCAGATTACAGTGCAGGTTTAATTAAGGTTTCTGGATGGGCACATCCCCCTGAAATCCTAAACACCCTCCAGCTGTTGATGGGGCTGGAAGTCAATCTCAGAGGCTTGAGAAGGGCAGCAGACTTTAAGTGAATTGCTGAGACAGGAGTCAGGTTATCCTGCCAGCTGTTCTTTGCCATGGAGGAGAAGGCATCCTCCCCCAGGGACCTCTGCAGGTGTCTCTGCCCACCCTGGGTGGGTGCTCTGTTTCCAGAGCTGCCTCCAGAGAGGGCTGGACCATCCAGGTGACAAACCTTGCTGGCTGGGCTGGACCTGCTCCTTTTGGCTGCGTCTCAGGGTGCTCTGAACCGCTGCTCGCTTCTGCTTCACCGTGTTCAGTTCCCCTTCCAGCCTGGCAGCAGAGAGGGGCATCATCAGCCAGGAAGGGACACAGCCCTGGTAGAGCCCTGCACTGCAGCAGCTCCATGGCTGTGCTGGGGAGGTGTCCCCAAAGGCAAGGCAAGGTGTCCTCAAAGGCTAGGAGCCTGCAGCCTGCTGTAACCCAGAGACATCCCTTAAGAAAGGAAACAGCAGCAAGAGCAGCTGGTTGGTTTGAGCAGCTGAGTTCTCTCAAGGAAGCCAGTGTTTCCAGCTCTCAGCAGCAGCTATCAAAGCTGGGAATTTATTTCATATGGTTGCAGTGCTTTGCAGCCTTGCAGGAAACAAGTACAAGTGGCTGCTTCTGTGCTGCTGCACTAGAAATGCCAGGTATCACTTGTAAGGATGGTTCCTACCTAATGAAACTAGGGCTGGGATCTGCCAGAGCTGGAAGGACCAAAAATATTTCTGGGTGAGAAAAGACTCACGGAACCAGAAGGAGGGGGAGCAAGAAGGACCAGGCTGGTTCTCATCCCTGCTATGCACTGTTCCAGCTAAACACTGTGTGCTAAAACCAGCAATTCCCAGCTTGCCTGGCTGCTGTCAGATGAGGGCTGTCCCTCTGTGCAGAGGAACTGAATTTCTGTTTTAAAACACTCATGAAACCCATAAATCCAAAGGATTCAACAGCCTGGGATGTGTGAAGAGGGTTACAACTGAGGAACACAATGAAGCAATCACACCCATGGCACTGGGGACCCAGGCTCCCACTTTGGGCATGCCTGCATAGCTCAGAGTCTGGGCTGCAGCCTTTCCTCAGCTCTTGAGCAGCACTGATTTACCCAAGCACCTGGGGCCATGATTTAAAAGGCAATGGCAGCCCTGCACCACCGCCCCATGCTGTGGGAACGGCAGGAGCTGGGGGAGCAGGCAGGCAGAAAACCTGCACAGAGGCTCAGGGAGCATTGCTCAGTCTCCAGCTGGGGCTGGCTGAGAGGAGATACCACAGATAACTCTGTCCTGTTTGGCAAGTTCCAAGCTCCAGACTGATTCTGCAATGAATTTAGTCAAACCTATGCGAGTCACGTGTTTGGGTGAAAAAAAATCAAGCCTGACTGCCAGAAAACTCACTGACAGTGAGGTCTGTGCAGTGTGCAGGGATGGTGAGGAAGGGTGGACACCTGGATAAGATACCTGGGTGCAGGGAAAAGTCCCTCTCCAGGAGGGATTTAGTACTAGATAGTCTAGAGGCCTGTCCCAAGCTGCTGTTTCTCTGCAGTCAGGCTGGTTATGACCCAAGAGAGCCTAAATATCTCTCTGGGTCAGGGTCTCTGCTGCAGACTCACCTATTCATCCTGTCTATGGACTCGGGGTCAGGAGGAGGGATGGAGAAACAAGCAGAAGGTGCCTCCTGGACCACACCAGTGCTGCTCTGGACCACCCACATCTCTGGGTTGCTGTTGTCCTTCAGAGTGTACTTGTCCCCTCTGGTCAGCTGTACCTGGGAGAGGACACAAAACCTGGTTAAAGGCTTGGCTTTGTGGCCCTAAGACAATTCCTCACACCATGGAGCCACGATCTGGAGCAGCCAGAGAAGAATGCAGTTCTCTGTCCCTTCTGAGGGAGCTGCTAGTCTGGCCCTCACCTCCCCAGCATCCCAGTCACAGAGGGTGTCCAGGCTGAGGGGCTGAGAGGGCCGTGTCCTGCGCAGTTTCAGTGGGCTGATCTCTTTGCTCCTTCTCTTCAGGTCAGCAATGCTCTTCTCTGCCTGCTTCAACGCCTTCTCCTCGTTCTAGACAAAACAGGAGAGACAGTGCTTGTGTGATTTGGACCAATTATCTGTGCTTGTGGGGTGGAGTTGGGAGTTTCTCCGCTCTTGATCCCTCCATGTCCCTTCTTCCCCTCCCCATTGCCAACACTCTCCTCAGTTTCCTTTCCTCACAGATCTGCCTTTGAGGACACAGCCTGGGTTAACCTTAGGTGAATCCACATTTTCATACCAGTTATCCTGAAGAAATTTTCCTTTTCAGAAATGGAACACCTGCCAAGAGGTGGCTGCATTCCAGTGTCAGAAACTACCAAGATTCCAGCATCTCTTGAGAGTGAAATGCCTTGCATACTTGGGAAGCTACCATGGTGAACGTGTCCCTTCCCTCTCTCCGGGGCAAATCTTCCTTTCCTTTCTGCATCTCACCCCTGAGGTCAGATTTCTTTATTCCCTCCCTTGCCCTTGGCTGATGAGAGTGCTGAGGAGATGGGAGGATCTTTCCCTGCTTGGTTGCCAGGGGCTCACACTCTGCAGGCCCTCTAATCCAAGTGTCTTATGTTAGGGACAACACATGGCTTCTCCCTGCTTTTCTCCTTTTCTCTGGTGGTGACTTGGGGCCTGGCTGTGTGTCACTGATGGGGACAGTGCCATCTCAGGGCGGTGTGAGCAGCGTGGATCTTCTGAGCTTCCCCCTCCCTAGCACAGAGCTGGGGTGACCTATCCCTGTAGGATTATCCACCCACCTCTTCCCCTTCCCCCCTGCCATTTATTGAGCAGTTTTTAACTTTGGATTTGCCCTGAGGTCTGGCTGGTGCCACCAGCCCTGAAGGCCTCACCTCCAGCTGAAGCAGCAGATCTGACACCACCCCAGGGCTGTCTTTGTTGAACTTGCTGTATTTGGTGTCCAGGTCAGAGCTCATTTTCTTCAGGGAGAGGCTCACAGCCTCAGCATCATCCTGGAACTGGAGGTGGGGGTAGGAAAACAGTCAGGCATGGGGGGACATTATTGTCTCCACGTCCAGCGGGGTCTCTCAGCTCCCAGCACCTCTAAAAGATTGTATTTTGAGGAGAGTTTCCCCAAAATACCTTCACTAGGTGCAAGCAAAGGGTCTCCCAGCCTCTTCCCTTTGCTGCCTCTCTTCCCAGCCTGCCCACTCTGACCTGGCCTGCAGAGCCATGGCCCATGAATTTGCTTTTTACCTTCTTATAGCTCTCCACACTTTTCAGCTGGCTCTCCTGGCAAATGCAGAGATTCAGGAAATTCTGCCACTCGTTCTTCAAGGCTTCCTGGTGAGCCTGTGGTGGGACAGAGCACATCTCAGTGGGTTCCAGCTGGTCCTACCTCCCCCACCACAGGTCTCCTTTCCTCAGAAGTCCCAGAGATCAGAGGAAGAGCAGGGACAAAGCTGTGCCCAGGCACAGCCTGAGTGAGGACACCCCTTGAGATGCACCTGGCTCATACAGAGCAGCCATCACTTCTCAAGTGGTCTCATCTCCAGTGGTGTTGGGGACTGAGAGCCCATCCTAGCCTGGGAGCTGCTTTCATCTGGGACAACTCACACTATGTCAAAGCTGGAACTTCCTAACAGTGTGAGGGTGGCTGCACTGGTGTGTGTGAGCACCTGAGCTGGTTCCAGCACCAGATGTTGGCCACTACCCCCTGGAAATTTTGGAAAGGGTGAAGACCCTGCACTTCCCTCTGCTTCCCTGTAGGGCTGGAGCAGGCAGAAAGATGCTGCAGTGCAGCCAGTGCCGTGTGGAAGGAAAGAGTAACATGACTGCAGGGAGAGGGGAAGGGGTCTCCTCTGACCCACCACCTGAGGCACAGAAAGTCTCTCATTGTCCCACAGACTCCCCTTTCCCTACCTGGATAGGTTTGATGGCTGGGTGCTTCAGCTCAATCATCCTGTCCCCATCGTCCTGAAGGTGGTTCACAAACTCCTCCTGGCTGAGCAGCTCATTGGACTTGAAATCCTGGAGGGGAGAAGAAACTTTCTGACCTTGGGAGCACGCAAGAAGCACAGAGTGGTCTCCTGGGGCACCAAACATAACAGAGATAAGGCTCCCAAAGCACAGACATCCTTGCTTGTTTATTTGTTCTTTAAAACAATAGGGGCTAGGCAGAGCTACAAAAAATTAGACACACTTGGGCCTCAGAAAGTATCAGGGCATTCATTCAAAGAGCATTTTCCTAAGCAATTATCCCTCTCATTTTCTGTGTCCCAGCACATGGCAGTCACTGGGTGCTGCACTGTGGCCATGGAGGCTGATTTGGCACTGAGCCCATGGAAAGCCTCCCTGACAGCTCTGCAATGTCTGATCCCACAGCCTGCTCAGGGGACTGGAGGGGTCACACAGAGCAGTTCATTCCTAATTCCAGCATGGACCCAGGGGGTCTCTGCCCCCTCATGCTCAGGGCTGGTGGTGGGTGTACAGGAGGCTGGGAGGCACCCTGCAGATGCCACATGCCAGGCTTGGCCAGCCTTTCATGGCCAGGACATGCTGGCACCCCTGAGGGCTCACCTCATACTCCCGGCGCACTCTCTGGACATCCATCATTTGGTCACTCCAGTCCTGCTTCAGGATCTTGGTCTGCTGCTCTGTCAGGTAGCCCAGCTCCTTGGTGCAGCCCTGGAGGTGGTGGTAGAGGCTGCCAAGGCTCTGCCCTCGCCAGATGGAAGCTTTCTGCCCACACACAGGACAGAGACAGTGTCAGTGCTCAGCCTGGGGAGTGCCTTTCCCCTCCTCCTCTTCCTCCCCAGGACCACACTCCTGTTGCACATCCAGCAGGAGATTCCCAGAAACCTTGGTGAGAAATCTCCCACCACTGGCTCTTATCTGATGGGGCTGCTGTTCCCTTTCCCTCCTCACAGACAAGATATGTTTGTCTAACCAGAATCCCAGGTGTGGGCTGGTGCCTGGGGCAGTCTCAGAGTGGGCTCATCTCTGCTCTGTTTCTCACAAATCCCATTTTCAGCATCAACCTTCATGGGCCCAGCTGGGTAAACCCAGCACCTCCTTTGCTCTGGCTGCTCATTTCCTCTCTGGAGCCCTTGTTAGGGATCAGGGCAAGCCTCCACATTCGCAATCCTGATTTGGAACAGTGTGTGGGCTGGGCTGGATCTCCTTCTGGGCCTTCTGGTCCCTGCGCTCATGGACACAGAGGAAACTGCAGATCCATGGCCCATGAAGAGGAGAGACATGGATCTCACCCTCAGCAATGCCCTGAGGACAGCAAGAGTTCTTTCAATTTACACCTATCCCAAGGAGGGAAGGAAATGGGGAAATGATGTGAGGGACAGAACTTTACTGTGTAAGCCCAGGGGTAGCTCCTGCTCTGAACTGGGAGCTCCCTGCCCATCAGGGATGATGTTACTCTGCTGTAAGAGCCCATCTGCTCAAAAAACCACTGAGAACCTTACCAGCAAGTCCTTGTACTGGCTTTTTAAATCTGCCACATCCTGGGTTACAACACAGCCAAGACCAAGGAGGTGAACAAAAAAAAAAGATAAAGAAAAGCTGTTAGCAAAACATGTGAATGCTGATGAACTGATTTATGGAACGCGCTTTAGAAACCATGCAGGAGCCACTTCCCTGGCCCCCCATGCCCTGTGCAGAACAAGGGTGGACATTCACAGTGTGGAGGAGCAGGTGGGACACACGGCCAGGCAGTGAGCAGAGCCAGCAGGTCCCCAGGGCAGTGACAGGAACACGGAGGGGACAGAGGGTGCCTTACCCCGGAGCGGAGGTTCTTGATCTGGAGCCCGTAGGCTTCGATCTCCTTCTGGAGGATGTTGTGCTCAGCTATTTGCTTTTCCAGCTCCGACATGCCAGGCCCATACTGTCCTGCATTGACTTGTTTCTGTGCAAAAGGAGCCAGGGCAGACACTAAAGCAAGAGGCTTCATTTCAGGGAGAAACCCCAGGCAGTGCTGGCAGGGCATACCAGAAAAGATCTGGTATCTGATAGTGGTCCAGGAGGAAGGGAGGGGATTTTTTTTTGTTGTTTCCCATTATTGCTGTTGGTTGCCATTTCCCCAGCCATACACAGGGGCAAAGATAACCAGACCACATAACCCTGGGCTACAGACCTGAGCTGAGCCAGCCCCCTGCCCATGGTGACATGCATGGGATGCACTTAATTACCCTCCAGCTTTCAGGGGAATCCAAACTGGCTCCAATCTGGGCACTCCACATACCCAAACCTTGCAGTGTGAAACCCTGAAAGGTAGGGCTGTAAAATCCTAGGACACATCACCTTCTCCATCCTTTCATCCCACAGCAGGACTCCACCTGATCCCCCTCTGGTAACTCTTAATCTGAAGAGGTTAATTCAGATTCAGATCCAGAGGGTTTTAAGAGGTAGAAGGAGAGTCTGTTTTCCACCTAGAGCCCCTGAATGATTCCCACACCTCCACTGAGCATGCAGTGGCTGGCACAGCCCTACAGACAACAGCAAACATGATCTGGCCTGGTAGGAGATGGGAGATAACATCCAAACCCAGCTGCTGTTACCATCTTTTGGTCCAGGATCCTGGCCCAGTCCACCCTGGGCCCCACCTCGGGGATGTTCAGTTGCTCATAGAGGGCCCGGTACTCTGCACAGAGCTGTGTCACACGGTCATGGAGCTGCTGGATGCTGCCAGGGGGAAAGGTCCCTGAGTCAGTGGGGGAGCAGGAGAACCAAAGAGGGCCTTGTGGAGCCCAAATTTCACTCACGAGACCCAGGGTACTTTGCTGTCCCTTTGTGGCGCTGGCCTCCTTCAGCAGTGCCCAGCACTTATCCTGTTCTCCATCTTCAGGGATGCCTCAGGAATTACTACCCAGGAGGAAGCTGCAGGGAGGTCGGGGCTGTCCCTTCCCAGCTAGGAAATCTCCCTCCTGATTGCTACATAGAAGGGCTGGAAGTGAAGGGGAGCAAAGCACCAGAAACCAACTGAAGCTCTTCTCCCATGCCAACACTCACCTCTGAATTTGTGCTTGCCCCAAATTAAAAGTATTTGTTTTAGGGGAAGGCAGAGGAAAAGGGGATTTGCCCTGAGAGTGGGGCCACATTTTAGCTCTGCATTTTTTTTAGTACCTTTTATAAGGGCTCCCAAAAATCTGAGGCCTCCTGGGCAATCACTCTGGCATCCACTCTGCATACCAATATTTTTATAATAATAAATTGTCAGAAAAGGTGGTTTTAAGGCTAAACTCTGCGGGAAGAAGAGTGAAATTACCACTCATGGCAAGGCCTGGAGTTCATGCTGTGTCCTGAGGAGGCTCCCAATTGCTCAGTGCCCTCACCACACCTGTCCCTCCACTGTACTCACTCTTTCTCTATCTCAGGAGCCTGTGGGTGTTTCAGCCTCTTGGCACGGTCCACATCCAGGAAGAGATCCTTCAGCAGGGTCTCAGCTTCCTTCAGGTTCCTGGCATTCTCTGTCTGGAACTCAAAAGCCTTGTTCTTCTGGTGATTGCTGGAATCCTGGAGGCCCAGGAGACAGAGGAAAAAGCCTGGTTGGACCACAGGGACCTCACAACACTTTCCTTGGCCAACACAGAGGCCCTGGATCCTCCACACAACCACCACAGAGCAGCCCTGGTGCCCAGCCTCCTGCTCCAGCTCCCTCCCTGCCAGGGGCTTTGTGGGTCGGGCTGGCAGCCTCGGGGGGTGCTGGAGGCACAGGGCTGTGCTGCCCTGGGTGAGACAGCCTTGGCTGTGCAAAGCCTGGGGCACTGAGCAGAAAGAATCTGGGAGGCCTCGGGATGGAGCCCCAGGGCTTGGGAGGCTCTGTGGGGTGTCTGCTCCTCCCCAGCCTCGAGTCAGCCCCCAAACCTGCACAGAGCAGACACCTGACCTGCTGTCCTAGACAACGCACTGCTAGGCAAAGCCCTTCACTCCCCACCACCACCTCCTGCCACAACCGACCTGCTGGAGTCTGGACTGAGTCTCCAGGATGTCCTTCTCCACCTGGTCAGCATTTGCCTGCATGCGGGAGATGAGCACGGCCAGCTCGTTTGTGGAGGACCTGAGAGAGGGAAGAGCAGAGCAGATGGGTGGGTAAAGCAAAGCTCACCCCTCCATCACTGCCCAGGAGCTGCCCCAGGCCTGGCTCTTCAGGCCTGTCCCCCGTGTCCCCTGGGTCTCTCAAGAAAGAGGCTGAGCTGTGGTCAAGGGCATGGACACACAGAGGTGGTCAGTGCCTGGCTGCTGCCCTCAGCCAGGAGGGCAGAGCTGATGTGTTCAGAGTGAGGGGAGGTGGGGATCTGCACACCACCCAGCCCATCTGCACAACTCCTTGCTGCAGATGCTCAAAACTTTGTGTGAATTCCAAAAAACATCGTGGGGGGGGGGGGAAACAATAGGAAAAAAAAAGGGGAAAAAAAACTGCTATAGGGTTCTCAAAAGCACCAACACCACATCTGGGGTGGGAAGACCCAAAGGCAGCTGGAGGCCAGGGGAGCACCCTGCAGAGGCAGCACAACGTGCTCACCCTGTTTGGGGGTGCTTCCCTGGGTGCCTGGCCCTGGTGCTGGCACAGGTGGCCCTTCAGCCCACTCCAGAGCTGCCACCCTGTTCCATGTGGAGCTCTGCACAGCAGTGAGACACTGCAGAGCCCAGTGCCACCCCCAGGGCTGCAGAGGACAAGGGCTTGCTATGCAGACCACAATCCCTAGGGCTGTTGTGATGTTTTCAGAGCTTGGGGAACAGCAGGAAGCTGAGTCAGGGCAGGTTTAGGTTGGATATCAGGAAAAGGTTTTGTACCCAGAGGGTGCTCAGGCACTGAACAGGCTCCCACGAAAGTGGTCGCAGCACTGAGCCTATCTGAGCTCAAGGAATGTTTGGACAATGCTCTCAGCACGTGGTGGGATTCTTGGGGTGTCCTGCACAGGGCCAGGAGCTGGACTCAATGATCCTGATGGGTCTCTTCCCTCTCAGGATATCCTGTGATTCCAAGACTCTGATTTCCCAAGGCCATGGCACTCCTACCAGCCCTTCTCACCCCAGCAAGGCTTCACTGAAGGTTCCTGACAGACCATTGCCTATTGCTGTCACCTCAGTGCCCCCACACAACCGACAGTGCCACCACAGCCCTTATCCCACCACCACCCTTGGGAATGAGCCTCCCTGCTGGAACAGCTGGATCCAAAGCTGGAACAGCTGGATCCAAAGCCTGCAGCCAGGCATGGGATGGTTCCCAACGCTCCCTGCAGACAAGGAAGCACAAACCTCGGTGCCACCTTTGTCCTCAACATCCCCTTGAGGACAGTGCCGGCCCTACCCTGCAGGCAGGGAGAGCACAGCAGTGCCAGGATGTGGGCAGAGGCAGGAGGGTGTGGAGTGATAGCATCACACAGGGATGGAGCCCTCGGAATGCTGCTGATGGGACAAAGTTCAGCAGAGGCTGAAGGCATTGTGTGCTGGTGCTGGGATCTGAGACAAGGAGGAAAGAGTTTGAGCAGCAGCAACAGGACCTCACTGTGGGTCAGCTGGAGTGGGGGGACACTTCTTTAGTGGTTGGTACCTCTTTGGTGGAAGAAGAAGGTAGGAGAAAGGTGATGTCCTGCAGGCCACGTCTGCCCTTTAGCCACAGGCTTTCCTTCCAAGCCCCTGAATCCACAAAGGACAGGGGGAAATGATTCCCCCCATGGCTCTGTCATTGCTCCAGCTCCTACTCGTGGCTCCAGCTGTTCCACAGTTCATTCCAAAGGCTGGAACAGATGCTGGGATGTTCCTTCACTACAGCCCCAAGTGACTGTAGCGTGCCAGGGAGTGCTGTGGTCTCCCCAGGCCAAGCACTCGGGTGCCACAGCTCCCGTTTGAAGTGAGCTCAGCCCACACTGAGCACGGCCCGTGTGGCTCCAGAGGAGGCCCAGCCCCAGCGCTCCTGCCCCTTTCCCCAGCTCCTCCCTTGTTTTCCATTCCCCAGGCATGTGCCTGCACAGAGCAGCTCTCGGCTGCCCCGGAGGTTTGGGGCTGGCAGCATCTCCCGGCCGTGCCTCAGCTTTCCTGCCGGGAATGCACATCAGCACAGTGAAAGGGGACTGCTGTGCTGCCCAAGAGCCCAAGCAGCGCCTCCATCACCATCAAAGCATCATTCCCTGCTACAACCTGAGTTTATATGCTGTTAATCACCCCTCCTGAACATCTCCATCCATGCCCTTCCCTGGTGCAAACTGCAGTGCTCAGGGCGGATGGGAGCACCGCAGGGCTCGGTCCCTGAGAGCCTGAGCGTGCAGCAGGCTGGAAGCTCTCAGAGGTCCCCCCTCCCCAGGAGGTTACACAATCTCCCACTCATCCCCGACACGCCTGGAATGAGGTGGTGTCCCATGAGCAAATACTTGAGCACCACCCAAATTTCCTGCCCGGGCTCTCTGCGCAGGGAGGAGAATGTGAGTCACGGGCTGGGCTGGCCGCTGTGGCGGGGGACGGAGCCTCTCCCAGAGCGCCGGGGACAGCACTGTCCCCCCAGCAGGTCTGGCTGAGTTCAGCTCCTGCCTGAAGAGCGAGGATGGGGGGTCCTGTTTGAGCCCATCCCAGTTTGCCATGTGGCTGTGGATAACTCTGTGCTGCTCCAAGAGGGGAGAAGTGACCACCCATCCTTCCCAGCGATGGTAGATCACCAATTAAATCCTGTTTATTCCTGCTGGCACTCCCTTTCTGGTTGAAGGAAACATTGAGGCACTCCATCCTAAGGCTGGGCACAGGAATCTGCTTTGTTTAGGCTGAGCCACAACAAAACTATGGACTGGAAAGATGTCAGCAACCTCCTGGTCACGGGGACCCAACCCATCCCAGTCTGTGCTGCACGGGGCACCTGAGGCTGGAGACCAGGATGCTGCTGCAAACAGCCTGATTTTCAGGGAGGTGGGGATGATTCCTGGAGAACACCATCTCAGGAGCAGCAGGAGCGTGCTCAGAGGAGCACAAACACTCACCCACTCAGTCTGTGGTGACAGGGATGCATCAGTGTCCCTCCTCGGGGTGTCCCCCTGCCCCATCCCTGCTGCCCCTGGGCAGGAGCTCTCACCCAGCCAGAGCTGGGCCCTGCATTTCAGGGTGAGCACGCTGACATTTGGGCTGCAGAGGGGCAGATGCCTGTATCCCAGAGGGTGGGATACAGGCATCCACGAGCTCATGTTGGACACCCCTCAGCCCCCCAAAATTCAGGTCCAGCTCCGCACACAGAGCATGGTACAGCCCCAGCCCAGGATGGCTGAGGCAAGGCTGGGCAAAGCTCCTCCTGCTCCTCCTCCTCAGGAGCCTGGGTAGCCTCCTCCCTAGGGCTATCTCATGCCTAGGAGAGGCACAGCACTGTTATTATCATTATTAATTGGTTCATTTCTCGTACCACTTTCTGCCTCCTGGACAGCCCAGCTGCACCCGAGGGACGGTGTCTCTCAGCAGCAGCAGGACTGCCCCCCATTCCTGGTCACTTCTGCCAGGCCACTTTGGGCAGCACCCCAGCACCACCCACTGCAGTCCCTGACCCCTCTGTCCTCTCCTCATGGGGACTTTGCTTCGTGGCCACAGGGCCCAGAGCTGGGTCTGTTCTCCCCGACACAAGTGGAAGTCCTGGCACATTTTGATTTGCCAGCAGATCCCAGCAGACCACCACTGACCCCCTGCCAGTGCTGGGTTAGTCCCTGAGCCCCTGCCTGTCCCCAGGGTCCACACTGCTCCACACTGACTGAGGAGAAGCAGAGGAGATGGTGGGAAAAGCAGCAGTCCCAGGAGACACTTAAATCCCAGGAGATCACTTGCCATCCTCCTCCCAAACCACCCACAGCCCTTCTCAAATCACACCCAGGCACAGCCAGTCCAGCCGGATCCAATTCAATTCCACCTTCTCGAGAGTTTCCCTTTCAGCCCCGCAGTGCCTCCACCTGGAGCAGGGCACATCCAGGATGCTTCTTGGGGACAGGCCTGTCCCCAAGGCTGATGCCTCCCTGGGATGCATCCACCCAGGGAAGTGGAGACAGCAAAGGGTCCTGAGAGCTGGGAGGCTCACCACCACAGCCCAGGGACCAAGAGCCCTCTGTGGGGGTCCAGCTGCTAATAATGAACCTCAGAGAGAGGGAAACTCAGCTGCTGCTGAGGCTCTGGCCTTGGGGCCACCAAGAGCAGCTGTGGGCCACCAGCATTTTCTTGGGGCCATCTGCAGAGCGTGAGCTGGTGGCTGCTCCCGAGACAACTCATCCAACTTCATTTTCTCAGCTACTGTGGGCACTGACCAAGCCCCAGGCCATGGCCAAGCGAATTAGGCTGTGCCTGATGGTTGGTGCCTCCTGAAACAAGCACAACTAGCTCAGTAATTGCTGTGCCCCTGGCTCCAGCCGCCATCCTGCACAGGGAAGAGGTGTGAGGGCTTGCTGGGATGCAGCTCCAGTTATTCTGAGAGTTTCATGCTGGGGGAGAGGCTGCCCAAACCCTCTGCAGGGTCCTGAGAAATCCCCAGCCTGCTTTGGAAGCGGGCTGGGAGGTGGAGAGATTGCACTAGTAAGGCTGAATAAAACAGAGCCTGAAACAGCTCCTGGGCTGCTGGGGAGGTGCCTCACTGCAGCCAGGCCCCAGGCAAAGCTTGGTGCTCAGAGAGCCCCCAGACCTGCCTTGGAGATGAGTCTGTGTGTGCTCAGCTCCACAGAAGCTGCCCATGGCAGGGGTCCAGCCCCCAACATCCCTCCAGGCAGCCCCAGCATTTGAGGGGTCACCTTGTCCCCTTGTGCCCTGCCCTGCCACCCCCTCCTCAGTGGCTGTTGTCTGACCTGGGGTTTGGCTCCCAAAACAGCACATTTTGGGGCCATCACCGTGTTGTGACCACCCAGGTGTCCACACACACACTCTCACAGAGACAAACAATGTCCTGGACTGCTGCTGGTGGTCCCAGGAGATGTGGCCAGCAGCGCCCTGCACCCTGCATGTCCCCTTCTCCTCAGCACAACCCCCCTGGCAGCTTCCTCAGCTTCCAGCCGTGGCAGGGCAGAGAATTCCCATGGAATCAGCAAACACTACAATATGCAAAATTGCTGAGGAAGGTGGAAAATAATCCTGAGTTAACGACAGCAGCTGGAGGAAGAGATGAGATCTCCCTGCAGGAGCGCTCCCTCCCAGAGGACTCCCTGATCCCAGGGAAACATCACCTAATTCCCTCAGAGCTGAGGGAATCTCTTCATAGAGTCACAGAACGGTTTGGGCTGGAGGGGACCTTAAGGACATGCAGCTCCAAGCCCCTGCCGTGGGCAGGGACACCTTCCACCAGGCCAGGTTGATCCAAGCAGGTGTGAAAGAGGCAAACTCAGCGATTCGACCTGCAGAGACCTGGCCTGTCCCAGGCTGGCTTAGAGCAGCCAGCACAAACCCATCCTCACCCATCTGCACCAGCTGAGCAGCAGCACACTGAGCATCCTCCTGCAGGGATCCCAGGGCAGCACCACACCAGGGAATGCCAGCTGGGATCTCAGGCCCAGGCTGGGATCTGCTTCACCATCGAGCAGACCCTGCTCTACCCAAGCACAGAGGCTGCTTTGCTCCTGCTCCTACCTGCCCAAAAGGGGCTTTTTGCACCTCCCTGCTCAATGATCACAGCTCTGAGCATATCCCAGGGGCTGCAGGACACTTCTGGCAAGGAACACAAAGCCCACCAAAGACAAGGACAACAGCCAGGCAACACATTTTGATATCAGCTCCCAGCAAACCCCGACCTTCTGCTGCTCCACAGAGGGATGGCACTTAGGGTGGCTTAAAAGACACGGGTCACTCACCCCTTGTCCTCCCCCAGGGTCACACAGCACAGACAGAGGACAGGGGTCACACTTACTTGCTCGGTTTGACAGGGGAACCTCTGCTGGGGGAACTTCTGCTCGGGGAGCTCTTGCCCACCCCCTTGAACATGTTGGCCAGGTCCCAGCTGCTGTCCCGGGCTCTGCAGAGTCGCGGCGGGCGCTGGCTCCCTGCTCCGGTCCGTGGGGATGGAAGGACAGGACTCGGCGAGGGACGGTCGGGGCGCAGTAAAGAGCAGCTCCCGGGAGGCTCCTCCCCGAACGCAGGTGAGCGGCAGCGGCAGAGATGGAGGCGCATCTGAAAAAATGACTCGAAAAACCAGTTTAGGGTGGAAAGAGCAGAGCCCCAGAGGGAGAGCGGGAGACCTCGCCCTGGCTCGGAGAGCGTTTGGGCTCACACAGCCACAGCCGAGCAGCAGCTTCCCAGCAGAGGGACAGAGAGCACTTTGCAGGGAGGAAAAGCCTGGGAACACGACTTGGAGGGAGAGCACTGCAGCCACTGAAGTGCATTTTAAAGCATCTCCTTGCAGCATCTGTTTAAATACTACAGAACTGCAGAATGCCCAGGGACAAAGCCAACCAAGCGTTTTCCAAGGTGACAGCAGCAGTTTGGGAATGAGCAGCTATCAGAGCATGATGGCATTTTGCAGCTCAGCAAACATTTGGCCCAGGCTCAGCCCAAGGTGGCCCTGGCTCTCAGGAAAGCTCTGAGGGCTCATGGCAAAGTCAGCAGCTCCAGCACAGCAACCCAGGAGCCTCAGCCACCAGGATTCAGGCTCTGGGACAAAGATCTGGGTCTGAGGCTCTGCCCAGGCACCCTGTGTACAACAACCTTGGACCAAGCTTTGCCTCTGGGCAGCTCTTTCCCCTCTCTGAAAGAGTCCCCAGTGGCTCCCAGTAACAACACTCTGGCATCCCTGTGGCTCCTGGGGATGCCCATCCAGGCTGAGCTGCCCAGTGGGGCTGCCCAGCCCCAAGGCTCTCCCTAGCCACAGCCAGGGCTGGCTACCTGCTGGTTTCAGACAAAGCCGAGTTCAAAGGTCCCCACAAACCAGGAACCCTGCATTTCAGGCTGATCCAGCACAGACCTCACAGCAACACAGGATCTTACCCAGTGCAGGACCAGGGAGGGAGGGCAGAGGTGGAGGAGGAAGGGGACAGGAGAAGATGGGGGTCACAGCCCCCACATAAGCACCAGTGATGCCAGCACAAGTCTGTGGCTGTTCTTCACCTGTTTTGTGCGGCCCAAGGACAACCCAGGAGCAGAGGAAAAGGCCCTTACCTGGGTGACTTCTTTGTCCTCTTTAAATTTAAAGCAAACTTGTCTCAGGAAAGAGTGAAAGATACAGACAAGATGGGAAGTGGTTGCTGAGAGATCACCCCTTTGCCATTGACATCCCAGTGACCAATGACAGCAGTGATGCTCCCTGACCCCAGGAGGACCCCCAGACCAGAGCCAGTCCCTGTCACTGGCAGGCAAAGGCTTTAAGTGACCCAAAACCTTGCCAGAGATGAGAGCTGAAAGCATCTGATTCCACACAGACCTGATTTTGTACCCACACCAAACAGGAGTGTGAGTCAAGCTCTTCTGTGGGGAGCTGCTGTTTGCATGGGCCAGGAGGGGATTAATTCCCTGTAGATTCAAAGGAAATTAATTTGGACAAGATCAACTGCCTGTAATCCCCTGGAAAACAGCCCCTGGCACGTGGAGGAAGTTCTAAGAATTAGCACCAAGAGTAAACCAAGCCCACACCAGCACAGCCCTCTGCACAGCCTGCTTCCTGAGCCACCCATCACCCTGGAGCAGCCTGGAGCCCAGGGCTGGGGCTCCTCACCTGCACAGCTCCCACACAGCCCCTGCCTCTCCTCTGTGTAACACAGACTGGGATCCTTCCCCCAGCCAAGGCCCTGCCTGGACAAGGTCCCTTGGAAAGGCAGGGTGCTCCAAAGGCAGTAGTCCTTGCTGTCAGCCCTGTGCACACACAGACACACGCCCTGGCAGGCAGCAGCAGCCTCTGAGCCACGCAGACAGGCCAGACAAACACAGGGATAATCTCTGGGAGGAGAGCAGCCTCCTTGGCAGAGCACCTGGCTGCTCACAGACCAGGGGAGGCACGAGCTGGGAAGCCAGGCCAGGTCCTGAGCCCTGGTCCAGGAGTGATGCTGAGCACCTGGCCTGCCTCGAGCTGCCTCTCCTGGCTCAGCCAGACAGGGCAGGAGGAGAGGCAGAGCCCATGCCAGGGGCACGCCCGGCTGCCTGCTCATCCTCAGAGAAGCAGGGCTTGCCCAGCACTCAGCCAAGCCCCTCCCAGCCCCAGGAGAAAAGGCTGGCAGGAGATGCCAGGGGATGGCTCTGAGGTGATGGGCCTTGCCAGCCCAGCAGCCCTGGCACAGCACCCAGCCCAGAAGTTTCTGCTGCTGCCCAGCACCTGTGGCACACAAGGAATGTTGTGCTGCCGCCAGCTCAGCCTCCCCTGCTCTGTGATGGACACCAAGACCTGCTCAGGGGAAGGGGAAGTCGCTGCAATAATCCTCAGGGGATTATGGCAGATCCTCACCCTTGTGACAGGCACTGCTGGATTCAGCCCAGGTCACTTCCAGATCCCCCGTGGGTTTTGCCCAGACTGGCCCGAGCCGTGCCAGGGCAGAGCACGGTGGTTAACCCAGACCCTGCAAGAAGCAACAGGCAGGGAGACCAGTTCAACCAGTTCTCCACCACAGCCACCCACACAGCTGCACCTGGCACTGGGACCTGGGCCCAAAATGCTGGGCAGGAGCTGCCTGTCCCTGTGCAGGACCTACCTGCCCCTGTGCAGCTGGAGACCTGAGCTCAGGTGTGGGAGAGCATCCCCACAGCACTGCCAAGGTCTCCCATCTCCAGACCAGTCCAGCCAGGCACCCCAGCCCAGCTCCATCTCCAACAGGATCACTGTGCTGCAATGGGGACCAAGCTCCTTCCTGCCACAGCTGCTGTCCCCACAGGAGATGGGTCAGGGGTGGGCAGCCTTCTTTTCATCCCTCTTGTTGCAGCCTGGAAATGCTGCTGCTGATCCAGAGGCAAAGCCAACCCCAAAGCAGGCTGTGCCTTGCCCAGGTACATTCCCAGCTGGGCTCCAGCTCTGTTTGAGGGCTGAGACACATCTCCTGGGGGAACAGACCTGGGGCTGGCTGCTCCTGCAGGGCTCCAGACACAGCAGGAGGTGGTGTGGGAAGTCACACCGTAATCACTTCATTCCTTTTCCAGAGCAGGATTTCTCCCTGTGGCCAGGAGCTGTGCCAGGATGCAGATGCCTGGTTTTACAGGGCACTCACACAGCCAGCAGCTGCCTCCTGCTGCTCACACAGCCTGCAGGGACAGATGGAACAACATCTGCCGAGAGGGCCCCGGTGAGCACGGAACATTTCAGGGCAGATTTCAGAAACCATCCTGGGCTAACCTTTCCTAAGAGGTTGGCAGAGGCCATTGCTATCAGCTTGGCCTCTCTGTTGGGTTTTGACAGAGGGGATGGCAGGTGAACAGGGCCCATAAATGATTTTCTGTTACCTGAGAAGCCCATTTGCCTTCTTGGTTGATGACAAACTTGCCTCCCCTGTGCCTCTCCCCTCCTGAACACCCTCTGCACACCATTCCTTCAGATCAGCTTTCTTTCCATTTCACCTCCTTGCTTTTGAACTTCTTCATTCTTGAACTCATCCCCCTGGGACATGATGCAACAAAATCAAAGCATTGTACAAACCTCCCATGTCATCACACCACACAGAGCTGCTTCTAGCCAGGCACTGCAGGGGATACTCCACTTTTAAGCCCCTAAATGACCCTATGGACTAGTGGGTGCCACAGCAGAGCAAGGGAAAGACCTTTACAACAGATTTAACCATTGGGAAGTAGGAGGAGAAACACAGGAACAACCAGTGAGCAGAGGGTGGTTGGGGTTTGGTCTCCAATTGTTTGGCACCTGGAAACAGCCTGGAGCTGTTTATAAAATACCTGTGGAAAAGCAGTTTGTGCATCTCCTCACCCTGCAAGGCCCCTGCTCATGGTGACCCATATTTACACCAAATAAAACCAAGGGCCTGTCTCACCAGCAGCACCCACAACCACATCCCCAGGGAGCCCCCTGCATCCATGAGGGGTGCTCTGCTCTGCTCAGTGGAGGTGCTGCTTGTTTGGCAACAGGACCAGCAGCTACAGGCAGCCCAGGCCAAGACTTACAGAGGGTTCCTGGTCTTTGCAGCTGGAGACTGAGCCTGTAACACTTGAGCTGACCTCAGCCACAGGGGAAACCCTTCTGAGTGTCTCCAAAGCCATGGAGAATAGCAGAGCATGAAATCAGGGCCCCCAGACACCACCTTGGGAGGAATCAGAGCCTGGTCCCACACACTCACCAGCCTTTGTTTGCCTTGCAGGCACCAAGGATGGCACCTTTTCATACAATTCCCATTCCAGCCCTTTTCCCTCATTGTGGAGCAGTTTTCATACTCCACAGGTCAAAGCGAATCTCCAGAGCCTCACAACAGCCTAGTCGAAAAAACTGCCTCACCACTAGGATAATAGGACACTTGACTTTCTGGAGTCTAAAATTACTGGGTCCTCAAACCTTGTTTTGCTTTGCCTTATCCTTGCCAACTGATAAGCAGAGGGGAAGTGCAAAGGCCCCAGACTCCTCCCTGCAGGTGGAATTAAGACTCATTAAAAAGCTCCCCAGGTTGGGGCAGGCTCAGCACCCTGCCAGGGTCTGCAGAGGTCAGGGAGCTCTGGATGTAAAGCCAGCTCAGCTCCAAGGGATCTTTCCCCAGAAACCAGAGGTGGCCCCATCCAGCACAGCACAAATGGGCAGCCTTTGTCCTGCTCCTTTGAATCTCTGTAAATACAGAGGACATTCCCACCACGCCATCTCCTTAACAGCTCAGTCCCAGGGCTGCTGTGGACTACTCATCCCCAGACCCTTCAGACATCAAAAGGACCTGCCTGCTTCCCACCCCACGGCCTCTCCAGGCTCATTCCAGCATCCTGCAGCTCCTTCTGAGTTCAAGCCCCAGAGCTAATGAGCAGGACATCAGGGCAGTTCCCTGCAGCAGTTAACGCGTTAGCCTAATTTTCCTCTCCCCAGAGGATTAGCAAGGCTGTAATAGCGCTGAATAAATCCACTAATGGCAGATTCTCAGGACACTTTGTCTGGAAAACTTGCTTATAACTTATAACTTACAGGATGCAGCCTGCAAATTTGGCTTTATTATCTGGTGACAGGGCTGAAGGGAGCTGCTCCCAAACAGAGCGATTGGATCTGAACAAGATGTGTCCCAGATCATTAACAAGGCAATGAGGTAATTAAACACCTGCCTGGAGAGGCAGCCTTCACACTCACACACATGGCACAGCTGGAGAAGGAACCCATGGAATCAGGGTGGGACATCAGAGCTTTTGAAGTGTTTCTTTCCACGCTGCTTTGCCCAAAGAGGAGTGCCCTGGAGAAGAAACCATCCCCTGCAAATGCTGGGATAAAGCACCAGGCAACCAGCCTGTGCTAGGATGATGGGAAGTTAAACACGGGGGCAGGTTTGCTCTCCACACTCAGGTGCAAGGCAAAGGCCCTGCAATATGCAAAACACCTGCAGGATGGTGTTTGCAGGGGTGGCCAGCTGAAGCAAACGCTTGGAACTGCTCACAGGTGTTCCTGCTTGGGAGAACAACCTCAGCACAAAGAGCTGACTGAAGGAGCAGGCGTTCAGAGAAGAGGGGCCCACGCTGGAGCACCCCATCTTGCAAGACCTGGAGGCCCTTAGGAAGGAGGGTGCTCACACCAGCTAGGAAGGATCATGCTTTCAGACACCAAACCAAACCAAGCTCCAGGAAGGGCTCTTGCACCACAGGGCTAGCAGGGAGAGGAGACGAACCCCTCCTGGGTGAATAAGGCAGGGCACAGAATGCAAGACACCTCCCAACCCATCTGTGAGGGCAGAGGGTGCAGCAGCCAAGAAGATTTGAGCCAAGGGGGCTCATATCCCAAACTGCAGCTTCCAGCTCAGAGCACCAAATGCTTTTCAATCACACATAAACCTCCTGCAAAGCTCCAATTGTGAGCTGCTGTTGCCTGATTCAGCAGCAAGTGCTCTGTGTCATGGGCAGGGACCAGAGCAGGATGAATGTGTCTGCCACAGCTAATTCTGTGTGGCCAGGCCTCACCTTCCCCAACTTCATTTGATGCCCTGAGAAAATTAGATGTTCTCCTGCTTCTGTGGAAAAAGGCAAGCACTGAAGGTAATTCAGAGGCTTTGATGCTGCTCTTTAGTCATTCGGGCACCACAGCCCCGGCATGGCTCCCTAGACTGACCACGGGCAGGGATGGGAGTCACTAATCCTCATGCACGGCGTGTGAGCCTGGGGCAAAGCGCCGTGCAGTGCATGGCCAGCACTGTCCTGCAGCCCAGCCAGGCGGGGACAAGATCACTTCAGAGCAAGAAGTTTGACTTTAATAACCACAGCACCTCGGTGCTCAGCAGTGGAGGAGTTTGACAGAGACCCAGTGTGGCAGTGCCTGGAAATGCCAAGTGCACGCTCGGACCTGGCTCTGGGTTTGAATGGACGGCACTGGGGAACATGAAAGCTGCGCCCAGGGCCACCCGCGCACAACAGACACGTAAATGACACCCTTTGAAAGTGGTTTTAAACCTCCCCCTCCGAGCCATTACTGCTTTATAGGCCAGAGGTGGGAGGGTTTTCACCACAGGTCCCTCGCACAGCCCAGGGAAGGGCTGGGGATGGACACAGCCTCCTCCCTCCCACACGGAGCTCGCACTTGGGCTCAGCTCTAAGGCTGCAAGCGAGTGCCAGCACTGAGCAGGGTGCTTCGGTCACAGAGTAAATCCCACAAAATCCCTGTAAACACAGAGCGAGCACATTGCGGGGTGGATGCTCCCAACAAAGACTTCCCTGCTTTGTCGCCACCCAAATCCCGCCGTGATCCGCTTCCCCGAGAGCCCAGTGACAGCAGCTGTCACGGCGCGGCTTTGCAGGACCGAGCCCCTGCTCAGGCACAAAGCAGCACAGCCAGGCCCAGGAAACCTCGCCCAAAGGGAGAGGGGCAGGGAGGGGCTGCATTTCTCAAACCTGCTCACCCTCGGCGTGGTTTGGGTGAGCCCCAGACGCCAGAGCCCGGCACGAACCTCGGCTGGAGGAGCGTTCCCTGCGGGATCAGCTCCCGGTGAAGCCGCCCCGCACCGAACCCTGCGAGCGCCGGGGCTGAAGGGGCAGGTCCCCGGGAGGAGAGCGGCTCGGGCAGCGACCCCGGGCTCTCAGCTGGGCTGGACGGGCAGCTGCAGTCCCAGCACTTCCTCAGCCCGGAGCAGCGAGGGAGGAGAGGGCAGAGCAGCCGGCGGAGATGGTGCTGCTCCTGCCGCAGCCCCAGGACAGCCCGAGCACAGCGGCTGCTCCCAGCCCGCCTCTGCCGGCACCCCAGCACACATCCCTGCCTCCCACCCGGGCCACAAAGGGTTTTTCTTTGGCAGGAAAACTCCAGCTGCTCTTGTTTGAAAGCAATCCCCTCCTGAAGAAAGAGGAGCAGCCACAGAGTCAGTATCACATCAAATCACTCCTAAAGTGAGCAAACACCTCCATTACCCCCCGGCTGCAGCCCACAGGGGACCTGCGCTGACAGGGCAGCTCACAAGAGCTGTAAAGGAGCACAGAAATCCCTCAGCAGATGCATTTTCTCCCAAGGATGACTTCTACTCCCACTGCAGTTGGACAGGGACTTCCCTGCCAGCCAAACCCATGACCTGCTGCTCCAGAGACACAGACACAAAGGCCCCAGAGAGCTCCTGACAGTGCCCACCCGGGATATCCCACAGCTGGAGCAGCTTGGATTAGGCAACAGTTTTCTAGAAACACAATCCCTTGCTTAGAACACCCCCAACCCTTTTTTCAAAGGAGGCAGGCACTGTTATTTAGGAGCTCCCAGGCCATACTGTTACAACCCCATGTGCCACCTTTCAGTTCTTTCACTGCCCTGTTCACTTCACGCTCCTCACTTTTGTCCCCCATGAGTTGCTCAAGACCCACCAACTGTCCCTAGACCCCTCAGAGTGCACAACCAGAAATAAACATTGTTCAGACACAGGTCTATCACCAGTGGTGGAGTGAGGGCCATGAACATCTCATTCCTATTTTAATAGATGCAATGGTACCAGACACAGCTAGCTCAGCCTGTAATTAAAATTCCAGTGCTAATCCCAAAGATACTCCACAGGAAAAGTTGATTGAAAGCAAATTTCTTGACCAGTCTGCTGGAGTTTCCTGTTTTGAGGGCAACCACGTGGACTCCTTGCCAATTAATTCATGGAAAGAGTGTAAGCACTTTAAAGGAACAGCGATGGAAGAGCACAGCAATAAGGAAGTTTCCAAGCCCCACAAGCCAGTGCTCTGCACCTGGCCCTGGCTGTTCCAGGCCCAGCACCTGGGCAGGCCCAGGGGAATTGGTTTGTTCTGCACATCAGACACTTCACCTGCCTGCCCTGTCCCCCTGCAGCTCCGTGAGCCTCACCTGTGCCAGCCCAGGCTCCACTGCAGGGCTAAAAGCCTCCATTTTGTCAGCCTGGTCTGGTCTGCATTGTACAGGTGACCTCAATAACAAATTTTTTCCCTTCTTTACATTTTTAGGTTTCTTCTCCTGAGCCTCATCAGCAGCTTCCATGATTCAAGCCACACCACAGCTCACAAAGCCCACTCCATTCACCTTCCACGAACATTGCACCAAAACAAACAAGCCAAGTCACCTCGGAGTGGTGTTATCTGAGCCTTGGAGCAGAAGACCCTCCTCCAGAGCTAAGTGACCATTTCCCCAGGGGTTCAGTAGCCCCAGGTGATGGTGTGACCTCGATCCTCTGAGTGCTTGGGAGGCAAAGAGTGCTCAATGTTCCTAACAAAAACTACACGCCTCAGAGGTCAGGAATAAAAGTTTATTGTTTTCAAATTTCTTATCTTCGTTCAACTCATCAGTTACCTGTCAAAAGGCATTTGGCAGAGAGGCCAATTGCTCTTAGGTTTTTGTAACTGTAACTAGAAAGTGGCCACAGTAGGAGTTTCCCTGGAATCAATCCAGGCACAACACAGATCCATGGAAGAAAAGCAGAGTTTGGTGCAAACCCAAGGAGAACACTCCTGTGATGTGATCCAAAAGCTGAGAAGAGCAGCTCAGCTGTACACAGGGACCAGGTGAGCCTGGTCATTGTGGGCTTTCCTTGCCTAAAAGGAAATGGGCTTTATGGGAAAACAAAGCTGCCAGTCAAGACCCAGTTTTCTAGAAATTGCTATCTGATGAATAAAGTCTTCCACATTTCTTTCACCTGAACACTTCCCTTTCTACTGTAAAATGCCCCTGGAATCCAGAGACAAAAGGAATTGGCTACAACACCAGAAATTCCCATTTTGTTTCCATGTTGCAAAAATTAAACACAAACATTAAGTTCCTCCTCCTCCCACCTCTTTCTGAGCACACAGTCCTTCTGTACTTTGAGAACTCACAAATCAGATCAACTTGGAACAAAGTGAACATTCATATTAAAATAATGGGAATTGTTAATTCCCCCCATTCATCTGACATGCACCTTGCAAAGAAAATTCCCATTACAACAAAAACTCAGTAATTCAAAACAGTCATTCTGTTTCCAGCCTTAACTCCAATGCCTAAAAAAGGAGAAAAAACACGAAGTCCAGACAACCAGAACAAACTGTTGCTTCACCTGCCAGCTACAGGCTGAGTGAAAACCCACACAGTGCTGGTGGACTCTTCCAAATGCTTTATTTAGGAACAGTTCTGCCCATGTGCTGTGGGGTTTTTTCCTGTTGAAGTGATCACAATTATGAAATTATCTGCACGTTCAAAGTGCCCATCCCCGTGGCACCTGGGTGCTTTATAAAAAATGCTGTCTGGCACGACAGAGATGAATTATCACTCACAAACCTACTGGTCTCCTGTTCCTCATCGCTCATTTCAGGTCTAGCTACTGACCAGGGACAAGAAACAAAGCAACAGATGAACTCCAGAAAAAGATCATCTTGTTTTCAGGCAAGGTTTAGATCAGAGACAGAACAAACACCAAGAGTCCCAACTTCCCAAGAAGAGCAAGTAGCTATTTCTAAAGCCACCCATGAAGATATTTTCCCAGGAAAATACTTTCAGGAATAGGTTCTATACTGTAATCAGGTATTTAACGAAGTGTGTGTATGAATAAAGAAGGGTGCTATCGGCCCAGAGTACAAATTCACCACCACAGCAGGAGTAACCATCAACATTTGATGTTTGCCATCCTTATGATAAGGAAAGAGGCTCTATTTTGTCATTTCTGAATGTTACATTCTTAAAAAATATAGAGACTTCTGGGTTGAAAGGGAAGAAGTTGCCCCCTTGGCTACTGTTCCACAGCCATTGTGAGGGAGCCTCACCTTGCTGGTTTAGTTCTGCATCTACTTCTGCCTCTGTTTCCCAATTTCTAGATCAAAAAACCAAATTATCGTGTTAAATAATGGGGCAGAGGCAGGAATCAAATTGTATCTATGCCCTGGTCCTTGGTAAGTAGATGTGTACCAGCCTTGGACAGGCCACTGGTCACAAAACTTCTCCAAGCAGAAAGGAATTTCTCTGTGCTCCAGGTTATTTTCAGCTACTTATAGTGTATGTTTGTTTCTGAGTAATTGTTTGTCTTTAAAACACTGGGAGAGAATGTGTGTGCACAGACATGAACGCAGGACACAGGGGAGAAGATGGTAAAACTTCCCTCTGTTGGTTTCAGGTGCAGGTATTTGTGTCCTAGAACCTCTTGGAGCTTTTCCTTCAATACAGAATAAAACCTCTGTTCCTCTGGGGGTCCTGGTTAACTTTTGAATCCAAAAATGCCCTTTATATATCCTGTGAGGCCACTCTTGGCCTTCTGCTCCACCTTGTCCTCCAGAGGTGGGAAAGCAACATGGTTAAGGGCCAGGTCAAAGAACAAGGGTTTGCATGGAATGGGCTGGAATCCTGGTGGGAAGTGCACGAGGCTGACTTGCTTGCTGACCAGGGAAGGATCCAGACAGAAAGTCTCAAACCGTTCCGAGAGTGGCTGCGAGAGACAGAGACAGGGACACAAATTAAACTCCAGTCACAGCACAAGGGTCAAACATCAAACAGGACCGAGCAGTCACTGAGATAAGAGAAGTTCAAGCTCCCTTGTGAGGTCTCTGGGGACTCTGAAAATGATTTAACCTCCTGACAAAGCACAGCTGCAGGATCTCTGGAAAACCTTCCCATGTGCAGAGAGAAAGCTAAATCCAGAAAGCTGCAAGCAGCCTCCCAGCTCCTACCCCACTGTGGCAGGTACCTTCAGCACCAAGCCCAATAAAATCTCCTAAATACACCAGTCATGACCAAATCCTGATCAGTGTGGCATTCCTTGAGTTGTGAGAGACACTCAGGTAACAGGAGAAAGGTGATGGTCATCAAGAGCACAGCTGGAATTTGCCTGAGCTCTTGGCTCTTACCTTGCCATCCTTGACCTGAGATGGAGACTCAGTCTCATGAGGATCATTTGCATCTGCAAAATTCAACAAAAAAGGGTAAGGATAACAGGCTTGACCTTGGGGTAGAGTAAGATTGTCTCGGGAAGCAGCTGTGCCCTAAGCTTAGCCATGATCCTTGCTCTCTGGGATGCACAGGACAGTATTTTCAGCAGAATCAATTTGATTTCTAAAGTAAACACCACACACACTCATCTACAGCCAACACAGCCCTGCAGTGGTGGAGCTTCTCATTCACACTGTCATGAGAAGGGTCTGGAAAGCAGCACAGACTTTGAGCGAAGCACACAGCAGAAGATGATGAGAACATCCCAGGGATGGTTGTTAAAGCAACATTAAGGCAATAAAGGAGGCAACACACTCCTCGTCATGGATTTCCAGCAGCAGGCACAGCAAAAACAGCAGCCCAAGGAATCACAAAGTTCATCTATCTCCCAAAGTTCTGTTGACCAGGCTGACACTAACAGAGAACATCACTGCTCTCCCTCTTAGCAGTTTACCCAGCCAGGCAAAACTGAGATAAGGCCAAAGTGTTTGCAGCTAAAAAAAAGGAAACACTAAACTGTTCTGTGCAGGTTCCCAAATGGGTGCACAGCCCCCAGGAAGGGTTTTAACATCCCTGGGCAGGGAGCAAGATGCCAGTGTCCAGTCACTGCCCGCCTACCTGCACTACACACAGCTAGAAGCAGCTGGAACTGGGGGGAAAAGTACTTTTCCAGAGCCCATGAGAATGCTGATGGAAAAACATTTGGAACTTCAGAAATGAAATAAAAGGAATGAAATAGCTGCAGGGGCTTTAGTCAAGACACATTAGAGCAGAGTTCTAGTACAGCTGTGTTACTCACCTAAAATAGCTGCTGCTTGCAAGGAATACTTTTCTGCATTGACTTGAGTGATGAGATCCTGAACATCAGGCAGCTCCTAGAGCATGAAAGGAAATTATCTGAGGGCCTGAAATGTGCCAGTCTAAAAGTCAGAGCAAAGATAAAACCAGACAGAGTAAGAACTAAGAAATTAACTCCTAGTGTGGATAAGCTTATCCAGAAGGGGAAAAGCTACAGCATTGTGCTTCAGGCACTACAGAGATTGTATAAGAGAAAATGCACAGGTGACAAAAAGTGGTAAATTGTTTTGGAGTTGCTGCAAGTCTGTCCCTCCTCCAAGCGAGTGGCCAGGTGTAGTGTTCCCATATCACTAAGAAGTCTCTGCTATAATGAACATTACCCTTCTCCCTACTTCAAGATCAGCCTTGAATTGCAATGGCCTGGCACCTAATTAACAATTAATAGTGGGACAGAGCTGCTCCATAAAACTTCAGCTTCAGGACTGGGCTCCTACCTTCAAGCTGTTCCTGTGAGCTCCAGCTCCCGACTGGACCTCGCGGGCGTATTTCAGCACCCTCTCGTACAGCACAAGGGCCTCACTCCATTTCTTCACCAGGACATAGGACTGGGCAATGAAGAAACACCTGCAACAGTCAAGAGAGCATTCCTGACCTGTTTGTGACCCACACCTTTGGCCAACTGAAATGATTGACAATAGGAGGCATCCTTAAGTAGCAGTGGGCAGCTTCCCTTCAGGAACCAGTCTCAAAGGACAGAGGGAATCAAAGCCCTGCACAGCACACAGAGCTGTGGAATTACAACTTCTGAAGGCATCAGGTGTGTTAAAAGAAAACCTGGCTGTTTCTCAGTCACCTGTAAGCTTTGTACACGAGTGTCTTCAATCCAATCTCCTTTTGGAAGTTCTTGTCCTCTTCCAGGCCAGGAAGTTGTGTCAGTTCCACAAGGTTCTGTGCAAAAGAGAGTCAGAATAACAAATGCAGGCATTGCCTTCCTCTGGAATCTGCTGGTCTAAGAGAAAGCTGCCCCTTCTGACAAGTCAACAGAACACTCCCAGGGAAATAGTTTCCAGTTTTCTAATTATCAGTTTTCTAACCTTGTGAAGGACTCTCATTGAAACTTGTGCAAGTTGCCCTCAGGACAGACTTCCTGACACAAACAGGAATTAGGACAAAGACTCCTTGGTTTTCACATGAACTAATTCCTTCATAAGGCATTTCCCTCTCCCATTCACAACTGCTTCAGCCACAGCTCCTTCAGTTAACTGCAAAATGATGGGAGAAACTGAGAACCTGCTTATGAAGAACAAGTATTTTTAGCTGCTACTTTCCCTGGCCAGCAGAAACTAAGGCAGCTCCAAGGGTGCTGCACAAGAGTCAGAAAGACTATTTCAAAACTGTATTAGAGTGCACAACAAAGGATATCCATTCAAGCAGCAGGTTCTGCTCACAACTAAAAGAGTTTTTTTGTGTTTCATGCAGATGTTGAACATCTTTGAGGTACTCAGCTACTCTTCAGACTTCATGGCAGTTTCACTTGCAGTGCTGTACTTCTGCAACAACCTATTGTAACACTCATGTTTCCTAGCCAGCCACATCCTGTTTATCCTAACCACACCGAGTTCTCTGGCTGGGCTGGAGAGCTGGATGTGTTTTCTGTGGCTGGGCTGGAGAGCTGGATGTGTTTTCCCTCAGCAGTACCTGCAGGATGATGTCGTAGAGGCGGATGAGGTCCTGCGGCCGCGGCGAGCGCTTGCCGTCCTCGTCGGAGCGCTGCTGCTGCAGCAGGGCCTTCTGCAGGGACTTGGCCATGCTCTCGTTGCGTTTGATGGCCGTGGACAGCTTGATGTAGGTCAAGTAACTGCCAAAAAAAAGAGAGAAATCCCATCAGTACTGTCAGAGCTGCTCTGTGTTCTGAGCTGGTGGCAGAAAACCAGCTGGGAGGTCAGCGCGAGAGTCTGGAGTAAGATGTTTACAAAGCTGCCCTAATCAGATCTTTATCTGTACAGTCATCCTTTGGGATTCCACAAGCCCAGAACAAAAACCCCATAAAACAAAACCAAACAAAAATAAAATCCTGACATAAGAACGTGGCTTTTTCACACTAGCACTGGCAGCAATGTTTGCCTATTACCTGTGTAAGTATTGGATGTTGGACACCTTCCCAGAATCATTTTCCAAAGAGTGTTCTCGCTGCTTCTGTGGGCAATGGAGACAAAACACTGCATGATTTACTTAAACCTGGCAGCCAAGGGACAGAAAACACAGAACAACTCAAGGTTTGGGTAAATCATGGAAGCTGTAACGGACTTCTAGGCAAAAGAGGGAGGGCTTCTTCACTGCTATTCCCCCACTCCAGTTCTGAAGAGAGTAAATTCAGGTTTTGCAGCTCTTTATTAAAGAAATCACAGCAAGTTTAACAGTAAATCAGCCCCAAGGAAACACTGTGTCCTTGGAAGTAGAAACTGATGTTTGCTGCTTACCTGGTCTGGTTTCAACTCTTCCCGAACAGCCTGAATGGCATCTCTGCACTCACTGAGTAAAGACTCAAACAAACGTTCTTTTGTCTCCTCATTCTCTGCCTAAGAGCAAAGGACATTCAAGACAGGTCAGAAATCATAAATTTTTGTATGATGCACAAATTAACTAAGGAGATTAAACCAAGTTTCTCCCAAATTATGTCTTTAAGCTCCACGAGTAGTTAGAACTCCAATCTGTGCCTGTCTGCAACATGTTCTTGGGGGAAATCTGCCAGAAATCGTGGGGAATGGGGTCAGTGCTGAGAACTGAACAGCAGTGAGGGCCTAGCAGACACAGCTCATGGCCTCATTCCTGCACCAGCTACCTTCCTTCCCTTCCTGGATGGCACCTCACTGCTCCCTGAGCTGAGGCTGGACTGCACTGTGAGAAAGGCCCAGCAATAGAAGAGCTGAGCAGTCCTGAACTGGCAAACTACCAATGCAGACAGCTCTTGTTATGCTGATTTAATTTTTCCCATGTGGTAAGAACATGCAGATGATTATCTTTCCTCCACTCCCACTCTAGCAATGCTCACAGAGGCAGTAACTTGCTTGTTTGAAGCATTTTTCACAGTAACCCTGTATTTTAGCAGCAGGGGTGACCGAGTGCTTCTCTGCTGTCACCATAAGTTTTATTTTAACAAAAGTGAAGCAGCTTTTGGCCTTCTGCCCCAAAACCAGAACTTGAAAACAACTTTTAAAAAACAAGTTGAAGCCTGATCTCTGCCTAATTTATTGGCATATCATGTACCCAATTAAAAAGCTCCCAACCCCAAACTCAGCCTTTACTCAGATGCTGAGAAGGAAACCAGATGGAGATTGCAAGACTCACTGATTCAGTAAGAAAAAACTACTCTCAAGCAAACCTCAGCCTCCGTGATGGAAGGAGAATTCAAGAGCACCAGCACCATGTTCTACCACTGCCATGCCATGTAACAATGTAACATGAGCCTTGCTGCAATAGATTTGCAGTTGTCCAAATGAAAAAAACTGCCTAAAACTACACTCACTTGTTTATCTACTGTACAGCTCTACAGCCTCTGCCTCTCCACTTCCCACGTTCACAAACCCAATCAGGAATGTTATTTTTACTCCCTCACAAAGCCTCAGGTATCCTGTGATGGAGGCGGTTTTTTGAGTTTTTTAGTTTTTAATTTAAGATTTGCTGTGAGAATTTTTAAGGTGGGACTGACTCCTGTGAATAACCAGAGACAAGTCTGACTGCATTCTCAACCTCACCCAGAGCAGCACAGCAATTTCACTGTAAGCATAAAAATGAAAACAGATCATCATTCAGGTACAAACAGGGCAAGGGCTGGGCCCTGCAACGAAACAAAGGCTTTCCTTTCCAAGCAAAAACTCCTTAAGTTGATTCTGTGCATAAATATACATGTTCTGATTTGGGAGATATTATCAGATCATAGGACTGCGAGACAAGTGCTACAGCTGGTGATTCAACTGTCCTGACAGAACTGCACAGCTTCATCCTAAAGGGTCACTGAAACCAATCCCACAGAACCCAATTTTAAAAGTGAGGAGTGCTCAGCTGTCAGTTTTCTTTAGTCTAAACCACTGTGTAGCATCTCTGACAGTTATTATCACCCATTTTTGCTGCAATCTAGAGATGAGCACAGAATCCTTGAGGCAATACCAGGTCAGAGCACACCTGTGTCATGCTGCCCTGCAGTCTTGTCACTTCCTCCTGGTGAGAGCCAATGGCCCCCAAAACCATGCCTTCAAACCTAGAAAAGGACTGACACAAGCAATTTTAAACCTGGATTCCTGTTTCAGTTTGCTTATTTGTTCTGCTCCTCCCATTACCAATAAAGCACCAAAGGCAATAGTATAATTGCACTGGGAGACTCCATTTTTACACAAAACAGACTGGCTTTACTTTTAATTAAACCCTGCAGAGCACTGCTGTTATGTCAGGGTTCCAGCTCAGTGAAGATGGGCAGAAAGGTGCCAAAGATCCCAGAAAGCACAATTCATTCACCTGAAGCTGGACTGCCCATCACAGCTGACATAACTCCAGAACTGCTGCCAAAAAGTTTTAGCCCTCTGGGAATGTAAATAGTGCTGCTGCAATGCTCAGCTCTCAGCAGTTCACTCGACTCCTCTGTTTATTCAGACCTTCCCAGGAATGCAAAGCAAGACCAGAACAAATTCAGGCTGTTCTGCCACTACTTTAGTGAGCAATTAAACTGAAAAAGTCCAACTGTCAGCTGCCAGGATGGAAGTTAAATGAGGGAACTCTGGGCAGTACTTCCACCTGCTGGCCACACTTATGTGCTTCCTGAAACCAAATCCATTCAGCAATGTCCAGTTCCTAACATGATGGGTAACACTCAGGTTTCCCACCCAGCCACATCCTGTTTATCCCACTCACACTCTTCTTACACTATCCCCTGCTCTGGTCTTACCCCTCTGTAGGGTTTTTGTTTTATCATTTCTATTTTTATTCATCATTTTTATTCTCCTGGTGATAAAAAGTTTTTAATGCTGCAAAAATCACATTTTTAGTGGCAAGAGTTGTTCCTGAAGATCCTTTCACTGCCTTTTCAAACTCTGAGTGTGTGTGCAGACACTGAAAAGCAGGACACCCCATCTGGTCATCATTTCCAAGGATAAAACTACATGTGGAAAACTTGACAACAATATTAAAGACATGCACAGTATGTGCCACTGCAAGTTCCAGTGAGCTGGACTTCAATGATCCTTGTGAGTCCTCTCCAACTCAGGATACTCCACAATTCTATGAAGTGTTTCAGAACCATCACACGTGAAATTGATTTATAACCTGACATTTATTAATCCACTTCCTGCTTTTGAAGATTTCCATAAGTCAATAAGAGACTGGAATAGGTCTCATAGCACTTGCTACACCTGGCAAATGGCTATTTGTTGCTGGAAAAAAACCATGGCCAATATGTATCTTTTTTTGTTTTGGCTACTCTGAAGTTGGAGCATTTGAGCAAGATGCTTAAAGAAATTAGAAGAGTAATTCTAAACCAGTTACTCTTAAAATGTAACCTTCATTTCCAAGTGATGTACTAATAATAATGGTTATCACCCTGCTGCTGGAGGGAGCACAGAATGTTCCAAGGAGCAGGAATACTCAGAACAGATCTCCCACTCAGCAGACTGTGACAGCTATCCCCAGCTGACACTGCAGCTTTGGGTTATAATCAGTATTCCCTCACTTTTACCTTTAGCCTTCCAGTCCCAATTCTGAAAAAAAATGAGATTACCCAAAAGCTTTTAGTTCAGGTACCAGGTATTGCACAGGAGGAGAGAGGAAGGTTAGGAGGGCAGGATGGAGGCTGCTGGGTTACCTGAGCAATCGCTGCCTCGTTGTCAGCCAGCCCCAGCAGGAAGATCCTCACTTTGTCAATCTTCACTGGGACAGTTCTCCCTCTCCACTCCACTTCACTCATTGTGGCTGCCTGCTTTGCCCGAGTCTGGGTGATCAGTGCCTGCACAGAACACACTGAGCTCAGGAGCTTCAACTTACAGGGATGCAAAACTGAACCTCCTGAATGCATGTTAGACTCGACTATTTTGAAATCAAAGGGCTTTTTGGGAAAATGTTGTTTCCCACAGAGCCTAGGCTTGCTTGCCCACCTCTGTTCTATCCTGACTCTTCAAAGGTTTGCTGCAGCAGTATTCACGCTCAGCACAGTAATAATGAATATTTCAAGTCGAGGCATGCAAATAAATTACCTCCAGTTTTTCTGCAAGAAGACCTTCAGTGCCACCAGACCTCAATCTCATCTGCATCAACTCATTCATGGCAGACTGGTCACCTGAGACAATCAACAAATTAAGATACATTTCCATTTGGCTTCAAAAACTACTGTCATATACAAAAACTAATCATTAGATTTTATACTGGCAGTTTAGGGACACGCTTGCAATTTCATTCTGACTTCACAGGCAAGTTACCACAAACTGTTATTCTTTCTACACAAAATCACAGGTGCTCTTGGAAAATGAGGCCCTTTCTGCATTGCTAAACTCTTGGGGCAGAACTTGCCCCAAATATTATGCCCTCACTGTCCCTTAGACCAGGGAAGAAGAGATGAGGCCCCCCTTCCCTTACCAATGTTGTAGGCACAGTAGCGGATGTTGGGCGAGATCTCCTCCACACGCTGGTTATACAGCACAGCTTGTTCCTCTGTGAAAGCATTGGCCAGCTTTTCATAGATGGTCCTACAGCAGAGGACAAATATTAGCACTGCAGTGTGTGTCACCTGGGAGGTGCTATCCTAAGGGAACAGTTTGTGTCTGTGCTCTGGAGGATGCTATTTCTTCAGCAGCACCTCCCAATTAAGCACAATTAACAAAACAACTCACAGAGCTGCTGTACAGAACTGAAGTGATCCGACACTATTTTCTGAACAAAGCTGGTGATGTGAGGGACTCACTTGCATTTGTTGAAAGCCTCCATGGCTGCCTTCCACTCCTGGTGCTCGAAGCGAAGCATGCCGGTGAGATAAGCCATGTACGCCTGCACACAGAGCGAGGGCAAGGTCACTTCCCCACCAGCAGCAGCCTAATTAGTGCCACCTTCAGCATGAAGGCTGCTCTGACTCCTGCAGTGACTAAGCTTTGCCCTTTTCACTGGGGCTTCCCACAGAAGACAACTGATTTGGATGACAGGTTACAGCTACCTACCTCTTGTCCTTTCACTGACTCTGCTACTGACTCTGACTCCTTTAACTACTCTTCTAAGGAACCACAGAATCATAAAATGGAATCACAGAATGGAATGGGTTTGAAAGGAGTTTTAAGATTATTCAGCTCCAACCCCCCCTGCCATGGACAGGGCCACCTTCCACTGGACAAGGCTTCCCAGAAATTCAAGCAAAGGTATTTCTTGTTTGTTGTGCAATGGCCCACTGATGTCACAACACTTTTTTCCGCAGCAATATATTATAAAATGGCAGTTTAATTAACTGAGTACAGCACTGCAGCTCCTTGTTCAAAGAGGTTACAACAGTCGTTTCCTGTTTTCCAGGAACTGAACCCCCAGATCTTGTGCTCTGAGTAGCTACTTCAGCACATTTAACAAAAAGATAACTCAGTAGATAAGCAGTTTCTTAGGCTGTGTTGCACCACCTCAGTCACCCTCAATTCTTTGTACTTTTATTTTCTATTGAGAGACAGTAATTATTTCTTCAGTCCAAATTCCAAAGGTTTCTCGTTCAGCCTTTGCTGTACAACAAGCTGAAAGTATCAGTGGTTACCTGGGCCTCCAGCTTTGTCTTGGCATCTACCCTGTTGCTCTCACAGAGCCTCTCCAGCTCCTCGGCGTGTTTCACAGCCTTGCGCAGCCGCGAGAGCAGATGGAAGCGCTTGCGGGGCTCCGTGTTGGCCTCCTGCTTCAGCTGCATGGCATAGCTCCAGGCCCTCTCTGCATCCATCAGGATCAGCAGCAAATACCTGCAGGGCACAGCAGGGTCCATGGGACAACAGTGACACTCACACAAGAGCTGCATCACCACCAGTTCTTTGCTATTTGGTCTGCTGAGCTCAGCAGCAGAAGTTCAGCCTGGTTAGTAAGAGTCAGATGCTTTTACTTCTTCAAGTTCTAAGCACACAAAGCCTTGTTATTCCAAACTCGTTTCTGCTGTTTCTCACTCAGAAGTGTAATTACCCCACTGAACAAGAGAATTAGGTACTGTTCTGTAGCACCACAGACACTACAAAGACAAGGGATTTATCACTTTAGGCCACTCTTCAAACTGGTTCAATATGTTAACAGCACATGTGAATGCAGCATCATGTGTTGTTTTCCCACAAGAAAAGACAAGACAGGAAACATTTCAAGTACTCCTAAAAGATGGGAAGTGAGCCCAAAATTCTGGCTATACTCCACATATTCTGACAGACAAGCATTCTGTCAAATTTACATTTAAGTAAAACTTGCAGTGCAATATTTCTGTTCAAACAGAAGGGACTGCAACTCCAACCACAACCTTGCTGCCTACACCATTTGCATTACCAGCATTCCCATGGCTACCTTGCAACAGACCTGAATAAGCATTTCCTCATCAGTATGACAGGAATTTAGTGATTATGAAAAGAATCCATTTTAGCAACTATAAGGGAAGAGAAGGAACAGGCTGCTGCTGCTCCTTCTTCTCCCACTGGCTGAAGCTGGATCTGAGCAGCTTCTCTTACACCTACAGTGCAGCCTGCACTTTTATTAATATCAACAAAACACATCTCTGAAATGTTTTGGATGATATTGCACAGAATACTTTCCAGCTGAGACAGAAATTACTGAAAGACAACTCTTCAGTAACATGCTGAATTCTCAATTCCATCCAGTCCCTGTACCTGTTGTCTGAGAGAATCTCTTCAGTCACTTTCTTTCCAGTGAACTTGTGTCTGTTGCCCATCTTGAAGTTGAGAGTTTTGCGGAGCCGCCTCAGCCTGCGGGAGCAATAACCCCTAAAAAAAGACAAGCACAGTCAGTTTGGCCAAAACACAGCTTTGCTTCTGTCTATTGCTCTATCCAAATAGGAAAAAAAAAAAATTAAAGGATGTACCAGGCAATGTTTTAACAATTAAAACTCCACGTGCGACATATGGTAGCCCAAAAACTACCTGTGAAGCAGCAATTAATAGAAAGCAAGGTACAAAGTCATTCATGGGCTTGAAAAATCAGGGTGATGTGCTCATTACTGAGTGCTTTATGTGTGTTTATTGAGCACAGAGTTCTGGAGGAGCACAGTGCCACCAGGGAGGTGTGAACACAAGCTGCTGTGGGCAGTCAGCACAGCCACGGGAGATCAGCACACACGGCCTCACGTGGAACAGCCTGTCAGGGCTACCCACCTGGCACACGGGATTTGCTGCCTGCTGCAGGGGGGTTACATTTCAAAGGCAGTGAAGCCCAGCCCCAGGAGCAGCTCCCCACACCTACCTGTACCTCTGGAAGTCCCCGTGCCTCAGGCCGTGCTGCTGCTGCGACTCCTTCACGATCTGCAGGACTGGGGCTCGCGTTAAGGCACGCTCACAGCGCAGCTGGCACCTCCTCCTCCCACCCCAAAACAACAGCAGGGCACCCACAGATCCCGTGAGACAAACGTGGGGCACCCCAAAGCCTCCTGAAAGCAGAGAGCTGATGGTCCTGAAGCACCCCATGAGCCCCGCCAGGGCTCCTGACTGCCAGCAGAGACCACGACAAAGCTCAAGCACCCGCAGCCAGCCACGGGAGAGCTCATGCTGGGACAAGCAGCTGTGCAGGATAATTCACCTGACCCCCCCCAGGCACACTTGGGACACAGTTCTCTAGGAAAAACTGAGGTAGAGAAGCTTTCCTGGCCCAGAATGTCTCGGTCAGGAAAAGGATAAAACCCCCCTGAACAGAATCCCTGCTGCCTCTCCAGCCCTGCTTCCAAAACAAAGTGCCTCTGAGCACAGAGCCTCACAAAAAGAGTTCTGGGAAATAACCCTAGGGCTGATTTTCTCCAGTTTTCAGCACGTTCCCAGTCTGGCTGCACGTTGCTGTAACAAGTATCTGTGGCACCAAGCTCTGTGACCTGGGGCACCCTCACTCCATCATCTCCATCCAGCCTCTGCATCCCTCAGTGGATTTGCAGAGCTCCTGCACTTTGTTCCCTCAGTTACTCTGCCTAACAAAACCATGCCACATCCCGGTAAATCTGGTGCTTTTCATTCAGTTTACAGGGCAGGTTGTTTTGTGATATAAAATCTCCACCACACACAAGAAATTTCTGTGTTATAGCTATAAAATATCTAAAATTTCCCTTCTAAGCTCTACGAAGAAGCCTTTAAAGAAAAGCCACAACAGAAAACCAGACTGTACAACAAAAGAAACCCCATTACTATACCTAAAGAAACCACCAAACATTTAAAGTTTAATGAGCCATATGTCTATCAAAGTGTTTTCTTGGGACTACACCTAAAAGAAAGTCTCTGAAGTATTGAAACTTGCCCCAATAGTTAGTATCAATTTTCTTTATACCTTTTAAGTTTTAGACCTGCCTTGTTTTTGCTCCTAATCCTATCTCACAACAAAAGTTAAGAAAATTAAAACTACCAAATCCAAACCACTACACTAAATTAGTATTTCTGCCCACTTTTGAACCAAAACCATGACCTCTCTTCAAATTCTATATCTGCAGAACAACCAACTCAAACTGCAGTGCCTAAACACAGCCCCCCTCATCCTTCCTGTCTACCCAAGATTTTTTTCAGACTCTCTTTCATCCTGCACAGTTCTTTGCTGAATTCATACCCCGTGATTTTCTTTAAATGTTTTTTCACTGACTTAGACATTCCCAACTTTACCAATTGCTATGTCTGCATCTTACTCGACAGTTCCTGGCTACACAACACCTGCCACGTGGAAAACTGCAACCTGATTTTCCCCGGGCTTCCCTCTGACCCAGAATAAAACCCAGCTCTATCACAGCTGTGCAGCTGGACCGGTTTCACACCGAAGTTTCACCTACAAAACCTCCACGAGAGGCCGAGATTTCAAAAGCACTGAACCTGCAGGAGCCAGTCTTGCCACCTCAGCGCAGCTGTTAAGATTCTTTTATACATTACTGCTCACTTCAAGCTGCAATATCACCGCGAGCAGCTCACGGGTGACCTGCTCTTAGCCTAAAGCACAGGCCCAGCACACAGCTCCGCTGCGGAGACTGACGCCGGCTGTCGCGCGGTTCGGAAGGAGAAGCAGCACAGGTAGAGCGCAATTCCATAGATCAGCAAAGCCGGGCTGAAAGCCGTTTTAGCCAAACCAAACCCCCACGCGAACCCAGGCCAGCACCGCCCGCATCTCCGGGGCGCACGGGGCCCGAGGCCGGAGCGGGAGGAGTCCCGCCGTCCCTGCGAGCCCCGCGCCGCCGCCACGTCCCCCCGCCGCCCACGGGGCCG